>CM059815.1:42890132-43250132 GCA_030435695.1 Brachymystax lenok tsinlingensis
TCTAACCACTAGGCTACCTGCTCACCACTGATGAGTCATCAATACCTACTATATAATATCACTGATGAGTCAACCGCTGCTTCCCAGTCTGTCTATTGTGTCTGGTACCAGAAAACGTATACGTGTCAGACGTGTCCCAAATGGCACCCTATTCCCTATGTAGTGCACTACTTTTGACCAGGGCCCATGGAGATCTGGTCAAAAGTAATGCACTGTGTAGGGCACAGGGTGCCATTTGTGACGCAAACTCAATTTGTCTCATTGATGCTGTGTTCTCTGAGAGGGTTCTTTTTTTCCCCAGATCAAAAAGACACTTCAGGTTTCTGTCAGGTACGTATGGAGGGGTCTGAGCCGTTAACAACACAGGTAGACTCTCTGATGATGTTTTTACTTTGTTAAGTCTTGTCAAGAGGCCTTGTAGAACTACATCAGGGCCTTGTAGAACTACATCAGGGCCTTGTAGAACTACATCAGGGCCTTGTAGAACTACATCAGGGCCTTGTAGAACTACATCAGGCGTCATTCTCACAAGGCAAGAGGGAGTGATACGTTGAGAGAATCGTTGAGAGAAGCTTGAGATATACTGTAATTAAACAAGGTCCGTTTGCACATAGAAACGTGGGTACAGTATTTGCATTTTTTGATAACGCATTAGAAGCGTTCGTGTAGCCCGTTGGAAGCGTTCGTGTAACCCATTATAAACGTTATTGTAACCCATTAGAAACGCTATTGTAACCCATTAGAAACGTTATTGTAACCCATTAGAAACGTTATTGTAACCCATGAGAAACATTATGTAACCCATGAGAAACATTATTGTAACCCATTAGAAACGTTATGTAGCGGATTAGAAACGTTATGTAACACATTGGAAACGTTATTGTAACCCATTAGAAACATTATTTTAACCCATTAGAAACGTTATTGTAACCCATTAGAAACGTTATTGTAACCCAATTAGAAACAATATTGTAACCCATTAGAAACGCTATTGTAACCCATTAGAAACGTTATTGTAACCATTAGAAACGTTATTGTAACCCATTAGAAACGTTATTGTAACCCATTAGAAACGTTATGTAACGGATAAAAGTTATTGTAACCCATTAGAAACGTTATGTAGCGGATTAGAAATGTTATGTAATGCATTGGAAACGTTATGTAACGGATTAGAAACGTTATGTAACGCATTAGAAACGTTATTGTAACCCATTAGAAACGTTATTGTAATGCATTAGAAACGTTATTGTAACCCAATTAGAAACGTTACTGTAACCCATTAGAAACGTTATTGTAACCCATTAGAAATGTTATTGTAACCCATTAGAAACGTTATTGTAACGCATTAGAAACGTTATTGTAACCCATTAGAAACGTTATGTAGCGGATTAGAAACGTTATTGTAACCCAATTAGAAACGTTATGTATCGGATTAGAAACGTTATGTAACCCATTAGAAACGTTATTGTAACAGATTAGAAACATTATGTAACGGATTAGAAACGTTATTGTAACCCATTAGAAATGTTATGTAACCCATTAGAAACGTTATTGTAACCCATTAGAAACATTATTGTAACCCATTAGAAACGTCATGGTAACCCATTAGAAACGCTATTGTAACCCATTAGAAAGCGTTATGAAGCGGATTAGAAAGCGTTATTGTAACCCATTAGAAAGCGTTATGTAGCGCATTAGAAACGTCATTGTATTGCACTAGAAACGTTATTGTAACCCATTAGAAACGTTAATGTAACGCATTAGAAACGTTATTGTAACCCATTATTAAAAAGCGTCATGGTAACCCATTAGAAACGCTTATTGTAACCCATTAGAAAGCGTTATGAAGCGGATTAGAAATGTTATTGTAACCCATTAGAAACGTTATTGTAACCCATTAGAAACATTATGTAGCGAATTAGAAACGTTATTGTAACCATTAGAAACGTTATTGTAACCCATTAGAAACGTTATGTAGCGGATTAGAAACGTTATTGTAACCCATTAGAAAGCGTTATGTAGCGGATTAGAAAGCGTTATGAAAGCGCATTGGAAAGGTTAGGTAACGCATTAGAAAGCGTTATGTAACGGGTTAGAAAGCGTTATGTAACGCATTGGAAACGTTATTGTAACCCATTAGAAACGTTATTGTAATGCATTAGAAACGTTATTGTAACCCAATTAGAAACGTTACTGTAACCCAATTAGAAACGTTATTGTAACCCATTAGAAACGCTATTGTAACACATTAGAAACGTTATTGTAATGCATTAGAAACGTTATTGTAACCCAATTAGAAACGTTACTGTAACCCAATTAGAAACGGTACTGTAACGCATTAGAAACGTTATTGTAACACATTAGAAACGTTATTGTAACCCATTAGAAACGTTATGTAGCGCGTAGAAACGCCATTGTATTGCACTAGAAACGTTATTGTAACCCATTAGAAACGTTAATGTAACGCATTAGAAAGCGTTATTGTAACCCATTATTAAAAACGTCATGGTAACCCATTAGAAACGCTTATTGTAACCCATTAGAAACGTTATGAAGCGGATTAGAAATGTTATTGTAACCCATTAGAAACGTTATTGTAACCCATTAGAAACATTATGTAGCGAATTAGAAACGTTATTGTAACCATTAGAAACGTTATTGTAACCCATTAGAAACGTTATGTATCGGATTAGAAACGTTATGTAACCCATTAGAAACGTTATTGTAACAGATTAGAAACATTATGTAACGGATTAGAAACGTTATTGTAACCCATTAGAAATGTTATGTAACCCATTAGAAACGTTATTGTAACCCATTAGAAACATTATTGTAACCCATTAGAAACGTCATGGTAACCCATTAGAAACGCTATTGTAACCCATTAGAAACGTTATGAAGCGGATTAGAAACGTTATTGTAACCCATTAGAAACGTTATGTAGCGCATTAGAAACGTCATTGTATTGCACTAGAAACGTTATTGTAACCCATTAGAAACGTTAATGTAACGCATTAGAAACGTTATTGTAACCCATTATTAAAAACGTCATGGTAACCCATTAGAAACGCTATTGTAACCCATTAGAAACATTATGTAGCGAATTAGAAACGTTATTGTAACCATTAGAAACGTTATTGTAACCCATTAGAAACGTTATGTAGCGGATTAGAAACGTTATTGTAACCCATTAGAAACGTTATGTAGCGGATTAGAAACGTTATGAAACGCATTGGAAAGGTTAGGTAACGCATTAGAAACGTTATGTAACGGGTTAGAAACGTTATGTAACGCATTGGAAACGTTATTGTAACCCATTAGAAACGTTATTGTAATGCATTAGAAACGTTATTGTAACCCAATTAGAAAGCGTTACTGTAACCCAATTAAGAAACGTTATTGTAACCCATTAGAAAGCGTTATTGTAACCCATTAGAAACGTTATTGTAACACATTAGAAACGTTATTGTAATGCATTAGAAACGTTATTGTAACCCAATTAGAAACGGTACTGTAACGCATTAGAAACGTTATTGTAACACATTAGAAACGTTATTGTAACCCATTAGAAACGTTATGTAGCGCATTAGAAACGTCATTGTATTGCACTAGAAACGTTATTGTAACCCATTAGAAACGTTAATGTAACGCATTAGAAACGTTATTGTAACCCATTATTAAAAACGTCATGGTAACCCATTAGAAACGCTATTGTAACCCATTAGAAACGTTATAGCGGATTAGAAATGTTATTGTAACCCATTAGAAACGTTATTGTAACCCATTAGAAACATTATGTAGCGAATTAGAAACGTTATTGTAACCATTAGAAACGTTATTGTAACCCATTAGAAACGTTATGTAGCGGATTAGAAACGTTATTGTAACCCATTAGAAACGTTATGTAGCGGATTAGAAACGTTATTGTAACCCATTAGAAATGTTATTGTAACCCATTAGAAACGTTATTGTAACCCATTAGAAACATTATGTAACGCATTAGAAACGTTATTGTAACCCATTAGAAACGTTATTGTAATGCATTAGAAACGTTATTGTAACCCAATTAGAAACGTTACTGTAACCCATTAGAAACGTTATTGTAACCCATTAGAAATGTTATTGTAACCCATTAGAAACGTTATTGTAACGCATTAGAAACGTTATTGTAACCCATTAGAAACGTTATGTAGCGGATTAGAAACGTTATTGTAACCCAATTAGAAACGTTATGTATCGGATTAGAAACGTTATGTAACCCATTAGAAACGTTATTGTAACAGATTAGAAACATTATGTAACGGATTAGAAACGTTATTGTAACCCATTAGAAATGTTATGTAACCCATTAGAAACGTTATTGTAACCCATTAGAAACATTATTGTAACCCATTAGAAACGTCATGGTAACCCATTAGAAACGCTATTGTAACCCATTAGAAACGTTATGAAGCGGATTAGAAACGTTATTGTAACCCATTAGAAACGTTATGTAGCGCATTAGAAACGTCATTGTATTGCACTAGAAACGTTATTGTAACCCATTAGAAACGTTAATGTAACGCATTAGAAACGTTATTGTAACCCATTATTAAAAACGTCATGGTAACCCATTAGAAACGCTATTGTAACCCATTAGAAACGTTATGAAGCGGATTAGAAATGTTATTGTAACCCATTAGAAACGTTATTGTAACCCATTAGAAACATTATGTAGCGAATTAGAAACGTTATTGTAACCATTAGAAACGTTATTGTAACCCATTAGAAACGTTATGTAGCGGATTAGAAACGTTATTGTAACCCATTAGAAACGTTATGTAGCGGATTAGAAACGTTATGAAACGCATTGGAAAGGTTAGGTAACGCATTAGAAACGTTATGTAACGGGTTAGAAACGTTATGTAACGCATTGGAAACGTTATTGTAACCCATTAGAAACGTTATTGTAATGCATTAGAAACGTTATTGTAACCCAATTAGAAACGTTACTGTAACCCAATTAGAAACGTTATTGTAACCCATTAGAAACGCTATTGTAACACATTAGAAACGTTATTGTAATGCATTAGAAACGTTATTGTAACCCAATTAGAAACGTTACTGTAACCCAATTAGAAACGGTACTGTAACGCATTAGAAACGTTATTGTAACACATTAGAAACGTTATTGTAACCCATTAGAAACGTTATGTAGCGCATTAGAAACGTCATTGTATTGCACTAGAAACGTTATTGTAACCCATTAGAAACGTTAATGTAACGCATTAGAAACGTTATTGTAACCCATTATTAAAAACGTCATGGTAACCCATTAGAAACGCTATTGTAACCCATTAGAAACGTTATGAAGCGGATTAGAAATGTTATTGTAACCCATTAGAAACGTTATTGTAACCCATTAGAAACATTATGTAGCGAATTAGAAACGTTATTGTAACCATTAGAAACGTTATTGTAACCCATTAGAAACGTTATGTATCGGATTAGAAACGTTATGTAACCCATTAGAAACGTTATTGTAACGGATTAGAAACATTATGTAACGGATTAGAAACGTTATTGTAACCCATTAGAAATGTTATGTAACCCATTAGAAACGTTATTGTAACCCATTAGAAACATTATTGTAACCCATTAGAAACGTCATGGTAACCCATTAGAAACGCTATTGTAACCCATTAGAAACGTTATGAAGCGGATTAGAAACGTTATTGTAACCCATTAGAAACGTTATGTAGCGCATTAGAAACGTCATTGTATTGCACTAGAAACGTTATTGTAACCCATTAGAAACGTTAATGTAACGCATTAGAAACGTTATTGTAACCCATTATTAAAAACGTCATGGTAACCCATTAGAAACGCTATTGTAACCCATTAGAAACATTATGTAGCGAATTAGAAACGTTATTGTAACCATTAGAAACGTTATTGTAACCCATTAGAAACGTTATGTAGCGGATTAGAAACGTTATTGTAACCCATTAGAAACGTTATGTAGCGGATTAGAAACGTTATGAAACGCATTGGAAAGGTTAGGTAACGCATTAGAAACGTTATGTAACGGGTTAGAAACGTTATGTAACGCATTGGAAACGTTATTGTAACCCATTAGAAACGTTATTGTAATGCATTAGAAACGTTATTGTAACCCAATTAGAAACGTTACTGTAACCCAATTAGAAACGTTATTGTAACCCATTAGAAACGCTATTGTAACACATTAGAAACGTTATTGTAATGCATTAGAAACGTTATTGTAACCCAATTAGAAACGTTACTGTAACCCAATTAGAAACGGTACTGTAACGCATTAGAAACGTTATTGTAACACATTAGAAACGTTATTGTAACCCATTAGAAACGTTATGTAGCGCATTAGAAACGTCATTGTATTGCACTAGAAACGTTATTGTAACCCATTAGAAACGTTAATGTAACGCATTAGAAACGTTATTGTAACCCATTATTAAAAACGTCATGGTAACCCATTAGAAACGCTATTGTAACCCATTAGAAACGTTATGAAGCGGATTAGAAATGTTATTGTAACCCATTAGAAACGTTATTGTAACCCATTAGAAACATTATGTAGCGAATTAGAAACGTTATTGTAACCATTAGAAACGTTATTGTAACCCATTAGAAACGTTATGTAGCGGATTAGAAACGTTATTGTAACCCATTAGAAACGTTATGTAGCGGATTAGAAACGTTATGAAACGCATTGGAAAGGTTAGGTAACGCATTAGAAACGTTATGTAACGGGTTAGAAACGTTATGTAACGCATTGGAAACGTTATTGTAACCCATTAGAAACGTTATTGTAACGCATTAGAAACGTTATTGTAACCCAATTAGAAACGTTACTGTAACCCAATTAGAAACGTTATTGTAACCCATTAGAAACGCTATTGTAACACATTAGAAACGTTATTGTAACCCATTAGAAACGTTATTGTAATGCATTAGAAACGTTATTGTAACCCAATTAGAAACGTTACTGTAACCCAATTAGAAACGGTACTGTAACACATTAGAAACGTTATTGTAACACATTAGAAACGTTATTGTAACCCATTAGAAACGTTATGTATCGGATTAGAAATGTTATTGTAACCCATTAGAAACGTTATGTAGCGCATTAGAAACGTCATTGTATTGCACTAGAAACGTTATTGTAACCCATTAGAAACGTTAATGTAACGCATTAGAAACGTTATTGTAACCCATTATTAAAAACGTCATGGTAACCCATTAGAAACGCTATTGTAACCCATTAGAAACGTTATGAAGCGGATTAGAAATGTTATTGTAACCCATTAGAAACGTTATTGTAACCCATTAGAAACATTATGTAGCGAATTAGAAACGTTATTGTAACCATTAGAAACGTTATTGTAACCCATTAGAAACGTTATGTAGCGGATTAGAAACGTTATGAAACGCATTGGAAAGGTTAGGTAACGCATTAGAAACGTTATGTAACGGGTTAGAAACGTTATGTAACGCATTGGAAACGTTATTGTAACCCATTAGAAACGTTATTGTAATGCATTAGAAACGTTATTGTAACCCAATTAGAAACGTTACTGTAACCCAATTAGAAACGTTATTGTAACCCATTAGAAACGTTATTGTAACCCATTAGAAACGCTATTGTAACACATTAGAAACGTTATTGTAATGCATTAGAAACGTTATTGTAACCCAATTAGAAACGTTACTGTAACCCAATTAGAAACGGTACTGTAACGCATTAGAAACGTTATTGTAACACATTAGAAACGTTATTGTAACCCATTAGAAACGTTATGTATCGGATTAGAAACGTTATGTAACCCAGTAGAAACGTTATGTATCGGATTAGAAATGTTATTGTAACCCATTAGAAACGTTATTGTAACCCATTAGAAACGTTATGTAGCGAATTAGAAACGTTATGTAACGCATTGGAAACGTTATTGTAACCCATTAGAAAAGTTATTGTAATGCATTAGAAACGTTATTGTAACCCAATTAGAAACGTTACTGTAACCCAATTAGAAACGTTACTGTAACCCAATTAGAAACGTTATTGTAACCCATTAGAAACGTTATTGTAACCCATTAGAAACGTTATGTAGCGGATTAGAAACGTTATTGTAACCCATTAGAAACGTTATTGTAACCCATTAGAAACGTTATTGTAACCCATTAGAAACGTTATGTAGCGAATTAGAAACGTTATGTAACGCATTGGAAACGTTATGTAACGCATTGGAAACGTTATGTAACGGATTAGAAACGTTATGTAACGCATTGGAAACGTTATGTAACGGATTAGAAACGTTATGTAACGCATTAGAAACGTTATGTAACGGATTAGAAACGTTATTGTAACCCAATTAGAAACGTTAATGTAACCCATTAGAAACGGTATTGTAACCCATTAGAAACATTATGGAACCCATTAGAAACGTTATGTAACCCAGTAGAAACGTTATGTAGCGGATTAGAAACGTTATGTAACGCATTGGAAACGTTATATAACCCATTAGAAACGTCATGGTAACCCATTAGAAACGTCATGGTAACCCATTAGAAACGTCATGGTAACCCATCAGAAACGTTATGTAACGGATTAGAAACGTTATTGTAACCCATTAGAAACGTTATGTAGCGAATTAGAAACGTTATTGTAACCCATTAGAAACGTTATTGTAACCCATTAGAAACGTCATGGTAACCCATTAGAAACGTCAAGGTAACCCATTAGAAACGTCATGGTAACCCATTAGAAACGTCATGGTAACCCATCAGAAACGTTATGTAACGGATTAGAAACGTTATTGTAACCCATTAGAAACGTTATGTAGCGAATTAGAAACGTTATTGTAACCCATTAGAAACGTTATTGTAACCCATTAGAAACGTTATTGTAACACAGAAACGTTATTGTAACCCATTAGAAACGTTATGGAACCCATTAGAAACGTTATGTATCGGATTAGAAACGTTATGTAACCCAGTAGAAACGTTATGTAGCGGATTAGAAACGTTATGTAACGCATTGGAAACGTTATATAACCCATTAGAAACGTTATGTAACCCATTAGAAACGTTATGTAACCCATTAGAAACGTCATGGTAACCCATCAGAAACGTTATGTAACGGATTAGAAATGTTATTGTAACCCATTATAAACGTTATTGTAACGCATTGGAAACGTTATGTAACGCATTGGAAACGTTATGTAACGCATTGGAAACGTTATGTAACGCATTGGAAACGTTATGTAACGCATTAGAAACGTTATGTAACGCATTAGAAACGTTATGTAACGCATTAGAAACGTTATGTAACGCATTGGAAACGTTATGTAACGCATTGGAAACGTTATGTAACGGATTGGAAACGTTATGTAACGCATTGGAAACGTTATGTAACGGATTAGAAACGTTATGTAAAGCATTGGAAATGTTATTGTAACCCATTAGAAACGTTATGTAGCGGATTAGAAACGTTATGTAACGGATTAGAAACGTTATTGTAACCCAATTAGAAACGTTATGTATCGGATTAGAAACGTTATTGTAACCCATTAGAAACGGTATTGTAACACAGGAACGTTATTGTAACCCATTAGAAACGTTATGTATCGGATTAGAAACGTTATGTAACCCAGTAGAAACGTTATGTAGCGGATTAGAAACGTTATGTAACGCATTGGAAACGTTATATAACCCATTAGAAACGTTATGTAACCCATTAGAAACGTTATGTAACCCATTAGAAACGTCATGGTAACCCATCAGAAACGTTATGTAACGGACTAGAAACGTTATTGTAACCCATGATAAACGTTATGAAGCAGATTAGAAAAGTTATTGTAACCCATTAGAAACGTTCTGTAACGCATTGGAAACGTTATTGTAACCCATTAGAAACGTTATTGTAACCCATTAGAAACGTTATGTAACGGATTAGAAATGTTATTGTAACCCAATTAGAAACGGTATTGTAACACAGGAACGTTATTGTAACCCATTAGAAACGTTATGTAACGGATTAGAAACTTTCTGTAACAGATTAGAAACGTTATGTAACGGATTAGAAACGTTATGTAACGGATTAGAAACGTTATTGTAACCCATTAGAAATGTTATTGTAACCCATCAGAAACGTTATGTAACCCATTAGAAACGTTATGTAGCGGATTAGAAACGTTATTGTAATGCATTAGAAACGTTATGTAACGGATTAGAAACGTTATGTATCGGATTAGAAACGTTATTGTAACCCATTAGAAACGGTATTGTAACCCATTAGAAACGTTATTGTAACACAGAAACGTTATTGTAACCCATTAGAAACGTTATGGAACCCATTAGAAACGTTATGAAGCAGATTAGAAACGTTATTGTAACCCATTAGAAACGTTATGTAGCGAATTAGAAACGTTATTGTAACCCATTAGAAACGTTATTGTAACCCATTAGAAACGTTATGTAGCGGATTAGAAACGTTATGTAACGCATTGGAAACGTTATGTAACGGATTGGAAACGTTATGTAACGCATTGGAAACGTTATGTAACGGATTAGAAACGTTATGTAACGCATTAGAAACGTTATGTAACGCATTGGAAATGTTATTGTAACCCATTAGAAACGTTATGTAGCGGATTAGAAACGTTATGTAACGGATTAGAAACGTTATTGTAACCCAATTAGAAACGTTATGTATCGGATTAGAAACGTTATTGTAACCCATTAGAAACGGTATTGTAACACAGAAACGTTATTGTAACCCATTAGAAACGTTATGTATCGGATTAGAAACGTTATGTAACCCAGTAGAAACGTTATGTAGAGGATTAGAAACGTTATGTAACGCATTGGAAACGTTATATAACCCATTAGAAACGTTATGTAACCCATTAGAAACGTTATGTAACCCATTGGAAACGTCATGGTAACCCATCAGAAACGTTATGGAACGGATTAGAAACGTTATTGTAACCCATGATAAACGTTATGAAGCAGATTAGAAACGTTATTGTAACCCATTAGAAACGTTATGTAACGGATTAGAAACGTTATGTAACGGATTAGAAATGTTATTGTAACCCAATTAGAAACGTTATGTAACGGATTAGAAACGTTATGTAACGGATTAGAAACGTTATGTAACGGATTAGAAACGTTATGTAACGGATTAGAAACGTTATTGTAACCCATTAGAAACGTTATTGTAACCCATCAGAAACGTTATTGTAACCCATTAGAAACGTTATGTAACCCATTAGAAACGTTATGTAGCCCATTAGAAACGTTATGTAACCCATTAGAAACGTTATTGTAACCCAATTAGAAACGTTATGTAGCGGATTAGAAACGTTATTGTAATGCATTAGAAACGTTATGTAGCGGATTAGAAACGTTATGTAACGGATTAGAAACGTTATGTAGCGGATTAGAAACGTTATTGTAACCCATTAGAAACGTTATTGTAACCCATTAGAAACGTTATGTAGCGGATTAGAAACGTTATGTAACGCAATGGAAACGTTATGTAACGGATTAGAAACGTTATGTATCGGATTAGAAACGTTATTGTAACCCATTAGAAACGGTATTGTAACCCATTAGAAACGTTATTGTAACACAGAAACGTTATTGTAACCCATTAGAAACGTTATGGAACCCATTAGAAACGTTATGTATCGGATTAGAAACGTTATGTAACCCAGTAGAAACGTTATGTAGCGGATTAGAAACGTTATGTAACGCATTGGAAACGTTATATAACCCATTAGAAACGTTATGTAACCCATTAGAAACGTTATGTAACCCATTAGAAACGTCATGGTAACCCATCAGAAACGTTATGTAACGGATTAGAAATGTTATTGTAACCCATTAGAAACGTTATTGTAACGCATTGGAAACGTTATGTAACGCATTGGAAACGTTATGTAACGCATTGGAAACGTTATGTAACGCATTAGAAACGTTATGTAACGCATTAGAAACGTTATGTAACGCATTGGAAACGTTATGTAACGCATTGGAAACGTTATGTAACGGATTGGAAACGTTATGTAACGCATTGGAAACGTTATGTAACGGATTAGAAACGTTATGTAACGCATTGGAAATGTTATTGTAACCCATTAGAAACGTTATGTAGCGGATTAGAAACGTTATGTAACGGATTAGAAACGTTATTGTAACCCAATTAGAAACGTTATGTATCGGATTAGAAACGTTATTGTAACCCATTAGAAACGGTATTGTAACACAGGAACGTTATTGTAACCCATTAGAAACGTTATGTAGCGGATTAGAAACGTTATGTAACGCATTGGAAACGTTATATAACCCATTAGAAACGTTATGTAACCCATTAGAAACGTTATGTAACCCATTAGAAACGTCATGGTAACCCATTAGAAACGTCATGGTAACCCATCAGAAACGTTATGTAACGGACTAGAAACGTTATTGTAACCCATGATAAACGTTATGAAGCAGATTAGAAAAGTTATTGTAACCCATTAGAAACGTTCTGTAACGCATTGGAAACGTTATTGTAACCCATTAGAAACGTTATTGTAACCCATTAGAAACGTTATTGTAACCCATTAGAAACGTTATGTAGCGGATTAGAAACGTTATTGTAACCCATTAGAAATGTTATTGTAACCCATTAGAAACGTTATTGTAACCCATTAGAAACGTTATGTAGCGAATTAGAAACGTTATGTAACGCATTGGAAACGTTATGTAACGCATTGGAAACGTTATGTAACGGATTAGAAACGTTATGTAACGCATTAGAAACGTTATGTAACGGATTAGAAACGTTATTGTAACCCAATTAGAAACGTTAATGTAACCCATTAGAAACGGTATTGTAACCCATTAGAAACATTATGGAACCCAGTAGAAACGTTATGTAGCGGATTAGAAACGTTATGTAACGCATTGGAAACGTTATATAACCCATTAGAAACGTCATGGTAACCCATTAGAAACGTCATGGTAACCCATTAGAAACGTCATGGTAACCCATTAGAAACGTCATGGTAACCCATCAGATACGTTATGTAACGGATTAGAAACGTTATTGTAACCCATTAGAAACGTTATGTAGCGAATTAGAAACGTTATTGTAACCCATTAGAAACGTCATGGTAACCCATTAGAAACGTCATGGTAACCCATTAGAAACGTCATGGTAACCCATTAGAAACGTCATGGTAACCCATTAGAAACGTCATGGTAACCCATCAGAAACGTTATGTAACGGATTAGAAACGTTATTGTAACCCATTAGAAACGTTATGTAGCGAATTAGAAACGTTATTGTAACCCATTAGAAACGTTATTGTAACACAGAAACGTTATTGTAACCCATTAGAAACGTTATGGAACCCATTAGAAACGTTATGTATCGGATTAGAAACGTTATGTAACCCAGTAGAAACGTTATGTAGCGGATTAGAAACGTTATGTAACGCATTGGAAACGTTATATAACCCATTAGAAACGTTATGTAACCCATTAGAAATGTTATGTAAATTTATTAGAAACGCTATGGTAAATTTATCAGAAACGTTATGTAACGGATTAGAAACGTTATGTAACCCATTAGAAACGTTATGTAACCCATTAGAAACGCTATGGTAACCCATCAGAAACGTTATGTAACGGATTAGAAATGTTATTGTAACCCATTAGAAACGTTATTGTAACGTATTGGAAAGCGTTATGTAACGCATTGGAAAGCGTTATGTAACGCATTGGAAACGTTATGTAACGCATTAGAAAGCGTTATGTAACGCATTAGAAAACGTTATGTAACGCATTGGAAACGTTATGTAACGCATTGGAAGCGTTATGTAACGGATTGGAAACGCGTTATGTAACGCATTGGAAACGTTATGTAACGGATTAGAAACGTTATGTAACGCATTGGAAATGTTATTGTAACCCATTAGAAGCGTTATGTAGCGGATTAGAAACGTTATGTAACGGATTAGAAGCGTTATGTATGGCAATTAGAAACGTTATGTATCGGATTAGAAACGTTATTGTAACCCATTAGAAGCGGTATTGTAACACAGGAACGTTATTGTAAACCCATTAGAAACGTTATGTAGCGGATTAGAAAGCGTTATGTAACGCATTGGAAACGTTATATAACCCATTAGAAACGTTATGTAACCCATTAGAAACGTTATGTAACCCATTAGAAATGTCATGGTAACCCATTAGAAACGTCATGGTAACCCATCAGAAACGTTATGTAACGGACTAGAAACGTTATTGTAACCCATGATAAACGTTATGAAGCAGATTAGAAAAGTTATTGTAACCCATTAGAAACGTTCTGTAACGCATTGGAAACGTTATTGTAACCCATTAGAAACGTTATTGTAACCCATTAGAAACGTTATTGTAACCCATTAGAAACGTTATGTAGCGGATTAGAAACGTTATTGTAACCCATTAGAAATGTTATTGTAACCCATTAGAAACGTTATTGTAACCCATTAGAAACGTTATGTAGCGAATTAGAAACGTTATGTAACGCATTGGAAACGTTATGTAACGCATTGGAAACGTTATGTAACGGATTAGAAACGTTATGTAACGCATTAGAAACGTTATGTAACGGATTAGAAACGTTATTGTAACCCAATTAGAAACGTTAATGTAACCCATTAGAAACGGTATTGTAACCCATTAGAAACATTATGGAACCCAGTAGAAAGCGTTATGTAGCGGATTAGAAACGTTATGTAACATTGGAAACGTTATATAACCTATTAGAAACGTCTATGGTAAATTTATTAGAAATGCGTCATGGTAACCCATTAGAAACGTCATGGTAACCCATTAGAAACGTCATGGTAACCCATCAGATACGTTATGTAACGGATTAGAAACGTTATTGTAACCCATTAGAAACGTTATGTAGCGAATTAGAAACGTTATTGTAACCCATTAGAAACGTCATGGTAACCCATTAGAAACGTCATGGTAACCCATTAGAAACGTCCATGGTAACCATTAGAAACTATGGTAACCCATCAGAAGCGTTATGTAACGGATTAGAAAGCGTTATTGTAACCCATTAGAAACGTTATGTAGCGAATTAGAAACGTTATTGTAACCCATTAGAAGCGTTATTGTAACACAGAAACGTTATTGTAACCCATTAGAAACGTTATGGAACCCATTAGAAGCGTTATGTATCGGATTAGAAACGTTATGTAACCCAGTAGAAAGCGTTATGTAGCGGATTAGAAACGTTATGTAACGTATTGGAACGTTATATAACCCATTAGAAACGTTATGTAACCCATTAGAAACGTTATGTAACCCATTAGAAACGTCATGGTAACCCATCAGAAAGCGTTATAACGGATTAGAAATGTTATTGTAACCCATTAGAAACGTTATTATTGTAACGCATTGGAAACGTTATGTAACGCATTGGAAAGCGTTATGTAACGCATTGGAAACGTTATGTAACGCATTGGAAACGTTAAACGCATTGGAAGCGTTATGTAACGCATTGGAAACGTTATGTAACGCATTAGAAACGTTATGTAACGCATTAGAAACGTTATGTAACGCATTGGAAACGTTATGTAACGCATTGGAAACGTTATGTAACGTGATTGGAAACGTTATGTAACAGATTAGAAACGTTATGTAAAGCATTGGAAATGTTATTGTATTAGAAACGTTATGTAGCGGATTAGAAACGTTATGTAACGGATTAGAAACGTTATTGTAACAATTAGAAACGTTATGTAACGCATTGGAAACGTTATGTAACCCATTAGAAACGGTATTGTAACACAGGAACGTTATTGTAACCCATTAGAAACGTTATGTATCGGATTAGAAACGTTATGTAACCCAGTAGAAACGTTATGTAGCGGATTAGAAACGTTATGTAACGCATTGGAAACGTTATATAACCCATTAGAAACGTTATGTAACCCATTAGAAACGTTATGTAACCCATTAGAAACGTCATGGTAACCCATTAGAAACGTCATGGTAACCCATCAGAAACGTTATGTAACGGACTAGAAACGTTATTGTAACCCATGATAAACGTTATGAAGCAGATTAGAAAAGTTATTGTAACCCATTAGAAACGTTCTGTAACGCATTGGAAACGTTATTGTAACCCATTAGAAACGTTATTGTAACCCATTAGAAACGTTATGTAACGGATTAGAAATGTTATTGTAACCCAATTAGAAACGGTATTGTAACACAGGAACGTTATTGTAACCCATTAGAAACGTTATGTAACGGATTAGAAACTTTCTGTAACAGATTAGAAACGTTATGTAACGGATTAGAAACGTTATGTAACGGATTAGAAACGTTATTGTAACCCATTAGAAATGTTATTGTAACCCATCAGAAACGTTATGTAACCCATTAGAAACGTTATGTAGCGGATTAGAAACGTTATTGTAATGCATTAGAAACGTTATGTAACGGATTAGAAACGTTATGTATCGGATTAGAAACGTTATTGTAACCCATTAGAAACGGTATTGTAACCCATTAGAAACGTTATTGTAACACAGAAACGTTATTGTAACCCATTAGAAACGTTATGGAACCCATTAGAAACGTTATGAAGCAGATTAGAAACGTTATTGTAACCCATTAGAAACGTTATGTAGCGAATTAGAAACGTTATTGTAACCCATTAGAAACGTTATTGTAACCCATTAGAAACGTTATGTAGCGGATTAGAAACGTTATGTAACGCATTGGAAACGTTATGTAACGCATTGGAAACGTTATGTAACGGATTAGAAACGTTATGTAACGCATTAGAAACGTTATGTAACGCATTGGAAATGTTATTGTAACCCATTAGAAACGTTATGTAGCGGATTAGAAACGTTATGTAACGGATTAGAAACGTTATTGTAACCCAATTAGAAACGTTATGTATCGGATTAGAAACGTTATTGTAACCCATTAGAAACGGTATTGTAACACAGAAACGTTATTGTAACCCATTAGAAACGTTATGTATCGGATTAGAAACGTTATGTAACCCAGTAGAAACGTTATGTAGAGGATTAGAAACGTTATGTAACGCATTGGAAACGTTATATAACCCATTAGAAACGTTATGTAACCCATTAGAAACGTTATGTAACCCATTGGAAACGTCATGGTAACCCATCAGAAACGTTATGGAACGGATTAGAAACGTTATTGTAACCCATGATAAACGTTATGAAGCAGATTAGAAACGTTATTGTAACCCATTAGAAACGTTATTGTAACCCATTAGAAACGTTATGTAACGGATTAGAAACGTTATGTAACGGATTAGAAATGTTATTGTAACCCAATTAGAAACGTTATTGTAACCCATTAGAAACGTTATGTAACGGATTAGAAACGTTATGTAACGGATTAGAAACGTTATGTAACGGATTAGAAACGTTATTGTAACCCATTAGAAACGTTATTGTAACCCATTAGAAACGTTATTGTAACCCATCAGAAACGTTATTGTAACCCATTAGAAACGTTATGTAACCCATTAGAAACGTTATGTAGCCCATTAGAAACGTTATGTAACCCATTAGAAACGTTATTGTAACCCAATTAGAAACGTTATGTAGCGGATTAGAAACGTTATTGTAATGCATTAGAAACGTTATGTAGCGGATTAGAAAGCGTTATGTAACGGATTAGAAACGTTATGTAGCGGATTAGAAACGTTATTGTAACCCATTAGAAACGTTATTGTAACCCATTAGAAACGTTATGTAGCGGATTAGAAACGTTATGTAACGCAATGGAAACGTTATGTAACGGATTAGAAACGTTATGTATCGGATTAGAAACGTTATTGTAACCCATTAGAAACGGTATTGTAACCCATTAGAAACGTTATTGTAACACAGAAACGTTATTGTAACCCATTAGAAACGTTATGGAACCCATTAGAAACGTTATGTATCGGATTAGAAACGTTATGTAACCCAGTAGAAACGTTATGTAGCGGATTAGAAACGTTATGTAGCATTGGAAATGCGTTATATAACCCATTAGAAGCGTTATGTAACCCATTAGAAACGTTATGTAACCCATTAGAAACGTCATGGTAACCCATCAGAAAGCGTTATGTAACGGATTAGAAATGTTATTGTAACCCATTAGAAACGTTATTGTAACGCATTGGAAACGTTATGTAACGCATTGGAAACGTTATGTAACGCATTGGAAACGTTATGTAACGCATTGGAAACGTTATGTAACGCATTGGAAACGTTATGTAACGCATTAGAAACGTTATGTAACGCATTAGAAACGTTATGTAACGCATTGGAAACGTTATGTAACGCATTGGAAACGTTATGTAACGGATTGGAAACGTTATGTAACGCATTGGAAACGTTATGTAACGGATTAGAAACATTATGTAACGCATTGGAAATGTTATTGTAACCCATTAGAAACGTTATGTAGCGGATTAGAAACGTTATGTAACGGATTAGAAACGTTATTGTAACCCAATTAGAAACGTTATGTATCGGATTAGAAACGTTATTGTAACCCATTAGAAACGGTATTGTAACACAGGAACGTTATTGTAACCCATTAGAAACGTTATGTATCGGATTAGAAACGTTATGTAACCCAGTAGAAACGTTATGTAGCGGATTAGAAACGTTATGTAACGCATTGGAAACGTTATATAACCCATTAGAAACGTTATGTAACCCATTAGAAACGTTATGTAACCCATTAGAAACGTCATGGTAACCCATTAGAAACGTCATGGTAACCCATCAGAAACGTTATGTAACGGACTAGAAACGTTATTGTAACCCATGATAAACGTTATGAAGCAGATTAGAAAAGTTATTGTAACCCATTAGAAACGTTCTGTAACGCATTGGAAACGTTATTGTAACCCATTAGAAACGTTATTGTAACCCATTAGAAACGTTATGTAACGGATTAGAAATGTTATTGTAACCCAATTAGAAACGTTATTGTAACCCATTAGAAACGTTATGTAACGGATTAGAAACTTTCTGTAACAGATTAGAAACGTTATGTTACGGATTAGAAACGTTATGTAACGGATTAGAAACGTTATTGTAACCCATTAGAAATGTTATTGTAACCCATCAGAAACGTTATGTAACCCATTAGAAACGTTATGTAGCGGATTAGAAACGTTATTGTAATGCATTAGAAACGTTATGTAGCGGATTAGAAACGTTATGTAACGGATTAGAAACGTTATGTAGCGGATTAGAAACGTTATTGTAACCCATTAGAAACGTTATTGTAACCCATTAGAAACGTTATGTAGCGGATTAGAAACGTTATGTAACGCAATGGAAACGTTATGTAACGGATTAGAAACGTTATGTATCGGATTAGAAACGTTATTGTAACCCATTAGAAACGGTATTGTAACCCATTAGAAACGTTATTGTAACACAGAAACGTTATTGTAACCCATTAGAAACGTTATGGAACCCATTAGAAACGTTATGAAGCAGATTAGAAACGTTATTGTAACCCATTAGAAACGTTATGTAGCGAATTAGAAACGTTATTGTAACCCATTAGAAACGTTATTGTAACCCATTAGAAACGTTATGTAGCGGATTAGAAACGTTATGTAACGCATTGGAAACGTTATGTAACGCATTGGAAACGTTATGTAACGGATTGGAAACGTTATGTAACGCATTGGAAACGTTATGTAACGGATTAGAAACGTTATGTAACGCATTAGAAACGTTATGTAACGCATTGGAAATGTTATTGTAACCCATTAGAAACGTTATGTAGCGGATTAGAAACGTTATGTAACGGATTAGAAACGTTATTGTAACCCAATTAGAAACGTTATGTATCGGATTAGAAACGTTATTGTAACCCATTAGAAACGGTATTGTAACACAGAAACGTTATTGTAACCCATTAGAAACGTTATGTATCGGATTAGAAACGTTATGTAACCCAGTAGAAACGTTATGTAGAGGATTAGAAACGTTATGTAACGCATTGGAAACGTTATATAACCCATTAGAAACGTTATGTAACCCATTAGAAACGTTATGTAACCCATTGGAAACGTCATGGTAACCCATCAGAAACGTTATGGATCGGATTAGAAACGTTATTGTAACCCATGATAAACGTTATGAAGCAGATTAGAAACGTTATTGTAACCCATTAGAAACGTTATTGTAACCCATTAGAAACGTTATGTAACGGATTAGAAACGTTATGTAACGGATTAGAAATGTTATTGTAACCCAATTAGAAACGTTATTGTAACCCATTAGAAACGTTATGTAACGGATTAGAAACGTTATGTAACGGATTAGAAACGTTATGTAACGGATTAGAAACGTTATTGTAACCCATTAGAAACGTTATTGTAACCCATTAGAAACGTTATTGTAACCCATCAGAAACGTTATTGTAACCCATTAGAAACGTTATGTAACCCATTAGAAACGTTATGTAGCCCATTAGAAACGTTATGTAACCCATTAGAAACGTTATTGTAACCCAATTAGAAACGTTATGTAGCGGATTAGAAACGTTATTGTAATGCATTAGAAACGTTATGTAGCGGATTAGAAACGTTATGTAACGGATTAGAAACGTTATGTAGCGGATTAGAAACGTTATTGTAACCCATTAGAAACGTTATTGTAACCCATTAGAAACGTTATGTAGCGAATAAGAAACGTTATTGTAACCCATTAGAAACGTTATGTAACGCATTAGAAACGTTATGTTACGGATTAGAAACGTTATGTAACGCATTAGAAACGTTATGTAACGCATTGGAAATGTTATTGTAACCCATTAGAAACGTTATGTAGCGGATTAGAAACGTTATGTAACGGATTAGAAACGTTATTGTAACCCAATTAGAAACGTTATGTATCGGATTAGAAACGTTATTGTAACCCATTAGAAACGGTATTGTAACACAGAAACGTTATTGTAACCCATTAGAAACGTTATGTATCGGATTAGAAACGTTATGTAACCCAGTAGAAACGTTATGTAGAGGATTAGAAACGTTATGTAACGCATTGGAAACGTTATATAACCCATTAGAAACGTTATGTAACCCATTAGAAACGTTATGTAACCCATTGGAAACGTCATGGTAACCCATCAGAAACGTTATGGAACGGATTAGAAACGTTATTGTAACCCATGATAAACGTTATGAAGCAGATTAGAAACGTTATTGTAACCCATTAGAAACGTTATTGTAACCCATTAGAAACGTTATGTAACGGATTAGAAATGTTATTGTAACCCAATTAGAAACGTTATTGTAACCCATTAGAAACGTTATTGTAACCCATTAGAAACGTTATTGTAACCCATCAGAAACGTTATTGTAACCCATTAGAAACGTTATGTAACCCATTAGAAACGTTATGTAGCCCATTAGAAACGTTATGTAACCCATTAGAAACGTTATTGTAACCCAATTAGAAACGTTATGTAGCGGATTAGAAACGTTATTGTAATGCATTAGAAACGTTATGTAGCGGATTAGAAACGTTATGTAACGGATTAGAAACGTTATGTAGCGGATTAGAAACGTTATCGTAACCCATTAGAAACGTTATTGTAACCCATTAGAAACGTTATGTAGCGAATAAGAAACGTTATTGTAACCCATTAGAAACGTTATGTAACGGATTAGAAACGTTATTCTAACGCATTAGAAACGTTATTGTAACCCATTAGAAACGTTATGTAACGGATTAGAAACGTTATTGTAACCCATTAGAAACGTTATGTAACGGATTAGAAACGTTATTGTAATGCATTAGAAACGTTATGTAGCGGATTAGAAACGTTATGTAACGGATTAGAAACGTTATGTAGCGGATTAGAAACGTTATTGTAACCCATTAGAAACGTTATTGTAACCCATTAGAAACGTTATGTAGCGAATAAGAAACGTTATTGTAACCCATTAGAAACGTTATGTAACGCATTAGAAACGTTATGTTACGGATTAGAAACGTTATGTAACGCATTAGAAACGTTATGTAACGCATTGGAAATGTTATTGTAACCCATTAGAAACGTTATGTAGCGGATTAGAAACGTTATGTAACGGATTAGAAACGTTATTGTAACCCAATTAGAAACGTTATGTATCGGATTAGAAACGTTATTGTAACCCATTAGAAACGGTATTGTAACACAGAAACGTTATTGTAACCCATTAGAAACGTTATGTATCGGATTAGAAAGCGTTATGTAACCCAGTAGAAACGTTATGTAGAGGATTAGAAACGTTATGTAACGCATTGGAAACGTTATATAACCCATTAGAAACGTTATGTAACCCATTAGAAACGTTATGTAACCCATTGGAAACGTCATGGTAACCCATCAGAAACGTTATGGAACGGATTAGAAACGTTATTGTAACCCATGATAAAGCGTTATGAAGCAGATTAGAAGCGTTATTGTAACCCATTAGAAACGTTATTGTAACCCATTAGAAGCGTTATGTAGAAACGGGATTAGAAATGTTATTGTAACCCAATTAGAAACGTTATTGTAACCCATTAGAAACGTTATGTAACGGATTAGAAACGTTATGTAACGGATTAGAAACGTTATGTAACGGATTAGAAACGTTATTGTAACCCATTAGAAACGTTATTGTAACCCATCAGAAACGTTATTGTAACCCATTAGAAACGTTATGTAACCCATTAGAAACGTTATGTAGCCCATTAGAAACGTTATGTAACCCATTAGAAACGTTATTGTAACCCAATTAGAAACGTTATGTAGCGGATTAGAAACGTTATTGTAATGCATTAGAAACGTTATGTAGCGGATTAGAAACGTTATGTAACGGATTAGAAACGTTATGTAGCGGATTAGAAACGTTATCGTAACCCATTAGAAACGTTATTGTAACCCATTAGAAACGTTATGTAGCGAATAAGAAACGTTATTGTAACCCATTAGAAACGTTATGTAACGGATTAGAAACGTTATTCTAACGCATTAGAAACGTTATTGTAACCCATTAGAAACGTTATGTAACGGATTAGAAACGTTATTGTAACCCATTAGAAACGTTATGTAACGGATTAGAAACGTTATTGTAACCCATTAGAAACGTTATGTAACGGATTAGAAACGTTATTGTAACGCATTAGAAACGTTATTGTAATACAGTTCCAGTACCTCTCCTGTCCAGCCGTATCCCAGAGCTGGAGGTGAACTTTAAAAGTCTTCCCTGTGGTTCCATTGGGGCCCGACGCGGTGTACACCTGAAAAACACACACAAACACACACACAAACTTAACTACTTGTCATCTATCCAGGGTCATCTATCCAGGGCAGGCGTCGGTTCAAAACAAACACCGTTATCTTGGGAAAGGAACATTGCTTTTTGCTGCAGAATCCAAAGAAAATACTGGAACAATTGAACAGACAGAAACAGGGTCAAAGTGGAAAGTAAAAAAAAAAAACTGATTCATACTGTATTAAATTCAGATAAACCGAACGGTGTCTGTATGGGGAGAACTATGAGGGAGAAAAATCACAAGACAGAATGTTGACTAAGAGTCATGCTTTTCCTTACATTGTCAATATATGAGCATGTTCTCCCTCTGTATAGCTGTAGCCTACTGTCATGTATTCCTGGATGACAAATGCTAACGCTTGCCAGTAACCATCCGATGCCGTGGTGAGCTATGTGCCCGAGACAGAACTCAGAGGACCATCACTAAAAACAGCAGACAGTGATCATAATCTAATATGCGTCACCGAACATCGGGACACACCTCTAAGGAGGGTGGAAGGATGTCACCTCCTTCTCGCTCCTTCACCTGATGGGATGGTTCACAGATATCATGTGTGTGTTGAAACACACCAAGAAGAGAGCAGATCTACAAGGGCCTCATGAAGACAATGACCTCTTTTCTCAAGCCCCCCCCAAAAAAAATAAACGTAGGAAAAGGTTTTGGTTGAAAAGGTATTTATAAAACACAAGTGGGCCTTGCTCTACTGTCTCCTAGCCCTTTAAGAGACTTAAGCTTTTTTGTTTTCTCTCACATTTACAGCATCTTACATCTCATTGGACGGTCCTACTGGACCATTTACAACAGATGAATGTACATCTCTGTCTTTGAATTGGCTGTCTTTGACAGGAGAGATTGTACTTCATTCTGGGCACTGGAGTCACAAAGGACTGAGGTTACATGGCTTAACAGTGGCATCTTTACAGCTCTACTGCCCTTCCTCTCAGAGGTTCATCCTCTCTCTTTAATTTATCTTTACAGCTCTACTGCCCTTCCTCTCAGAGGTTCATCCTCTCTCTTTAATTTATCTTTACAGCTCTACTGCCCTTCCTCTCAGAGGTTCATCCTCTCTCTTTAATTTATCTTTACAGCTCTACTGCCCTTCCTCTCAGAGGTTCATCCTCTCTCTTTAATTTATCTTTACAGCTCTACTGCCCTTCCTCTCAGAGGTTCATCCTCTCTCTTTAATTTATCTTTACAGCTCTACTGCCCTTCCTCCTCAGAGGTTCATCCTCTCTCTTTAATTTATCTTTACAGCTCTACTGCCCTTCCTCCTCAGAGGTTCATCCTCTCTCTTTAATTTATCTTTACAGCTCTACTGCCCTTCCTCTCAGAGGTTCATCCTCTCTCTTTAATTTATCTTTACAGCTCTACTGCCCTTCCTCTCAGAGGTTCATCCTCTCTCTTTAATTTATCTTTACAGCTCTACTGCCCTTCCTCTCAGAGGTTCATCCTCTCTCTTTAATTTATCTTTACAGCTCTACTGCCCTTCCTCTCAGAGGTTCATCCTCTCTCTTTAATTTATCTTTACAGCTCTACTGCCCTTCCTCTCAGAGGTTCATCCTCTCTCTTTAATTTATCTTTACAGCTCTACTGCCCTTCCTCTCAGAGGTTCATCCTCTCTCTTTAATTTATCTTTACAGCTCTACTGCCCTTCCTCTCAGAGGTTCATCCTCTCTCTTTAATTTATCTTTACAGCTCTACTGCCCTTCCTCTCAGAGGTTCATCCTCTCTCTTTAATTTATCTTTACAGCTCTACTGCCCTTCCTCTTCCCTGGCCATCTCTGAACAGCCCAGGAAGGCAACTTGACATGAATTAAGATAACAGAAAAAGACGGTCTTAGAAGGAAGAGAAATGATAATAACTTCACTGGCTGCATACTGATTCTCCACCCTCCAATCTCCATGGATGTAACAATGGTTGGAAAGTCCCTACAGCCAATTCAATACAATGCTTTAAAATGCATTGACGGGATTGTGCAAGCATTCACTTTGAGACAGGTGTGGAGAATGGGGACACAAATACACAGTCTCAGTGAGTCTGAAGAAGAGTTGGGTTGATGAAGGAAAAAGGCAGGACCATACCCATCAACATTGCGCATGTGCGTGCGTGTGCGTGTGTGTTCTCACCACTCTCTTTTCCCTGAAGTCTATTCCCACAGTGGTGATGAACTTGGGGTTGAATTTGTTGTCTGTGTACCTGAAGAGGAAAGTAGTATTAATATAATACTAATAATAATAATAATATTATAAATTACATGACCAGGAGTATGTGGACACCTGCACATCAAACATGTCATTTCAAAATAATGGGCATTAATATGGAGTTGGTCCCCCTTTGCTGCTATAACAGCCTCCACTCTTCTGGGAAGGCTTTCCACTAGATGTTGGAACATTGCTGCGGGGGACTTGCTTCCATTCAGCCACAAGAGCATTAGTGAGGTCGGGCACTGATGTTGGGCGATTAGGCCTGGCTCACACTCGGCGTTCCAATTCATCCCAAAGGTGTTTGTTGGGGGTTGAGGTCAAGGCACACTTAACCAGCATGGCTACCACATTCTGCAGCGATACGCCATCGCATTTGGTTTGCGCTTAGTGGGACTATCATTTGTTTTACAACAGGACAATGACCCAACACACCTCCAGGCTGTGTAAGGGCTATTTGAACAAGAAGGAGCGTAATGGAGTACTGCATCAGATGACCTGGCCTCCACAATCACCCGCCGACCTCAACCCAATTGAGATGGTTTGGGATGAGCTGGTCAGCAGAGTGAAGGAAAAGCAGCCAACAAGTGCTCAGCATATGTGGGAACTCCTTCAAGACTGTTGGAAAAGCATTCCAGGTGAAGGGTCACAGACAGTGTCACCAGCAAAGCACCCTCACACCTCCTCCTCCATGCTTTATGGTGGGAAATGCGGAGATCATCCGTTCACCCACACTGCGTCTCTAATGTCCATTGCTCGTGTTTCTTGGCCCAAGCAAGTGTCTTCTTCTTATTGGTGTCCTTTAGTAGTGGTTTCTTTGCAGCAATTTGACCATGAAGGCCTGACTCTCACAGTCTCCTCTGAAAAGTTGATGTTGAGATGTGTCTGTTACTTGAACTCTGTGAATCATTTATTTGGGCTGAAATTTCTGAGGCTGGTAACTCTAATGAACCTATCCTCTGCAACAGAGGTAACTCTGGGTCTTCCTTTCCTGTGGTGGTCCTCACGAGAGCCAGTTTCATCGCTTGATAGTTTTTGCAACTGCACTTGAAGAAACTTTAAAAGTTATTTTCCATATTGACTGACCTTCATGTCTTAAAATAATGATGGACTGTCGTTTCCCTTTGCTTATTTGAGTAGTTTTTGCCATAATCACAACACAACTGGTTGGCTCAAATGTATTTAGAAGGAAAGAAAAAAAAACACAAATTAACTTTTAAGAAGGCACACCTGTTAATTGCAATGCATTCCAGGTGACTACCTCATGAAGCTGGTTGAGAGAATGCCAAGAGTGTGCAAAGCGGTCATCAAGGCAAAGGGTGGCTACTTTGAAGAATCTCAAATATAAACTATATATTTTCATTTGTTTAACTAATGTTTTGGTTACTGCATGATTCCATATGTGTGATTTCATAGTTTTGATGTCTTCACTATTATTCTACAATGTAGAAAATTGTACAAATAAAGAAAAACCCTTGAATTAGTGAGGTATTCCAAAACCTTTGACCGGTACTGTTTATAGATCCATGTAGGTATCTAATCGTGTTGAAAGGGAAAGATGCACATCCCTAATAACTAGTTGTGTGTGTGTACCTGTATAGAAAGGTTGTCTTCCCTACTCCAGAGTCCCCCAGAGCCAGGAGCTTGATCAGGTAATCATAGTCCCCATCAGTCATCGTGCTGACTGCGCTGAACCTGGAGTAAACAAAACAAGAAGAAAAATAAGTCATTTTTAAAGGTATTGTTGGAAGGATTCCCACTGGGGATTTAAACCAACAACTTTCCAATCTCGGTGGAGACATCTCAACCACAAGGTCACTGAGTGAAGTTAGACAGCGGCTTCTTCTCAGCCTGTCTGACACATTCATTCATTCATACAATTGAAGTCGGAAGTTCACATACACCTTATCCATGATTTATACTTTTACTTTTGGTACTTATATATTTAGAACCAAATACTTTTACTCAAGTAGTGTGTTATTGGGTGACTTTCACTTTTACTTGAGTAACTTTCTATTTAAGGTATCTGTACTTTTACTCAAGTAAGACAAATTGGGTACTTTTTCCACCACTGAGGAAGAACAGTAATGACTCTGGAACAGCATGTCTACACGCTGTGACTCTGTGGAGTCGGGAGTCGCTAGGGCAACGGGCCTGCCTGCTCTGCTCGGGAGAAGTCGGGGGTACAGTTGAAGTCAGAAGATTACATACACCTTAGCCAAATACATTTAAACTCAGTTTTTCACAATTCCTGACATTTAATCCTAGTAAAAGGATGTCTTAGGTCAGTTAGGATCACCACTTTATTTTAAGAATGTGAAATGTCAGAATAATAGAGAGAATGATTTATTTCAGCTTTTATTTCTTTCATCACATTCCCAGTGTGTCAGAAGTTTACATACACTCAATTCGTATTTGGTAGCATTGCCTTTACATTGTTTCACTTGGGTCAAACTTTTTGGGTAGTCTTCCACAAGCATCCCACAATAAGTTGGGTGAATTTTGGCCCATTCCTCCTGATAGAGCTGGTGTAACTGAGTCAGGTTTGTAGGCCTCCTTGCTCGCACACGCTTTTTCAGTTCTGCCCACAAATGTTCTATAGGATTGAGGTCAGGGCTTTGTGATGGCCACTCCAATACCTTGACTTTGTTGTCCTTAAGCCATTTTGGCACAACTTTGGATGTATGCCTGGTGTCATTGTCCATTTGGAAGACCCATTTGCATCCAAGCCTTAACTTCCTGACTGATGTCATGAGATGTTAATTCAATATATCCACATAATTTTCCTTCCTCATGATGCCATCTATTTTGTGAAGTGCACCAGTCCCTCCTGCAGCAAAGCACCCCCACAACATGATGCTGCCACCCCCGTGCTTCACGGTTGGGATGGTGTTCTTCCTCCCCCTTTTTCCTCCAAACATAACGATGGTCATTATGGCCAAACAGTTCTATTTTAGTTTCATCAGACCAGAGGACATTTCTCCAAAAAGTACGATCTTTGTTCCCATGTGCAGTTGCAAATCGTAGTCTGGCTTTTTTTATGGTGGTTATGGAGCAGTGGCCTCTTCCTTGCTGAGCGGCCTTTCAGGTTATGTTGATATATAGGACTCGTTTTACTGTGGATATACATACTTTTGTACCTGTTTCCTCTAGCATCTTCACAAGCTCCTTTGCTGTTGTTCTGGGATTGATTTGCATTTTTCACACCAAAGTACGTTAATCTCTAGGAGACAGAACACGTCTCCTTCCTGAGCGGTCTGACGGCTGCGTGGTCCCATGGTGTTTATACTTGCATACTATTGTCTGTACAGATGAACGTGGTACCTTCAGGCATTTGGAAATTGATCCCAAGGATGAACCAGACTTGTGGAGGTCTAAAAAAAATGTTTTTCTGAGGTCTTTGCTGATTTCTTTTGATTTTCCCATGATGTCAAGCAAAGAGGCACTGAGTTTGAAGGTAGGCCTTGAAATACATCCACAGGTACACCTCCAATTGACTCAAATGATGTCAATTACCCTATCAGAAGCTTCTAAAGCCATTAAATCATTTTCTGGAATTTTCCAAGCTGTTTAAAAAGGCACGGTCAACTTAGTGTATGTAAACTTCTGACCCACAATTACTTGTGTCATGCACAAAGTAGATGTCCTAACCGACTTGCCAAAACTATAGTTTGTTAATGACTCCAACCTAAATGTATGTAAACTTCCGACTTCAACTGTACATTCATACACACATTCATACAAGTTGGAAACAAACAACGTGGAACTGGCCTGGGGTCAGTAAAGGTTTGTCAAACAAACAACGTGGAACTGGTCTGGGGTCAGTAAAGGTTTGTCAAACAAACAACGTTGAACTGGCCTGGGGGTCAGTAAAGGTTTGTCAAACAAACAACGTTGAACTGGCCTGGGGGTCAGTAAATGTTTGTCAAACAAACAACGTGGAACTGGCCTGGGGTCAGTAAAGGTTTGTCAAACAAACAACGTGGAACTGGCCTGGGGGTCAGTAAAGGTTTGTCAAACAAACAACGTGGAACTGGCCTGGGGTCAGTAAAGGTTTGTCAAACAAACAACGTGGAACTGGCCTGGGGTCAGTAAAGGTTTGTCAAACAAACAACGTTGAACTGGCCTGTTGGTCAGTAAAGGTTTGTCAAACAAACAACGTGGAACTGGCATGGGGGTCAGTAAAGGTTTGTCAAACAAACAACGTGGAACTGGCATGGGGGTCAGTAAAGGTTTGTCAAACAAACAACGTTGAACTGGTCTGGGGTCAGTAACAGACCGAAGCGAAATGGCCCAACGTAATAACAAACAACTTTATCCAATAAAATCTAATGCGATCAGTCATAAAATACAGATCTCTGGTCTAGATCAGACAAATGTGATTTGGTCAGAACAAGAACTAATGTAGACAGTCATCTCATCTCCTGTTAACAAATTACTCTCTGGTCTAGTTTAGTACCTCACGTGGAACCAAAAACATCAACAACGTCCATGTCATGAGAAGGTGGTATTCTGAAAGACTTGACTAATAAAAATCTAATTTTGTCCAGGTATGGTCCTGTTTTGTTTGTTCCTTTGTAGTTTTACATAGTTTCCACTCCGTCATGTTCACACACACAGATCACTGCATCCCTGCACTTTACATACACCTTCCGTTATGACATTTCCACATCTCATTCCTTTTTCTTTGTTAAAGTTAATAGTTTTGGGGTTGTAATAAAGAACCTTTTTGATTGGCCTATACCTGTTGTTCGTGTCCCCTCATTTTTGCCACAGGCTATGAGCCGGCCTGTGACAAGTGGGGGCTCATCCGTAAGTTAAAGTTACTTTAACATTTTGTCATAGTTGGTTAAGGTTTTGTCTAGATTGTCTTTGCCTTATTATTGATATGTTTGTTTATTTGTAATTTGGTTTATTTGACTATTGTTTTGTAGTTAACTTGGGTTAGTTTAGTTCAGATGGCCACATTTTTTGTTTGAGGGGATGTTTTGGTTGGGCCAGTATTGTTGAAGAGAGCGTTGAGAGCTATGTGTTCTTTTGGTTCAGTTAGCTTGGTAGCTAAATTTGGTTAGCAATTCACTCTGGGTTTTTCTGGGTTTTTGTTTAGGTGGGAGTCCTCTCCTGTTCAGGCTTAGCAGCGAGTGTCAATAGGAGGCTTGTGGTGTTTTTGTTTTAGGTGGCAGTGAACGTGGGTAGAGCTTCCCTTTCCCCCTACATCGGCTATGGAGCACCTCCGTGGATATGGGGGGGGCTGCCAGGTTCTGGTTGTCTTTTCCACTCCACTGGTTTTGTGTGCATAAAACCCCACCACATGTGACTGCACCAGGGCCAGTTAGTTAGTTGTTTTTGGAGGATAGTGGGGTGTGGCTCCTGTCCTTGAACCCAGATTGACAGCAGGTGAGTTGTGTATTTTTTTTTTGAGCATTTGTTGTATTGGTTGAGGAAAATGTCTTCCATTCTGAGTAGTTTTGTTCAAGCTCCTTCAGAGGTAGCCTTAGAGTTGTGTACTAAGGAGCAGTTCATTGAAATGGCTGAACATTATCAGATTGATTGTTGATAAAAAAATGTAAGAGACTGTTAAAGCTAGATTAAAGCAGGGTCTTAGGGAAGTAGGTGTTTTTTCGGGGCAGTCTGCTAGTAGTGAGGGTGCAAGTTTTCAGTCTAGCCCTTCATTGACTTTTGAGCAACAGAGGGAGCTGTTGCAAATGCAGTTAGAGAGAACGCGATTGAGAAATGCTAATAGACCAGAAGGACTACCACAGTTTGATGTTTCACAGAATCTTCGTTTGTTGCCTAAATTTGATGAGTCAGATCCAGATACATACTTTACTTTATTTGAGCGTATTGCGGAAGCTAGAGCTTGGTCAGATTTGGACATGACTATGTTGTTGCAATGTGTACTTACAGGTAAAACACGTGTCTTTTGCAGCACTGAGTGTAGCTGACAGTAAAGTTTATGCTAAAGTTAAATCAGCAGTTCTGAAGGTCTACGAGCTTGTGCCAGAGGCATATCGTCAACGTTTTCGTTACAGGAAAAAGTTAGATTCACAAACCTATTCTGAGTTTGTTCGTGATTTGACTTCTGCATTTAATCGTTGGTGTACAGCTTCTGAAGTTAATACTTTTGAGGGTCTGTCTGATTTGATTGTGTTAGAACAGTTCAAAACTTCTGTGTCTGACCAGGTTGCTACATACATGAATGAATGTAAAGTTAAGTCTCCAAGTAATGCAGCAGTCCTTGCAGATGAGTACAGGCTAACACATAAAAGCCATTTTGAGTCAAACAGTGACATGTACCATAAAAATGACTTTACTCCTAGGAATAGTAGGTCACCTCTTTTTGGAGCTTCTTTCCAAAGGCCTCAGCAGAAGTTTGGGTCTGGAGGACTTAAAGCACCGGTTAATGCTAATACCTGTCGCTACTGTTTAGTTGAAGGACATTGGAAGAAAGATTGTCCTCTACTTAAATCACACAAGTCAGGTCACTACTAGCAGACTGTCTTTAAAACATGCAAAACACACAAACACATACCCTATCCCATCTGGACAAGAGGAATACATAAGTAATAATGCTGTTCATTGACTATAGCTCAGCATTCAACACCGTAGTACCCTCCAAGCTCATCATTAAGATGGAGGCCCTGGGTCCCAAGCCCCGCTCTGTGCAATTGGTTCCTGGACTTCCTGACAGGCCGCCCCCCAGGAAAGGAGGAAACAACACCTCCACTTCGCTGATCCTCAACACTGGGGCCCCACAAGGGTGCGTACTCAGCCCCCTCCTGTACTCCCGGTTCACCCATGACTGCGTGGCCGTGCACGCTTCCAACTCAATCATTACGTTTGCAGACGACACAACAGTTGTGGGCTTGATTACCAACAATGACAAGACAGCCTACAGGGAGGAGGTGAGGGCACTCGGACTGTAGTGTCAGGAAAACAACCTCTCACTTAACATCAGTAAAACAAAGGAGATGATCGTGGACTTCAGGAAACAGCAGAGGGAGCACCCCCCTATCCACATTGACGGGACAGCAGTGGAGAAGGTAAAGTTTTAAGTTCCTCTGCGTACTTTTCACGGACAAACTGAAATGGTCCACCCACACAGACTGTGTGGTGAACAGCGCCTCTTCAACCTCAGGAGGCTGAAGAAATTTGGCTTGTCACCTAAAACCTTCACAAAGTTTTACAGATGCACAATTGAGAGCATCCTGTCGGGCTGTATACCAAGCCTGGTATGGCAACTGCACCACCCACAACTGCAGGGCTCTCCAGAGGGTGGTACGGTCTGCACAACGCATCACCGGGGGCAAACTACCTGCCCTCCAGGACACTTACAGAACCCGATGTCACAGGAAGGCCAAAAAAGATAATCAAGGACAACAACCACCTGAGCCACTGCCTGTTCACCTCTGCTACCATCCAGAAGGCGAGGTCAGTACAGGTGCATCAAAGCTGGGACCGAGAGACTGAAAAACAGCTTCTATCTCAAGGCCATCAGACTGTTAAACAGCCACCACTAACACAGAGAGGCTGCTGCCTACATACAGACTTGAAATCATTGGCCACTTTAATAAATTGAACACTAGTCACTTCAATAATGCCACATTAATAATGTGTACATATCTTGCATCCATCATCTCATATGTATATACTGTATTCTATACCATCTATTGCAACTTGTCTATGCCGCTCGGTCATCGCTCATCCATATATTTACATGTATATATTCTTATTCCATTCCTTTACTTAGATTTGTGTGTATTAGGTAGTTGTGGAAATGTTAGATTACTTGTTAGATATTGCTGCACTGTCGGAACTAGAAGCACAAGCATTTCGCTACACTCGCATTAACATCTGCTAACCATGTGTATGTGACCAATTATTTTTTATTTGATTTGATTTAATTCAATGTGTAAGGTCAGTCTGGGCTGTGACATGATTGGTTCTATAGGTTGACAATGATTGGTCCTGTTACTAGGGAACTCCTTTCCCTGTAGGCTACGTGAGGAGATGTATAAAACAGCCAACACTATGAAAGAGACGAGCTGTTATATCATGCCGGACTAGACATTCCTTCAGACCAACACATGAATGATGTGCCAGACCTCTGGTCTAGACATTCCTTCAGACTTCAACACATGAATGATGTGCCAGACCTCTGGTCTAGACATTCCTTCAGACTTCAACACATGAATGATGTGCCAGACCTCTGGTCTAGACATTCCTTCAGACTTCAACACATGAATGATGTGCCAGATCTCTGGTCTAGACATTCCTTCAGACTTCAACACATGAATGATGTGCCAGATCTCTGGTCTAGACATTCCTTCAGACTTCAACACATGAATGATGTGCCAGATCTCTGGTCTAGACATTCCTTCAGACTTCAACACATGAATGATGTGCCAGACCTCTGGTCTAGACATTCCTTCAGACTTCAACACATGAATGATGTGCCAGACCTCTGGTCTAGACATTCCTTCAGACTTCAACACATGAATGATGTGCCAGACCTCTGGTCTAGACATTCCTTCAGACTTCAACACATGAATGATGTGCCAGATCTCTGGTCTAGACATTCCTTCAGACTTCAACACATGAATGATGTGCCAGACCTCTGGTCTAGACATTCCTTCAGACTTCAACACATGAATGATGTGCCAGACCTCTGGTCTAGACATTCCTTCAGACTTCAACACATGAATGATGTGCCAGACCTCTGGACTAGACATTCCTTCAGACCAACACATGAATGATGTGCCAGACCTCTGGACTAGACATTCCTTCAGACCAACACATGAATGATGTGCCAGACCTCTGGACTAGACATTCCTTCAGACCAACACATGAATGATGTGCCAGACCTCTGGACTAGACATTCCTTCAGACCAACACATGAATGATGTGCCAGACCTCTGGACTAGACATTCCTTCAGACCAACACATGAATGATGTGCCAGACCTCTGGTCTAGACATTCCTTCAGACTAGTTGTAGCTCTCCGGTGTTCAAGCCCCGTCTCGGCCATTCTAGTCTATATCCCTTCTAACGTCTTTATTTTTATTTTTCTAAGTAAATAATTACATCAGCATTCTGATCTCTTTAATAAAAAATAAATAAATAATATATATATAAATAATACTATGGGTCAGAGGTTAGATGTTAGACTGTGGCCTTCTGGGAAAGAGCCTGGGAGCGCCAGTCACTGGGTGGGTAGAGAGGGCGTATCGGGGAAAATCGTGTGTGTTTTATGTGCTATGCTATCCGATGTGATCTCTCTCAGAAGGGGTGGCACATGATCTCATCCCCATGAGGTGCTCCTCTGGTTGGATGGGAAAGCAGAGACACTGCTACTGACTGTACAGTGTGTACCCCCAGATACGACGGTACCATTATCTATTCACTCTACATAGACAGTTAATTGTGAGGAAAGGAACAGAGTCCATCTAAATGACCAGAGTTCTGTAGAGTGGTCAAATTTGATCTCAGAAGGTTCCACATACATCATGTGTTAACTACAAGTTGCTTTGGATGACACTGTTTAGTCAAATTACCATATTATTAGTGGAAAACAAAGTTATCAGATCCCAAATGGCCTTTAGGTCCCCAAATAGGAGGTCCTTTGGTTTAGCTTTAGTGGCTCAGTCGTGTCCCTGTTCCTGTTGTGCGTCTAGTCTGTTTGTTTGCCTCACTGACCCCGTGGATTATATTTAGACAAGAAGATCATGAGACTCCAATTCACTCAGAAAGAGAGAGAGAAAGAGAGAGAGAGAGAGAGAGAGCTGGAGGGCTACAGCACGGCACCACCTTATTTCCCAGCTGTCCAAGCAGCTCTTTTAAAAACACATTTAGGAAAAGTTGATGGGGGGGTGACTTTCACAACAGCAGCGGAGTTATTAGAATCTTTAAATCATATAAGGGTTGAAAAACCCTCTCTGGCAGTTCTACGTGGTTGTTAAACCAGCCCCTTAAGCCCCTCGTCCCCAGGAGCTTGACAAGTATACCCGTCTATGGATCCCATTGTCAGAGGGATCAGCCACGTCCTGAGGATGTGATCAGCAGACCACACTGTCCCTCAGGGGACCCCATGTGTAGTCGGTAGTCAGTAGCAGTCCGGCGATTGCACTGAGCCTTCCTTCTGTATCTACGGTCTCACTGTATGTACAGCCCGAAATAACCCAGTGAGTCTGTGCGATTACAAATCACCAAACGCTTGTCTAGGCTTACGATCAGGGTTAGGTTTAAAAAGGTTCATTACTGAACATCAACAAACCCTCTATTTGTAAATATCCACATGAAGTGATACCATTTTCTATTTGAGTAGTTTCTGTGTAACATTATGGTCCAACAACAGATGCAATACGCGTCTTCCATGTGAAAGGATGACTATGTCCATATCCCTTTCCATTCGTGGGGCCTATTCTTGTGAACAGCTAGTGAAGAGAGCTGGTAAGAAGAGGAATATGAATCAACAAGATACTTGAGGACCCCACTGAACAACAATGGTGCAGTCCGACAGGGTCTGCGTTCCAAAATGGCACGCTATTCCTCATTGGTCTCTGGCCAAAAGGTAGGCACTATATATACAGATGACGTCGGAAGTTTACATACACCTTAGCCAAATACATTTCAACTCAGTTTTTCACAATTCCTGACATTTAATCCTAGTAACTATTCCCTGTCTTTGGTCAGTTAGGATCACCACTTTATTTTAAGAATGTGAAATGTCAGAATAATAGTAGAGAGAGTGATTTATTTCAGCTTTTATTTCTTTCATCACATTCCCAATTTTTCATACCAAAGTACATTAATCTCTAGGAGACAGAACGTGTCTCCTTCCTGAGCGGTCTGACGGCTGCGTGGTCCCATGGTGTTTATACTTGCATACTATTGTCTGTACAGATGAACGTGGTACCTTCAGGCATTTGGAAATTGATCCCAAGGATGAACCAGACTTGTGGAGGTCTAAAAAAAATGTTTTTCTGAGGTCTTGGCTGATTTCTTTATATTTTTCCATGATGTCAAGCAAAGAGGCACTGAGTTTGAAGGTAGGCCTTGAAATACATCCACAGGTACACCTCCAATTGACTCAAATGATGTCAATTAGCCTATCAGAAGATTCTAAAGCCATGACATCATTTTCTGGAATTTTCCAAGCTGTTTAAAGGCACAGTCAACTTAGTGTATGTAAACTTCTGACCCACTGTGAATTATAAGTGAAATAATCTGTCTGTAAACAATTGTTGGAAATATTACTTGTGTAATGCACAAAGTAGATGTCCTAACAGACTTGCCAAAACTATAGTTTGTTAACAAGACATTTGTGGAGTGGTTGAAAAACATGTTTTAATGACTCCAACTGTAGGTCTCTGGCCAAAGGTAGTACACTATATAGTTCTCTGGCCAAAGGCAGTACACTATATAGTTCTCTGGCCAAAGGCAGTACACTATATACAGTGGGGCAAAAAAGTATTTAGTCAGCCACCAATTGTGCAAGTTCTCCAACTTAAAAAGATGAGAGGCCTGTAATTTTCATCATAGGTACACTTCAACTATGACAGACGAAATGAGAAAAAGAAATCCAGAAAATCACATTGTAGGATTTTTTATTTATTTATTTATTTGCAAATTATGGTGGAAAATAAGTATTTGGTCAATAACAAAAGTTTATCTCAATACTTTGTTATATACCCTTTGTTGGCAATGACAGAGGTCAAACGTTTTCTGTAAGTCTTCACACACTGTTGCTGGTATTTTGGCCCATTCCTCCATGCAGATCTCCTCTAGAGCAGTGATGTTTTGGGGCTGTCGCTGGGCAACACAGACTTTCAACTCCTTCCAAAGATTTTCTATGGGGTTGAGATCTGGAGACTGGCTAGGCCACTCCAGGACCTTGAAATGCTTCTTACGAAGCCACTCCTTCCTTGCCCGGCGGTGTGTTTGGGATCATTGTCATGCTGAAAGACTCTAGCCACGTTTCATCTTCAATGCCCTTGCTGATGGAAGGAGGTTTTCACTCAAAATCTCAATGCATACATGGCCCCATTCATTCTTTCCTTTACACGGATCAGTCGTCCTGGTCCCTTTGCAGAAAAACAGCCCCAAAGCATGATGTTTCCACCCCCATGCTTCACAGTAGGTATGGTGTTCTTTGGATGCAACTCAGCATTCTTTGTCCTCCAAACACGACGAGTTGAGTTTTTACCAAAAAGTTCTATTTTGGTTTTATCTGACCATATGACATTCTCCCAATCCTCATCTCGATCATCCAAATGCTCTCTAGCAAACTTCAGACGGGCCTGAACATGTACTGGCTTAAGCAGGGGGACACGTCTGGCACTGCAGGATTTGAGTCCCTGGCGGCGTAGTGTGTTACTGATGGTAGGCTTTGTTACTTTGGTCCCAGCTCTCTGCAGGTCATTCACTAGGTCCCCGTGTGGTTCTGGGATTTTTGCTCACCGTTCTTGTGATCATTTTGACCCCACGGGTGAGATCTTGCGTGGAGCCCCAGATCGAGGAAGATTATCAGTGGTCTTGTATGTCTTCCATTTCCTAATAATTGCTCCCACAGTTGATTTCTTCAAACCAAGCTGCTTACCTATTGCAGATTCAGTCTTCCCAACCTGGTGCAGGTCTACAATTTGGTTTCTGGTGTCCTTTGACAGCTCTTTGGTCTTGGCCATAGTGGAGTTTGGAGTGTGACTGTTTGAGGTTGTGGACAGGTGTCTTTTATACTGATAACAAGTTCAAACAGGTGCCATTAATACAGGTAACGAGTGGAGGACAGAGGAGCCTCTTAAAGAAGAAGTTACAGGTCTGTGAGAGCCAGAAATCTTGCTTGTTTGTATGTGACCAAATACTGATTTTCCACCATAATTTGCAAATAAATTCATTAAAAATCCTACAATGTGATTTTCTGGATTTTTTTCCCTCATTTTGTCTGTCATAGTTGAAGTGTACCTATGATGAAAATTACAGGCCTCTCATCTTTTTAAGTGAGAGAACTTGTACAATTGGTGGCTGACTAAATACTTGTTTGCCCCGGCCAAAGGCAGTACACTATATAGTTCTCTGGCCAAAGGTAGTACACTATATAGTTCTCTGGCCAAAGGTAGTGCACTATATAGTTCTCTGGCCAAAGGTAGTGCACTATATAGTTCTCTGGCCAAAGGTAGTGCACTATATAGTTCTCTGGCCAAAGGTAGTGCACTATATAGTTCTCTGGCCAAAGGTAGTGCACTATATAGTTCTCTGGCCAAAGGTAGTACACTATATAGTTCTCTGGCCAAAGGTAGTGCACTATATAGTTCTCTGGCCAAAGGTAGTGCACTATATAGTTCTCTGGCCAAAGGTAGTGCACTATATAGTTCTCTGGCCAAAGGTAGTGCACTATATAGTTCTCTGGCCAAAGGTAGTACACTATATAGTTCTCTGGCCAAAGGTAGTGCACTATATAGTTCTCTGGCCAAAGGTAGTGCACTATATAGGTCTCTGGCCAAAGGAAAATGGAGCCATTTGGGACGCAGGCAGATGGCTTTAGACATCGCACCATTGAAGAAGGCAGTGTGCTGATTTGAAGCGTCTCCAGATGCATCCCATTACAATACATTTTTCCACCTTCAACTCCAGCCACTGGCTACAGAACAGCACTTTACATCAGTGATTAGACCAGAGAAGTATTGGCCTATGGAGGCTGGCTCCTATTGCTTTACTAGCAGACAATGTATTACTACAAACAGTAGCTATAGTACACAGTGGTACAATGAAATCCCGAAACACATTAAGAAGAAGAAGAAGTTTTATTTATATAGCGCCTTTCCATAGCTCAAGGTCGCTTTACATTGCACATTACAATACATTCAGAACACCCACACATACATCGCAGTCACATAGGATACACACTACCCAAAATGCATGTCAAACAGATATGTCTTCAACTGGATCTTGAATGCACCCACGGATGAGGTATTGCGTAGTGTAAGAGGTAGTGAATTCCATAATTTAGGAGCATTAACACCAAATGACCTCCCACCTACAGTGGACAACCGGAAACGAGGGACGGTCAACAAACCAAGTTCAGCTGATCTAAGGGACCGAGCAGGGCGGTAAGGATAGAGTAAGTCAGAGAGATATTGGGGAGCAAGATTATTTAATGCTTTAAAAGTTAGAAGCAATACCTTAAAGTGGATACGTGATGCCACAGGTAGCCAGTGAAGGTCATGAAGCAGAGGAGTGATGTGAGCAGAGCGTTAACGGCGCCAACGAGAGGGGTGCGTATGAATTGATGTCTAGTTCAACTTTGTCATGGAAATGCACAAGACAGCTCGTGTAAAAGAGATTTTACATTTCCTTGTTAGATAAGGCAACAGCAACACAATTTATGCAATCCTGTCAAATAGGAAGCACACTTTCAAATGAAGGCATTCTGAACGCTGTCTGATCTCAATTTTGATAAGCTGATAAACATAATAACCCTGCTGCCGGTTTGGACAAACTAGTTCTGGCTTTTAATAGCACGTAGCCTAGTAGTTAGAGCATTGGGTTAGTAACCAAAAGGTTTCTGGATCGAATCCCCGAGCTGAAAAGGTAAAAATCTGTTATTCTGCCCCTGAACAAGGCAGTTGACCCACTGTTCCCCGGTAAGCCGTCATTGTAAATAAGAATTTGTTTTTAACTGACTTGCCTAGTTAATTTAAAGGTTATAAATAAAATAAATAAACCAACACCAGTCCTCTACTGCCTCCATAGAGAGATCTATGGCTATCCACCAACACCAGTCCTCTACTGCCTCCATAGAGAGATCTATGGCTATCCACCAACACCAGTCCTCTACTGCCTCCATAGAGAGATCTATGGCTATCCACCAACACCAGTCCTCTACTGCCCCATAGAGAGATCTATGGCTATCCACCAACACCAGTCCTCTACTGCCTCCATAGAGAGATCTATGGCTATCCACCAACACCAGTCCTCTACTGCCTCCATAGAGAGATCTATGGCTATCCACCAACACCAGTCCTCTACTGCCCCCATAGAGAGATCTATGGCTATCCACCAACACCAGTCCTCTACTGCCTCCATAGAGAGATCTATGGCTATCCACCAACACCAGTCCTCTACTGCCCCCATAGAGAGATCTAGGGCTATCCACCAACACCAGTCCTCTACTGCCTCCATAGAGAGATCTATGGCTATCCACCAACACCAGTCCTCCACTGAACTGCTTCTGAATAGTGATTTGCTAAGTCAGTTGATTTTCACGAGATCTCGAGCACATGCATCTGTAACAGAATATGAGTCCTCATCCTACACACCAACATCTGACTTGAGGCCACAGTTACACAGAGATTACGATCAGGAAATGGTTCAACCTGTTGAAAGGAAGCAGTACACGGCATGTTATTTCTCACTGGATGTCTTACCAAATCAAAATGTATCGGTCACATACACATGGTTAGCCAGATGTTATTGGTCACATACACATGGTTGGCCAGATGTTATTGGTCACATACACATGGTTAGCAGTTGTTATCGGTCACATACACATGGTTAGCAGATGTTATTGTGTGTAGCAAAATACTTGTATCTTCAGATGTCAGCATTTTATATCATACCCCCAAGACATGCTAACCTCTCACCATTACAATAACAGGGGAGGTTAGCATTTTATATCATACCCCCAAGGCATGCTAACCTCTCACCATTACCAATAACAGGGGAGGTTATTATTTTATATCATACCCCCAAGACATGCTAACCTCTCACCATTACAATAACAGGGGAGGTTAGCATTATATATCATACTCCCAAGACATGCTAACCTCTCACCATTACAATAACAGGGAGGTTAGCATTATATATCATACCCCAAGACACGCTAACCTCTCACCATTACAATAACAGGGAGGTTAGCATTTTATATCATACTCCCAAGACATGCTAACCTCTCACCATTACCAATAACAGGGAGGTTAGCATTTTATATCATACCCCAAGACATGCTAACCTCTCACCATTACCAATAACAGGGAGGTTAGCATTTTATATCATACTCCCAAGACATGCTAACCTCTCACCATTACAATAACAGGGGAGGTTAGCATTTTATATCATACCCCCAAGACATGCTAACCTCTCACCATTACAATAACAGGGGAGGTTAGCATTTTTGGTGGGGTATGATATTTATTCTCTCATCGTAATTCACGATTCATTCAGGATTATCCGTAACCATGGCAGCATCCTCATTAATGTAGAAGTGTTTAGAAACATATTCTATTCTTGTTTACAATAAAAGTGACTCCAAAATGACACAATACATTATTTTCCTGTTCATTTCTATTGGGCACAAAATAATCTGAAACACAACCAAAAACAAACAGCAAATGCATCCAACACGTTTGTAGAGTCACAAGCCTGATGTAATCAGAAGCGCTAATAAGCCAACACTAACAGAGAATCTCTCTGTGTTAACAGACAGTCCTATACATCGACCACAGCTTCTATAGGAGGCTCCCTGCTGCTCCTATTCATTAGGCCTACAAACAGAAGTCCCAACCTGGGAACTAGCTGAACTTGCCCTATAAAAAAAATAAAAGATCGTTTTCATTTGTTGTTGCAACACTGTTTTGCTACGGTGTTTTGCACTAATGAATACGACCTGGTACTATGTGATGACAGCATTCTAATTCGATCTGACCATTCAGCCTCTATACGGACACCTTGGGAGACATCCATCCTCCTGGTTGGACTGAGCTGTCATGAATTCTAGGAAGTGAGTTCTCTACGGGGTAGGTCTCTACGGGGAAGGTCTCTCCCTGGGGAAGGTCTCTACGGGGAAGGTCTCTCCCTGGGGAAGGTCTCTCCCTGGGGAAGGTCTCTCCGGGGAAGGTCTCTCCGGGGAAGGTCTCTCCGGGGAAGGTCTCTACAGGGAAGGTCTCTACAGGGAAGGTCTCTCCCTGGGGAGGGTCTCTCCGGGGAGGGTCTCTCCGGGGAGGGTCTCTCCCTGGGGAAGGTCTCTACGGGGAAGCGTGCACACCCAAACAGTCACCTAAGGCTGCATTATCTCAAGCCTGTGTTGGTGCGCGTGCGTTTACGTGAGCGTGATCGTATCTGACGAGTTGACGTTATTCCCAAATTTTCTTTCAGAACAGGAAGTGTAACGATTATTGGATCGCTACATCTGAGGCACTGAAGGCTGGAGAGATTTGTGGTTTGGCTTCAAGCTGGTTTCGGCAGTGAGGAAGCCTGCTGGTCTACAGAAGCTATTGATCGCTGATGGCTGGCTGTAGCCTCCGGGAGGACAGGTCTGGGAAGTGTCTGTGGCACATTCCTCCTGCTGATTACTTTAGAATTTCAGAGGAGCCGTTTCTCTCGCCACCGCGCCAGTCAATACTGCTATCTGGACCCTGATTAGAAATACTAAAACAGAAATGTGTCACCCACATATGCTCAATGCCAATAAACATTAGTTTATTAAAAAAACTGCTTTCATTGATCTAGATCAACAAGAGAAATGATCAAGTTGTCTAGTCTACTGTAGTCTAGTCTAGCTAACCTAGAGTCAGTCAACTACCCCAAGAGAGAGAGGTGAATTGTTGTAAACAATAATAACTTGTAGCGTAACTGACATGGCAACAGGTCGCTAGGAGGACAAACAGCCTCTGAAGTTCTTCATCCCCTCCCACTGGCTTACCACTGTAGGGCATGCCACCAAAACTCAACTACTGGAGAGAGACAGAGAGACAGAGAGAGAGAGACAGAGAGAGAGAGAGAGAGAGAGAGAGACAGAGAGACAGAGAGAGAGAGAGAGAGAAGCCCTCCCAAAAAAAAAAAAAAAGGGATCAGGTGGTTTCAGGTCACTCTCAGCAGCTTAGACTCAGTGTGTGAGGTTTGTGAGTGTGTGTGAGTCCCTGCATGTGTTCTATCTGATGTGTAAACCCCTTTCCATCTCCCTGCTATCCCCGAGGCCCCCATGGAGTAGAAGGCAGGGGGTGTACTAACACCTGTAGCAGCAGGAGAAGCTCCAGGCAGACAGAAAGGTTAGCAGTGCTGGAGGTCAACCTGGGAGATATATCTAACACAGAGGAAGAGAAGCAGGGACCAAGGGTGGACCAGGGTGGACCAAGGGTGGACCAGGGTTGTTCAAGGCGGACCAAGGTCGATCAGGGCGGACAAAGGTCGATCAAGGCGGACCAAGGTCGATCAAGGCGGACCAAGGTCGATCAAGGCGGACCAAGGTCGATCAAGGCGGACCAAGGTCGATCAAGGCGGACCAAGGTGCACGTTTGTACAGTGGTGAAAATAAGGCAGTATGTTCCGGCATCCCAGGAAAATAAATAGTGTGGTCACGCCGTACCGGTAGAGCAACACTGTAAAAGCTACTACACCACTATTTAATCATCATGTCATGTCAGGGGCACGAAACTCCAAAACGCGATGTGGTTCAACGAGATCACTGAAAGATATGCCAACTCAGATATGAGTGGCTGACATCTAATGTCTTTAGGCCTACATTTCTTGGTGTAAAAGACGTCTCTCCATTCACCACTGTTTGGTTGGCTGGAAATATGTTGAGAGTGGACGAGGGTGCGTGGGTAGCCAGGTAAATGGGACAATCAGATGAAAACATCATGACTGGTTGTGTTAATGCCACAATAAAAAGGTAATTCATTTTAAAAAAGTGAAATGACTCATCTTTACGACTAGGCCCACAGATATCCTGCTGAATTAAATAGGGGTTCTATGTCATTCTATCCTGCTGAATTAAATAGGGGTTCTATGTCATTCTATCCTGCTGAATTAAATAGGGGTTCTATGTCATTCTATCCTGCTGAATTAAATAGGGGCTCTATGACATTCTATCCTGCTGAATTAAATAGGGGTTCTATATCATTCTATCCTGCTGAATTAAATAGGGGTTCTATGTAATTCTATCCTGCTGAATTAAATAGGGGTTCTATGTAATTCTATCCTACTGAATTAATAGGGGTTCTATGTAATTATATCCTACTGAATTAATAGGGGTTCTATGTAATTCTATCCTGCTGAATTAAATAGGGGTTCTATGTAATTCTATCCTTCTGAATTAACAGGGGTTCTATGTAATTCCATCCTACTGAATTAATAGGGGTTCTATGTAATTCTATCCTACTGAATTAATAGGGGTTCCATGTAATTCTATCCTACAACATTACCAGGGGTTCCATGTAATTCTATCCTACAGCATTACCAGGGATTTTATGTCATTCTATCCTAATGCATTACCAGGGGTTCTATGTCATTCTATCCTACTGAATTAACAGGGGTTCTATGTCATTCTATCCTACTGAATTACCAGGGGTTCTACGTCATTCTATCCTAATGCATTACCAGGGGTTCTACGTCATTCTATCCTACTGAATTAACAGGGGTTCTACGTCATTCTATCCTACTGAATTAAAAGGGGTTCTATGTCATTCTATCCTACTGAATTAACAGGGGTTCTATATAATTCTATCCTACTGAATTAACATGGGTTCTATGTAATTCTATCCTACTGAATTAACAGGGGTTCTATGTAATTCTATCCTACTGAATTAACAGGGGTTCTATGTAATTCTATCCTACTGAATTAACAGGGGTTCTATGTAATTCTATCCTACTGAATTAACAGGGGTTCTATTGTATTCTATCCTACTGAATTAACAGGGGTTCTACGTCATTCTATCCTAATGCATTACCAGGGGTTCTACGTCATTCTATCCTACTGAATTAACAGGGGTTCTACGTCATTCTATCCTACTGAATTAACAGGGGTTCTATGTCATTCTATCCTACTGAATTAACAGGGGTTCTATGTCATTCTATCCTACTGAATTAACAGGGGTTCTATGTCATTCTATCCTACTGAATTAACAGGGGTTCTGTGTCATTCTATCCTACTGAATTAACAGGGGTTCTATATAATTCTATCCTACTGAATTAACATGGGTTCTATGTAATTCTATCCTGCTGAATTAACAGGGGTTCTATTGTATTCTATCCTACTGAATTAACAGGGGTTCTATGTCATTCTATCCTACTGAATTAACAGGGGTTCTATATAATTCTATCCTACTGAATTAACATGGGTTCTATGTAATTCTATCCTGCTGAATTAACAGGGGTTCTATTGTATACTATCCTACTGAATTAACAGGGGTTCTATGTCATTCTATCCTACTGAATTAACAGGGGTTCTATTGTATTCTATCCTACTGAATTAACAGGGGTTCTATTGTATTCTATCCTACTGAATTATCAGGGGTTCTATTGTATTCTATCCTATTGAAATAACAGGGGTTCTATGTCATTCTATCCTACTGAATTAAATAGGGGTTCAATGTAATTCTATGATTAGGCCCATGACATTTCTCAGGAGGTCCCGTACCGGGAAGAAAATACTCCTTTCACCTCCGCGTGTTTCCGTGTGTAAGTGTGTGTGTGTGTGTGTGTATTATCCGATGTTCCCTGCTATCCCTTGACCCCATGTGGTTCCCCCTCACAGGGCAGGGGTGGGCTGCCATCAAGGCAGGGGGTGTACTAACACCTGTAGCAGCAGGAGAAGCTCCAGGCAGACAGAAAGGTTAGCAGTGCTGGAGGTCAACCTGGGAGATATATCTAACACAGAGCCCAATATAAACGCATTTCCTGAGAGAGAAAGCAGGAAAAAGGGACACGCAGAAACAGAGGACAGGGTACACAGCCTATACTCACACAGTCCTCTGATAACCAGGATAAGTACCTGCCTGTCCCCCCTCCCTCACTCGGTACTGACAGTAACCGCCTGTCCTCCCTCCCTCACCCGGTACTGACAGTAATTGCCTGTCAAATACCCCCATAACATCAAAGATGCACCACCGTATTTTACAGTAGGATATTTTCTGCTTATACATTCTCATTTCCACGCCAAACCTACCACTGGTGTGCGTGGCCAAAGAGCTTTATTTTCATGTCATCCAACAAATGTAAACGCCTAGAGTTTGCTAAATGGCATTGGCACTTGGATGAGAACCGGTGCTTGGCACTTGGATGAGAACCGGTGCTTGGCACTTGGATGAGAACCGGTGCTTGGCACTTGGATGAGTACCGGTGCTTGGTCAGATGACATTAAAATAGAGCTCTTTGGCCATGCCCACCAGTGGAGGGTTTGGAGTCCAAATGAATATGCATCAGCAGAAAAACAACCCCATACCTACTGTAAAATATGGTGGTGGATCTTTGATGTTATTGAGCTATTGTACTTCCACTGGTCCTGGGGCCCTTGTTAACGTCAATGACATCATTAACTTTACCCAATACATTTTAACCAAAAACCTGGTTACCTATACCAGGAGGCTGAAACTTGGCCGCAAGTGAATTTTCCAGCAAGACAATAATCCCAAGCACACATTAAAATCCACAAAGAAATGTCTAATTGGACACAAAAATCCAAATTTTACCATCTGTTTCCAGATGTGAAACCCATTGAAAACCTTCGGTTTGAATTGAAGAGAGCAGTCCATAAGCGCAGAGGAAGGATATCAAGGATCTGGAGGGATTCTGTAAGGTGGAATGGTCTAAGATCCCGTCCAGAAGGTTCTCTAAATCATAACACATCTTAGAAAAAGGCTCAGTGCTGTTTTCCTCACAAGATGACCAAAAACCCGATGGTCACTCTGACAGAGCTCCAGAGTTCCTCTGTGGAGATGGGAGAACCTTCCAGAAGGACAACCATCTCTGCAGCACTCCACCAATCAGGCCTTTATGGTAGAGTGGCAAGACAGAAGCCACTCCTCAGTAAAAGGCACATGACAGCCCACTTGGAGTTTGACAAAAGGCACCTAAAGACTCTCAGACCATGAGAAACAAGATTCTCTGGTCTGATTAAACCAGGTTTGAACTCTTTGGCCTGAATGCCAAGCGTCACGTCTGGAGGAAACCTGGCACCATCCCTACGGTGAAGCATGGTGGTGGCAGCATCATGCTGTGGGGATGTTTTTCAGCGGCAGGGACTGGGAGATTAGTCAGGATGGAGGGAAAGATGAACGGAGCAAAGTATAGAGAGATCCTTGATGAAAACCTGTTCAGAGCGCTCAGGACCAGCCTGGGTTCGAAGGTTCACCTTCCAACAGGACAACAACCCTAAGCACATAGCCAAGACAACGCAGGAGTGGCTTCGGAACAAGTCTCTGAATGTCCTTGAGTGGCCCAGCCAGAGCCCGGACTTGAACATCTCTAGACAGACCTGAAAATATCTGTGCAGCGACGCTCCCCATCCAACCTGACAGAGCTTGAGAGGATCTTCAGAGAAGAATGGGAAGAACTCCCCAAATACAGGTGTGCCAAGCTTGTAGCGTCATACCCAAGAAGACTCGTGGCTGTTATCGCTGCCAAAGGTGCTTCAACAAAGTACTGAGTAAAGGATCTGAATACTGATGTAATTATTATTATTTATGAATTTGCAAACGTTTCTAAAAAACGTTTTTTTTGCTTTGTCACTATGGGGTAGATGGGAAAATAAAACATTTTTTCAAATAAGCCTGTAACACAACAACATGTGGAAAAAGTAAAGGGGTATGAATAGTTCCTGATTTTATCTATAATATAGACCATTATAGGTGAACTGATCTAATCTATAATATGGGCTCCCGAGTGGCGCAGCGGTCTAAGGCACTGCGTCTCAGTGCAAGAAGCGTTGCGTCACTGGCTGCACCCAGGCTGCGTCACATTCGGCCGTGACTGGGAGTCCCATAGGACGGCGCACAATTGGCCCAGCGTCGTCCGGGTTTGGCCTGGGGTAGGTCGTCATTGTAAATAAGAATTTGTTCTTAACTGACTTGCCCGGTTAAATAAAGGTAAAATAAATAAATAAATAAATAGGTGGTGATTTAATCTTTAATACATGCAGAAACAGCCTTAGTGTGTACACGCACGTCCCTGAAACCATGCCAGCAGAGTACATTTGGGGATATTTAATTCCGATACAGTAACGTTACGGCAATACAACAATGCTGCAAGGGTTGATAACTAAACACAACTACATCCACCCATAATTAACTTAAATGTTAAATCAACATGCAGCAACAACTGCAGGGGTGTGTTTGGGGTGTGATTGTCAAACAGCAGAGAGACAAGCTTTACCAACAGAGGAACACACAAAACACACAACACACACAAAAGCAGTGAAACAACTTTACCAACAGAGGAACACACAACACTTGTGGCTTAAGGTTCATTATTAGGTTAGGAGTAATTAGATCATTTGCAAGTCAATACTATTTAAATTAATTAGAACAAACCGCCTTTTCATAGGTTAGGAATAATTAGATAATTTGCAAGTCAATAACATTTAAATGAATTAGAACAAACTGCCCTTTCATATAAAACAAGGTGAATTGTGAGTCCCAAATGGTGCCCTGTTCTATTCACTATTAGTGCTGAACACACTGACAATGAAATTACTAGAACCAGAGGCCCTGGTTAATAGCAGTGCACTATGTAGTGAACAGGGTTTCCGTTTGGGACTCACCAAGTAAAACACGCTGTAGGTCTGTGACATCATGTCATGGGACCGGGATTGTTGAGCCTAGCTAAGTATGCAACCCAAATCCCTATATAGTGCACTACTTTTTGACCAGAGCCTATGGCCCAGGTTAAACATACTGCTATGTAGGGAATAGGGTGACGTTTGTATCAGCAGTTAAAATCGGTCACAAACAAGTTCTTCTCAGGCTCCTCTACTCTGAGAGATGAGCCACAAGCAGTCATTAAACCTTTACTGTACACAGAGACAGACAGAGAGAGACAGAGACACAGACACAGACACAGACACAGAGAGACAGAGACACAGAGAGACAGAGACAGACAGAGACAGACAGAGACAGAGACAGAGACAGAAACACAGAGAGACAGAGACAGAGACAGACAGAGACAGAGACAGACAGACAGAGACAGAGACAGACAGAGACAGAGACAGAGAGAGACAGAGAGAGAGACACAGAGACAGACAGAGAGAGACAGAGAGAGACAGAGACAGACAGAGAGAGACAGAGACAGACACAGAGAGACAGAGACACAGAGAGACAGAGACAGACAGAGACTACAGTATTTCATGGTAGGCTACATTATTTAATGGTACCATTTGACACAGTGTGTATGTGTTGGCTTCATGACCTGGTCAAATGAATAATATCTCAACACAAAGTGTCTGGAGCCGACAGTAAAATCTGGAGCCGCCCAAAAGCCCGATAACAGCCACTACTTAAACAAAAGATTTGTATAATCAAGTTCAGGACTTGTAATAAAATGGAAAGTCAAACAGTAACCCTAACTAACAAGTGCTCCATTGAAGAAATAGCATCTTCATTATTTATGCACCATATAAAAAGGAGAAAACAGAAGGTGTCCACTATCACTAAAACCTGGAGGATAGCGTGAGGGAGGGAGAGTCTCTGTAGGGACTACAGAAGTACCTCCTTTATTACACAGCATTGCGTAATCCACAGTAAGTCAAACAGTTGTCAACATGTACAGTTAAGGGTGTGATCACATTCCTGCCACGACAGATGATCCAGTCTCAAGCCACAACGCAACTCTCAACCACTGGAAGTCTGAACCTCCTGCTCCCAACCCATTCACTTCACACTAAACTCCCCTCTCTCCCTCTCTCTCGCTCTCCTTCACTTCTGACTCAGACACAGCCCAAGAACCAAACCAACCTCCACCCCTCTCTCTCTCTCTTCCTCTCCATTACAGTCAAGCCAGGGAGTAAAAAAAAACAGGGTCATCCTTACCGTTATAGCACTGTGCCCTTTCACTTAAACCAGTCCTTAACCCTCCTGTAGCAGCAGTACCTCCTAACCTTCCAATCCTCAGCCCTGTACAGTGAACCAGCTGACTAACCTAGCATCCAGCTGTAGCGCCAGGCTCTGTAGGACACACCCCTGGCTGCAGGTTCCTCTTTTTTCCTCCCTCTCTTACGCTCGGTTTCCGTGTGTGTGAGGAAGAGGTGTGGCTGACGGCCCAGGAGGTGGGGCAAAGCTTACTCTAGACCAAACACACGAGAGAGAGAGAGAGAGAGAGAGAGAATATTTTTAATTGTTTATTTCACTTTTATTTATCCATTTCACTTACGATGGAAACATGTTTCCCATACCAATAAAGCCCCTTGAATTGAAAGAAAGAGAACGAGAGAGAGAAAAAGGGAAAGACCTAACCTGTATGACCACATTAGAGACATATATTTCCCTCCGATTACACAGATCCACAAAGAATTCCAAAACAAACCCAATTTTGATCAACTCCCGTACCTATTGGGTGAAATACCACAGTGTGACATCACAGCAGCAAGATTTGTGACCTGTTGCCACAAGAAAAGGTCAACCAGTGAAGAACAAACACCATTGTAAATACAACCCATATTTATGTTTATTTATTTTCCCTTAGGTACTTTAATCATTTGCACATCGTTTCAACACAGTGCCTTTTGGCAAACTCCAAGCGGGCTGTCATGTGCCTTTTACTGAGGAGTGGCTTCCGTCTGGCCACTCTACCATAAAGGCCTGATTGGTGGAGTGCTGCAGAGATGGTTGTCCTTCTGGAATGTTCTCCCATCTAAACAGAGGAACTCTAGAGCTATATAAATATATACACACACACACACACACACACACACACAGCACCAGCCATAAGTTTGGACACACCAACTTATTCCAGGCTTTTTCTATATTTTTACATCAAAACTATGAAATAACACATATAGAATCATGTAGTAACCAATTTTTTTTTTTAAACAAATCAAAATATATTTTATATTTCAGATTTTTCAAAGTAGCCACCCACTGCCTTGATGAGAGCTTTGCACCCTCTTGGCAAAGGGTGGCTAACAAAATAACAGGTACAAGTCCCTAAACCCCAGATCTAACATGACAGAAGGGTAAAGATGGTCGTGGTAGTGGGAGAGAATCAGTGGAAAAGGTGACACGATAAATAGATATTAACACTGCCATTGACTTTCATGCAAATCCAAATAGCTATAGGGGCTCCTGAGTAGCGCAGAGGTTTAAGGCACTGCAACTCAGTGCAAGAGGCGTCACTGCAGTCCCTGGTTCGAATACAGGCTGTATCACATCTGGCCGTGATTGGGAGTCCCATAGGGCGGCGCACAATTGGCCCAGAGTCGTCCGGGGTAGGCCGTCAATGTAAATAAGAATTTGTTCTTAACTGACTTTCCTAGTTAAATAAAGGTTAAAACCAATGAGTGGTTTTTGTCACACCAGAGGTTGGTTGGGATTGGGGGTTGACAGCTGCTCATCACACCAGACATGACCAACAAGCAATCAAGACTGGGGAAACCAAGAGCAGCACACACACACACACCTCTTGGTAATGGAGCGGTTATTGCAGCTATCAATTTGAGAGTGGAGCCATGGGAATAATCAAGTTGGACAGACAATGGAACTCATCATACACAGGCCACAACACTTTGGATATGTCCCAAACACTCTCTCTCTCTGGGTCATATTTATTTTTATTTTGTCATTAAGGTAAAGGGTGGCTACTTTGAAGAATCTCAAATATAAAATATATTTTGATTAAAACGTTTTTGGTTACTACATGATTCCATATGTGTTATTTCATAGTTTGGATGTCTTCACTATTATCTACAATGTAGAAAATATTGAAAATAAAGAAAAACCCTTGAATGAGTAGGTGTGTCCAACTTTTGACTGGTACTGTTTATCAGTAGGAGCTACCGAATGTTATTTTTGGTGAGTTTGGACATTTACAAGCAAATGTGAACAAGATGCATTGTGCAAATGAACAAAGTTTTGATGCATGCTTGTCTGAAGGAAGAACAGTTGTGTAAAGAACTTAAGTAAAAATACTTTAAAGTGCTACTTAAGTTGTTTTTTGTGGTATCTGTACTTTACCATTTATATTTTCGACTACTTTTACTTCACTACATTCCTGAAGAAAATAAAATGTACTTTTTACTCCGTACATTTTCCCTGACAGCCAAAAGTACTCGTTACATTTTGAATGCTAAGCAGGACAGGAAAATGGTCCAATTCATCATCACAAGAGAACATCCCTGGTCATCTCTACTGCCTCTGATCTGGAGGACTCACTAAACAGAGAACATCCCTGGTCATCTCTACTGCCTCTGATCTGGAGGACTCACTAAACAGAAAACATCCCTGGTCATCCCTACTGCCTCTGATCTGGAGGACTCACTAAACAGAGAACATCCCTGGTCATCCCTACTGCCTCTGATCTGGAGGACTCACTAAACAGAGAACATCCCTGGTCATCTCTACTGCCTCTGATCTGGAGGACTCACTAAACAGAGAACATCCCTGGTCATCCCTACTGCGTCTGATCTGGAGGACTCACTAAACAGAGAACATCCCTGGTCATCCCTACTGCGTCTGATCTGGAGGACTCACTAAACAGAGAACATCCCTGGTCATCCCTGCTGCATCTGATTTGGCAGACTCACTAAACAGAGAACATCCCTGGTCATCCCCACTGCATCTGATTTGGCAGACTCACTAAACACAAATGTAAATGATGTCTGAGTGTACCCCTGGCTCTCTGTAAATTTTTAAACAAGAAAATGGTGCAATTTGCCTTGCTTTATGCAAGGAATTTGAAATGATTTATACTTTTACTTTTGGTACTTACGTATATTTAGAACCAAATACTTTTACTCAAGTAGTGTGTTATTGGGTGACTTTCACTTTTACTTGAGTAACTTTCTATTTAAGGTATCTGTACTTTTACTCAAGTAAGACAAATTGGGTACTTTTTCCACCACTCAGGAAGAACAGTAATGACTCTGGAACAGCATGTCTACACGCTGTGACTCTGTGGAGTCTGGAGTCGCTAGGGCAACGGGCCTGCCTGCCTGCTCTGCTCGGGGAGAAGTCAGGGGGAGCAGACGGACCGAGAACGGAGAGGAGTAAAAACGCAAGGAAATCAAGATAGAGGTGGCAGCAGTACAGATAACTCATCCAAAGTGCTTTGACTTCTCAAACACGGCAGAACGCTAACACTATATGATGCCCCGTCACCTTATTAATTCAGACACTTACTTAGATACAGTTGAAGTCAGAAGTTTACATACACCTTAGCCAAATACAATGAAACTCAGTTTTTCACAATTCCTGACATTTAATCCTAGTAAGAATTCCCTGTCTTAGGTCAGTTAGGATCACCACTTTATTTAAAAAATGTGTAATGTCAGAATAATAGTAGAGAGAATGATTTATTTCAGCTTTTATTTCTTTCATTACATTCCCCGTGGGTCAGAAGTGTACATTCACTCAATTAGTATTTGGTAGCATTGCCTTTAAATTGTTTAACTTGGGTCAAACGTTTTGAGTAGCCTTCCACAAGCTTCCCACAATAAGTTGGTGTAACTGAGTCAGAGCTGGTGTAAATGAGTCAGGTTTGTAGGCATCCTTTCTCGCACACGCCTTTTCAGTTCTGCCCACAAATGTTCTATGGGATTGAGTTCAGGGCTTTGTGATGGCCACTCCAATACCTTGACTTTGTTGTCCTTAAGCCATTTTGCCACAACTTTGGATGTATGCTTGGGGTCATTGTCCATTTGGAAGACCCATTTGCAACCAAGCTTTAACTTCCTGACTGATGTCTTGAGATGTTAATTCAATATATCCACATAATTTTCCTTCCTCATGATGCCATCTATTTTGTGAAGTGCACCAGTCCCTCCTGCAGCAAAGCACCCCCACAACATGATGCTGCCACCCCCGTGCTTCACGGTTGGGATGGTGTTCTTTGGCTTGCAAGCCTCCCCCTTTTTCCTCCAAACATAACGATGGTCATTATGGCCAAACAGTTCCATTTTTGTTTCATCAGACCAGAGGACATTTCTCCAAAAAGTACGATCTTTGTCCCCACGTGCAGTTGCAAATCGTAGTCTGGCTTTTTTATGGCGGTTTTGGAGCAGTGGCTTCTTCCTTGCTGAGCGGCCTTTCGGGTTATGTCGATATAGGACTCGTTTTACTGTGGATATAGATACTTTTGTACCGGTTCCCTCCAGCATCTTCACAAGGTCCTTTGCTGTTGTTCTGGGATTGATTTGCACTTTTCGCACCAAAGTACGTTCATCTCTAGGAGACAGAACGCGTCTCCTTTCTGAGCGGTATGGTGGCTGCGTGGTCCCATGGTGTTTATACTTACATACTATTGTTTGTACAGATTAACTTGGCTCCCAAGGATGAACCAGATTTGTGGAGGTCTACAATTGTTTTCTGAGGTCTTGGCTGATTTCTTTTGATTTTCCCATGATGTCAAGCAAAGAGGCACTGAGTTTGAAGGTAGGCCTTGAAATACATCCACAGGTACACCTCCAATTGACTCAAATTATGTCAATTAGCCTATCAGAAGCTTCTAAAGCCATGCCATGTTGCATTTCTCTCTCTCTCTCTCTCTCTCTCTCTCTCTCAAAAGAGACAAAAAGATTCTCAGTGTCCACAGTAGTCCCATAACTCTAGAAAGCAAATCTCTGAGCTGTTTGCGTGTAATAGTAATTCCATGCCGCTCTCACCATGGACGTATGGACACGAGTCCTAGCACTAAAGGACGTATTATATGGACAGGCTGGCTATACAGGCCCACATGACCCGTCAGTGAATTAACCATGGGGTGGAAGAAAACAAGCCTGGAAGTCATGAAGGCCAAATTAAAAAGCCTTAAAGGCATCTGAGGAATGTTCTATTCTGTTATAAATGGTTTGCAAAGGGTTGGACTGTTTAGTTTACCACTGTTTGTGAAGGGAACACATGGCTGTTTACTTGCTATTGCAAATTGAGGTGCAGGGTATGCATTCCTCCTGAAGGACAATAGTTATTGTTTTAACAGTGTAAATACAGGCTTGTTGCATATTGACTGGCCAGCTGTGTTGACTTCATGCACAGCTTATCCTTCTGACAACGGCAGATGAATTAAACTTAATAATCTCCTAATGAATGAAATGGTGATTATTGTTTAAATAACTTCAGTTTCATATATACTTGTAAAGAATCAAATCATATTTGTCACGTGCACTGAATACAACAGGTGTAGACCTTACAGTGAAATGCTGAATACAACAGGTGTAGACCTTACAGTGAAATGCTTACTTACGAGCCGTTAACCAACAATGCAGTTCAAGAAAGAGAAGAAATACTTACTAAATAAACTAAAGTAAAAAAAATGAAATAAAAGTTGCACAATTTTTTACTTAAGTTTTATAAAAAAAAATAATAATAATTACAGTCGTGGCCAAAAGTTTTGAAAAAATATTAAAATATTAATTGTCACAAAGTCTGCTGCCTTAGTTTGTATGATGGCAATTTGCATTTACTCCAGAATGTCATTAAGAGTGATCAGATGAATTGCAATTAATTGAAAAGTCCCTCTTTGCCATGCAAATGAACTGTATCCCCAAAACACATTTCCACTGCATTTTAGCCCTGCCACAAAAGGACCAGCTGACATCATGTCAGTAATTCTCTCATTAACACAGGTGTGAGTGTTGACAAGCTGGAGATCACTCTGTCATGCTGATTGAGTTCGAATAACAGACTGGAAGCTTCATAAGGAGGGTGGTGCTTGGAATCATTGTTCTTCCTCTGTCAAACATGGTTACCTGCAAGGAAACACATGCAGTCATCATTGCTTTGCACAAAAAGAGCTTCACAGGCAAGGATATTGCTGCCAGTAAGATTGCACCTAAATCAACCATTTATCGGATCAAGAACTTCAAGGAGAGTGGTTCAAATGTTGTGAAAAAGGCTTCAGGGCACCCAAGAAAGTCCAGCAAGCGCCAGGACCGTCTCCTAAAGTTGATTCAGCTGCGGGATCGGTGCACCACCCGTACAGAGCTTGCTCAGGAATGGCAGCAAGCATGTGTGAGTGCATCTGCACGCACAGTGAGGCGAAGACTTTTGGAGGATGGCCTGGTGTCAAGAAGGGCAACAAAGAAGCCACTTCTCTCCAGGAAAAACATCAGGGACAGACTGATATTCTGCAAAAGGTACAAGGATTGGACTGCTGAGGACTGGGGTAAAGTCATTTTCTCTGATGAATCCCCTTTCCGAATGTTTGGGGAATCCGGAAAAAAGCTTGTGCGAAGAAGACAAGGTGAGCGCTACCATCAGTCCTGTGTCATGCCAACAGTAAAGCATCCTGAGACCATTCATGTGTGGGGTTGCTTCTCAGCCAAGGGAGTGGGCTCACTCACAATTTTGCCAAAGAACACAGCCATGAATAAAGAATGGTACCAACACATCCTCCGAGAGCAACGTCTCCCAACCATCCAGGAACAGTTTGGTGACGAACAATGACTGTTCCAGCATGATGGAGCACCTTGCCATAACTAAGTGGCTCGGGGAACAAAACCTAGATATTTTGGGTCCATGGCCAGGAAACTCCCCAGACCTTAATCCCATTGAGAACTTCTGGTCAACCCTCAAGAGGCGGGTGGACAAACACAAACCCACAAATTCTGACAAACTCCAAGCATTGATTATGCAAGAATGGGCTGCCATCAGTCAGGATGTGGCCCAGAAGTTAATTGACAGCATGCCAGGGCGGATTGCAGAGGTCTTGAAAAAGAAGGGTCAACACTGAAAATATTGACTCTTTGCATCAACTTCATGTAATTGTCAATAAAAGCTTTTGACACTTATGAAATGCTTGTAATTATACTTCAGTATTCCGTAGTAACATCTGACAAAAATATCTAAAGACACTGAATATTTGTGTCATTCTCAAAATCTTTGGCCACGACTGTACAATAACGAGGCTATATACAGGTTGTACACTACGGAGTCAATGTGCAGGCTATATACAGGGTGTACCGCTACTGAGTCAATGTGCGGGGGTACAAGATAGTCAAGGTACTTTGTACATGTAGGTAGGGGTAAAGTGACAATGTAACCCTTATTTTACCAGGTAAGTTGACTGAGAACACATTTTCATTTACAGCAACGACCTGGGAATAGTTACAGGGGAGAGGAGGGGGGATGAATGAGCCAATTAGAAGCTGGGGATGATTAGGTGGCCATGAGGGCCAGATTGGGAATTTAGCCAGGACACCGGGGTTAACACCCCTAATCTCAGGATACCGGGAAGTGTGGATCATCTGTGGATCTGTTGGTGCAGTATGCAAATTAGAGTGGGTCCACGGTTTCAGGGCGGAGACCTATGCATATACGTAAACAACAGCTGGTGCATAATATCTATATTGACTCTGTACCGGTACCCCCTGTATATAGCCTCCACATTGACTCTGTACCGGTACCCCCTGTATATAGCCTCCACATTGACTCTGTACCGGTACCCCCTGTATATAGCCTCCACATTGACTCTGTACCGGTACCCCCTGTATATAGCCTCCACATTGACTCTGTACTGGTACCCCCTGTATATAGCCTCCACATTGACTCTGTACCGGTACCCCCTGTATATAGCCTCCACATTGACTCTGTACCGGTACCCCCTGTAAGCATTTCACTCTGTCTACACCTGTTGCAGTCAGCGCATGTGACAAACACAATTTGATTCGATGTGAGCCATGACCAACCTTTCAAAGCACTTCATGGCTACTGAACACATAGAGTACAAAGTGCTAACCCCCCAGCTTGAGTAGTTAGGTCTATTTCACTGCTCTTTAGAGGAGCTGGCTACTGAACACGCAGACTTCCAGCAATTGCGCTAGGCTAACGATAAGCTAACATCAATTATCTTAAAACTCCACAAAGAGACAAAGAAATGGTATCCATGACTTCATTTGACTCTGGGGAAGTAGGAAATCAGTTCATCGGAGTCTGGGGAAGTAGAACATCTAGCAGTATCCCTTTAAATCCTCCATGGCAGTCGACTGGAGGCCGAAAATATATAAGGCCCACAGGACTGAGTGTGAACAAGAGAGATCGAGAGAGGAGAGACAGAAGGAACATAAAACCCGACAAACCAATACTTGAATCAGTTATAGAACCCATTGACCTCTATGGTTGTGCGGTCTGGGGACCGCTCATCAACCAATAATTCACAGAAAATATACTTTGTGTACAACGCAAAACCCCCGAACAATGCATGCAGAGCAGAATTAGGCCGATACCCGCTAGTTATCAAAATCCAGAAATAAGATGTTCAATTCTACAACCACCTAAAAAGGAAGCAACGCTCACACATTCCACCACAGAGCCCTCACCTACAGAGATATGAATCTAGAGTCACATCAGCCAGCTGGTTCTGGGGCTCTGTTCACAAAGACAAACAGACCCCACTGAGCACCAGGACAGCAAAACAATTAGACCAAATCATGAGAAAACAAAAATATAACTATTTGATACACTGGAAAGAATCAAACCAAAAACAGAGAAAATAGAAATGCTATCTGACCTTAAACAGAGACTGCGCAGTGGCAGAATACCTGACCACTGTGACTGACCCAAAACTAAGAACATCCTTGACTATGAGCACAGCCTTACTATTGTGAGAGGCAGCCATAGACCTGGCTCTCGAGAGAAGACAGACACACTGCCCACAAAACGAGGTGGAAAATGAGATGAACTTCCCAACCTCCTGCCAGACCCACAAAGAAGTTGAAAAGAAATCAAACAAACATTGATAAACTCCCTTATCTATTAGGCGAAATACCACAGTGTGCAGTCACAGCAGCAAGATGTGGCCCGTTGCGATGAGAAAATGGCAACCAGTAGAGAACAAACAGTGTAAATACCACCAATATTGATCTGTTTATTTATCTTCCCCTACTATTCATACTACAACTATTTGCACATTACTAAAACACTGTAGCTGATTATATAACACGTTTTCACTTTGACTGCATTATTTACTGTTCAATTCTAAAAGTTTTGTTGATGTTTTTTGTCTTTTCACTTTATTGTTTATTTCACTTGCTTTGGCAATGTAAACACACATTTCCTGTGCCAATAAAGCCCTACGTAAACACACGTTTCCCGTGCCAATAAAGCCCCACGTAAACACGCGTTTCCCGTGCCAATAAAGCCCCACGTAAACACGCGTTTCCCGTGCCAATAAAGCCCCCTTGAATTGAAAGACAAACATGTATACTGCGATACATTGTCTGAATTGATAACGCTAAGTAGAACAATAAGTTTAGAACTAAAATTTAATTTAAAATATCCTTTAAACTACTACTACTAGCTTGATGGTTGTAGTCAATTGTCCCATTAAAAATCACCCATATTAGTAAACATTTAATTAGAAACTTCACATATGTCTAGTATACTTGTCATAATGAACGACGTCAGCAAAATACCTGCAATTAGTGATGATATTCCTTTAGCAGTTAAACATTTATAAAGCTCTCGCCTTCAGGCTAGCAGACAGACAGTGATCAGGAAGATACAGGTATAACTAAAAAGGGAATCTGTCACCATTGTTTCTGATGTCAAAAAAAAAGTCAGTCAAAGTCAAAGTCACCATTATTAGTCAGTTGTACAACCGAATGCCTTCAACCGAAATGTGTCTTCCGCATTTAACCCAACCCCTCTGAATCAGAGAGGTGCGGGGGGGGCTGCCTTAATCGACATCCACGTCTTGGCGCCGGGGAACAGTGGGTTAACTGCCTTGTTCAGGGGCAGAACGACAGATTTTTACCTTGTCAGCTCGGGGATTCGAACTTGCAACCCTCCGGTTACAAGTCCAACACTCCTGTCTGTGTGACTGATATCTCCATTTGACTTTTTAAAAGCTGCAATACGCAACTTGTTGGGATGACCCGACCCAAATTCACAAAGAAATGAGAGTTATAGATCTGTCATTCTCATTGAAAGCACGTCTAGGAAGAGGTAGATCTGTTCTATGTGCACTATCGATATGCTTCCCGTTCTTAAGTTTTGTTTTGTTTAGTACACCAGCTTCAAACAGCTGAAAATATTTAAATTGTCAATATTTTTAGTTATGGAAAATATATTTTAGAGCGGTTTAGATGGTACAATGATTCTCTACACTATACTTGCTTGTTATGTCACAACCTGAAATAATGCAAACTATTAGAATAAAAAAAAAAACAGGAAATGGTGGAGCAATTTCTGCATAGTGCACCTTTAAAGCCAGTCCACATCCTGAACACCCAGCCGTGCTAGCTGAGCCGGAGTCACAAGAAGAAGCCTGTGAAAACATGGTGAAAGAGAGAGGCGGACTGCAAACACCCTCTCAGTTCACCAGGATCATATTCATTAGTGCCAATAAAGCCTCACGTTAAACACACTGTAGCAAACCTGTGTGGAGCACGGTAACGGATAACCTGTGTGTGGGGGCACGGTAACGGATAACCTGTGCTCCAGCCTCCAGCCAAAAAGACTTATCTCATTACTGTCAGTAACAATTCAAATCAACATGACAATTGCTATGGAAACATATTTTATTTCTATTTATAGCAATAGCAATGTCATTGGTCAGAGCTCTTGTTTTCTTAAAAAAGGTGCAGAAACCTGAACTGCTGGAATGCAGCATCTTGGCCACTGGCTATGTGTTAAAAAGAAAAGAAGAAAAACAGGCACTAGACTATTCTTGTTTAATGAAATCCTCCTCCAAACCAGTATAAAGAACATGTATTCTAAAAAGACAGAAATGCAGCTCTATTTCCTTCTGGTTAAAACCAGTTTACATATTAGATAGTAGGTGAGTGAGTGAACAACGTGAGAGAACTGTCATGGCGATCGATGGTAGCTTCCTGACCACGTACTTTCCCCTTAAAAAAGGAATAAACCACTCAAAACCACAAATTCCTAGATTTACATTGTTAAATAATGCAAATATGTGAGAATAATATGCGTTGTGAAATATTTTTGCATTTCGCCGTTATAATAACTTAGGACGCAACATTGTTGTGGAAATCTGCAGAGCTCCAAGTCCAATACAAAACCCACAATGCAATGCTCTCTCTAGAAAGGCTGACTGGTTAGGTAGGTTGCTAGCTAGAAAACAAAAGCTACACAAAAATAATACCAAAAGTCAATATCAGCATGTGAAGTAGTTAGCTAGTTGTAAAAATCCCTGAAAAAACAAAACTACACTAATAAAATGTACGAGTAACAGTTATCAACATGTTCAGCCTGGCAGAGACTGTGGGTTCTAGCTCAAAGCTGTGCGAGTCAGGTCGCTATGGCAACGCTCAAGGCCCCGAGCCTGCAAGTAGGAGGGCAGAGGAGATTTATAAAATAAGCTTTGCACCATGGCAGCTGAAGGAAGAAAGGACATTCATCTGACGGCGTGCTGTGCACTTTGAGGATATTCGAGAAAAAATATATATTATTTTCCTCAATGACGATATATAGACAGAAGAATGTGTTCTAGACAAGTACGCCCATATTATCTATTGGCGTATTTGGTGATCTGGAGTGCAGGTTTTTTGCTTTTTAAAAAAAACGTAATGAAATGTGACCGGGGATAACAAACTATCATGATGGTCCAACCTAAACTTGACTTCCGCTTTTAACCCAACTCTTCTGAATCCGGAGAGGTGCGGGGCGCTGCCACACTGGGTGCCCGGGGAGCTGTTGTTTTGAGGGGTTAACTGCCTTGCTCAGGGGCAGGAATAACAGATTTTTCGCCTTGTCGGCTCATGGATTCGAACTGGCAACCTTTCGGTTACTGGCCCAACGCTTTAACCGCCCGAATAGAAACAGGATTAACTTAGCCTTGTTACCATCCTTCTATAGTCAAACAATAGCTCTGCACAACATAGCATTGGTATTACTGTATGTATTACACAATGCCTTATTTACATAACAAACGGTGGCTTAATACACATTTACAGTAATCACCACGATGATCCTAATCGTACGTGGCAGGGCTGTGTAACCGTTGTAATATTCGTATAGAAGAATCACGCATAATAACACTAAGTGGGTATGTAATTGTAGAACTCCCTCTAATCCTGTTTACATGGGTTCTATGACTTCTCTGCTCTACATCCTCTACCACTCTACTGAATTAAATGAACTCTATAAATCCAACACAAGGATTGTTTCCCCCTCCAGTCTACCCTCCCCTCGCTCCGTCCCCCCCGCACCGTTCCGTTCCCCCTGCCTCCCCTCGCTCTGCTGCCTGCTAGTTTTGTTAACAGCTCCCTGTAAACTCCTGTCCTCCTAGTCCCTATCTTTCTTCACAACATTTACACTCCTGCCCTAGGAGAAACACTAAACACTCTCTCCTTCATATCGTTTATGTTCTTCTGCCTCGCCTCGCTCGGCCGTCTCCCTGGCCGTCTCCCTAGCCGTCTCCCTTCCAGTACAGTAGGTGGACCAAGACAACCCTCCAGTCCTCCTTCTTTAGGGAAACAAACACTTTCTCCTCCAAAAATGTGCACATCAATCGTGGATAAACCAAAGCACCCCTCGGAGAGTAGAGGCGAGAGTAAAGAGGCGAGAGCAAAGAAAGCAGAAGAGGGGAGAGTAGAGAGGTGAAAGGGAGAGATGTATTAAAAGCCCAGGAGAGGGACTGATGGACTGACTGACACCAGGCCTAGTTGGAACTGAACACACTGTGGTATTAGGGAGAATCATGACACTCCCCTCTTCATCAACCTGTAGGGTTTAAGCCATATTCAACGACAACACTGCCGTATTGAGCTCTGCTGCGTTTTGTCCAGGTTTGATTAAAGTATACAAGCTTGGTTCCAGAGCTTTTTCCTGCTGTAGACCCAACGACCACATGAGTGGGCTAAACAGCCCAAACTGATTTGGGCGAATGACCATAGTCATAAGATCCGTCTATACACATTACACACAGATGTTGCCTCGGCCCTGTACACAAGTGTTCCATTCAGAATGATTATCTGGGAAGACCCCGGTCCACAAAGGGTCCTTGGTATTTCTCAGCCTTGCTGTAGCTTCAATTATTTATTTAATGTTGGCAATTAGAAGAAGTTAGGGGAGAGAGAGAGAGAGAGAGAGACACACACACAGAGACAGAGACAGACAGAGAAGAAGTTAGGAGAGAGAGACACAGAGACAGAGACAGAGAGAAACAGAGAAGAAGTTAGGAGAGAGAGAGACAGAGAGAGAGAGAGAGAAACCACAACATGACGTCTTTACCGTTACATCATAAATTACACAAACCTCATTATGAATGGCTCTTATTCGTGATTAAAAATACAGGCTTAAAAAGGTTCAGTTTATTGTGATGATATCTTAGTGCTATTTTAAACATTAAAACACATTATGAAATAATGTAATTCCAATGATTTTAGCCACATTAAAATTGCCAAAACATGTAAAAATGCCATTGTCTCTGTCAGGTCCACATTGTGTAGACGTCAATAGAACAATAAGAACATTTAATAATACAATATTTCAGTTGTGTTTATTACTTTGTTTTTAATGGATGACTTTATACATTTTCATTCCTTAAAGTCATCATCTCATCTCTGCTCAGGCAGTAGAAGCCAGCCAGTCAGCCAGTCAGCCAGCCAGCCAGCCAGTCAGCCAGCCAGCGTGATCTCTGTGCTCCCCATACTGTGCCCCTGAACAGGAAGTTAATCCACTGTTCCTAGGCCATCATTGAAAATAAGAATTTGTTCTTAACTGACTTGCCTAGTTAAATAAAGGTAATATAAATATATATATACACACACACTGTACTGTCTTTAACTAGCCTGCCTAAGTATACTGCAGGGCTGTCTGAAGAAAACATTTGACTAGTTCTTAAAAGTAGATAAGGCATACTATCGTCAACTGTCTCTGTCCCTCTCATCATTGAGAGTTGAGTACATTCCTCTCTTATACAGTCTGTGTATCTAACCTAACACAGCTGGCGGAAAAGTCCATCCGTCCACAGATCTGTATATAATGACGAGATGCTCATGTCTCCGCCCTAACGATGAGAGTCGCCCCGAAGACTGGAAGGCAGGCGACAAACTTAGGTCCCGAAAATAAGCCCATTGAAACCAGTCTATAAGCACGGTTGACATCACTCACAGCCGAAAAAATATGAACATTATATTCATCGGATGCCGTTGTGAAGTTGCTGCTGCTCCCTGTATGCATGTGATGTCGGTCCGTATAAACCGGATGCAACCCGGATACACAGGGCCTTCAGGAAGTATTCACACCCTTGGACAGTTTTCCACATTTTTGTCGTGTTGCAGCCTGAATTTAAAAATAGACTACATTGAGATTGTGTGTCACTGGTATACCTACAATAACCCCATAATGTCAAAGTGGAATTAGGTTTTGAGAAATGTTTACAAAATTAATTAAAAATGAAAAGCTGAAATGTCTTTGAGTCAATAAGTATTCAACCCCTTTGTTATGGCAGAGCCTAAATAAGTTCAGGAGTTAAAAACGTGCTTAACAAGTCCCATAATAAGTTGCATGGACTCTGTGTGCAATAATAGTGTTTACCATGTTTTAAAATGGACTACCTAATCCCTGTACCCCACACATAACTATATAATTGTAAGGTCCACCCCCAGTCCAGCAGTGAATTTCATGCACAGATTCAACCACAAAGACCAGGGAGGTTTCCAATGGTTCACGGGGTAGACAGACAATTCCTATTTCGAGCATGGCGAAGTGATTGTTGTGTATTGCTATTTTAGTTTGTCTCTTCAGGACATCTGCTCAGGACGTACACTGGAATGTTTGGTCCTGTGAGACGCATGAAACACGTTACTTTCTACTCCGATCTAATGTCCTCTCCTTCTATTAGTTGTAGGTTGTAAATACCGTGTGCTATTCAACAAAACCGGCGATGAGGATGAAAAACGTTCTCACGTGTGTGTGTGTGTGTGTGTGTGTGTGTGTGTGTGTTAGTGTTCATCATTTTCGGTGGGAAGTCTGACATTTATAGAGTTTTTTTTTCGCGGTAGAAAGACGCAAAGAAAAAGGTGTAGCTTGCTCCCGATGTCACAGCGAGGAGATCCTGAAGGGAGAGGAAGAGTTTCACTAAAGGGGAGAAAGTGGAGTGCGTCACAAGTGAGTGCAAAGAAAAGAAGAAGAAGAAGAAAAAAAAAATGCTATTGGAGTAAGGGACCGTCTTAAAAGTGTGAGAATGAAAAATAAACTTAAAAAAATGTCTGCACTGGTTGGAAATATAGGATGAATGAATCTGTGGAATTTGATGAACGTGTGAAATGACACAGAACGTTTTGAGTGCTTTGTGCTGGCGAATGGAATTAAAACGGAAGTACTTGTGCCAACATGTTTGACTGTTATGGGAGGAAAAAATATTCACTCTACCGCGCAGCCTAGTAACGCATGAAACACCCAGTGATAAATCATATGATGAAACTGTAACTACCTTAAAAAAAGGACATTATTCTCCCAAACCACTGATCATCTCAGAGAGATTCAGGTTTCATAAGAGAAATCAAGAGGAAGGGTTTGTGGCTGTATTGAAACAATTATTTGAACACTGAACTTGGGCGATCACTGAGGTTAGTGTGTGGCATACGCAGCGGGGCAATTCAGAAATGCCTTTTGACAGAGTAACCTAACATTGCATGCTATCGCTGCGGGAAACCAGGTCACCAAGCAGAGGAGTGTTGGTGCAAAGACTTAAGATTGCAAAAGCTGTGGCGAATAAAAGGGTCACATCGAAAAAAGACAAAATCAAACAAAAAGTACTTAAAAAGGAAAAGAGACTTCAGGAAGTACAAAAAAAAAATAAAGTGCATGAAATGGAGCACACAGAGGAGGAACAAAATATGTGACGCTGAAAAGATCTTTAAATGTTTCTGTCCTTTTTAGACAATGGACACATACTGGGCGACACCTGCTGCTGAACAGAGAAGCAGTACGGGTGGACACTGGAGCAGCCGTATCTATGCTGTCTGTGGCTGTTTACACAGAGAAACTACATCCCCTCACAGCACAGCCCACCAAAGGGGACGCTGAAAAAACCTACTCTGGTGAGACTGTGAGAGGAAGCGTGATTGTTACGGGTGGAGCGTAACGAACAGAAGGTCAAGCTACCACTCTGCGTCGTGAAAGGCAACCATCCAGCATTGCTAGGACGCACATGGCTAGAAAATATCAAACTAAACTGGCAGGAAATTCACATGGTTGCAAAAGAGGACACAAACATACAAGGGATATTGAGGAAACACACGGATGTGTTCAATGGAGAACTTGGCAGTACGAAGGATATAACAGGTAAATTGACCGTGAACTTCCAACGCTAGACCTGTCCCATACGTCATGAAACCAGAAGTTGACAGTGAGCTAAACAGAGTGTGGAGTATTGGATCCAGCGAAATGGGCTTCACCCGTCGTTCCAGTCAGAAAAATAAAAAGAGATGGATCAGTCCGACTGTGGCGATTTCAAAAGTCACCGTTAACCCAGTCTTGACAGTTGAAAAAAAATATCCACTACCCCTCATTGACGACCTCTTTTCCGGGCTTAGATGGAGGACAGCAATTCAGTAAGAGAGACTTGTGCCAGGCCTATCTACAGATGCACGTGGACCAAGAGGTCACTACAACTGTTGACCGTAGCCAAATCACCTCAGCTCTGGCCTTGTTTCAGAGAGCTATGGACCAGATACTGAGCGGGCTGATCGGGGTCCGAGCACCCGAGTTCACCAGAGTGTTCATACCAGTCCAAACTAACCAAACTCAGGGGAAAAACACGCCAGAGTTCTGAATGGACATCTGATAGCCTAGGTAGGCCTACAGACTAGCTCCATGCCGACAGCCTAGGTAGGCCTACAGACTAGCTCCATGCCGACAGCCTAGGTAGGCCTACAGACTAGCTCCATGCCGATAGCCTAGGTAGGCCTACAGGGTAAAATAAATAAGGTAATACATGGTAACATGGCGCGATTACTTTAGTTAAATATAATATGTAATAGATAGTAACAAATCACAACACTGGTGTCAGGCAACATTATCTATGCATTAACGATGTGAAGACAGACACACCTGATGTAGCTGTCGTTCTACAGACAGTTCGGACATACAAGTAGGATGGCTGCAGGGAGAAACGCCTGAGGGAAACAAAGGTACTAGGCTAGGCCCCCCGGGTGGCCCCCAGCCTGACAGGTTAATAGACATGGTGGATACGAATATACCAGCCTAGCCCAGTACAGCTCAGCGTGGTCCTGTACAGTTAGGTGAATAGGGTAGAGAGGCCCCCTGCCTGCGTGGCCCCTAGCCTGCCAGGTTAACAGAGACAGGCCTCCACTGAGAGGATCCACAGAGAAACACTTCCTTAGCAGCTGCCTCTCTCCTGACCTCCGACCCCCCATCACAACCTCTCACCCCCGCCCCACGACCCAGCTGGAACACCTGCACCAATCACTGATCACTGCCACGGAGCTGAGTAGGAGACACAACCGTACTGTACTGTCCTCTACCGTACTCTACTAATCTATGTCAGTCCTGACAGGGCAGGAGATGCTGACCTACCGTACTCTACGTCAGTCCTGACAAGGCAGGAGATACTGCCCTACCGTACTCTCCTACTCTCTGCGGCAGTAATGTTAGTGTAAAGACACATTTATTCAAATCAAATGTATTTATAAAGCCCTTCTTACATCAGCTGATGTCACAAAGTGCTGTACAGAAACCCAGCCTAAAACCCCCAAACAGCAAGCAATGCAGGTGTAGAAGCACAGTGGCTAGGGAAAAACCTCCCTAGAAAGGCCGGAACCTAGGAAGAAACCTAGAGAGGAACCAGGCTGTTTTATTTTATTTATTACAACAACCATGGGCCTGTCTGTGATCTGTTAAAGCTTTGTTATCACAACCCATTGTTGAGTCAGAGGATGTGTTAAAGGATAGCGTATAAACAGTAAATGTGTTAGAAATGTGAACAACGACAACGTAATAACAGCTGAAGATCCTGGTGACACAGTAGCTAGTAATAAAAACAGCTCCAGTTAATTACTTCATAGTAGCTAGTAATAAAAACAGTTCCAGGTAATTACTTCATAGTAGCTAGTAATAAAAACAGCTCCCGGTAATTACTTCATAGTAGCTAGTAATAAAAACAGCTCCCGGTAATTACTTCATAGTAGCTAGTAATAAAAACAGCTCCAGGTAATTACTTCATAGTAGCTAGTAATAAAAACAGCTCCCGGTAATTACTTCATAGTAGCTAGTAATAAAAACAGTTCCAGGTAATTACTTCATAGTAGCTAGTAATAAAAACAGCTCCGGTAATTACTTCATAGTAGCTAGTAATAAAAACAGCTCCGGTAATTACTTCATAGTAGCTAGTAATAAAAACAGCTCCCGGTAATTACTTCATAGTAGCTAGTAATAAAAACAGTTCCAGGTAATTACTTCATAGTAGCTAGTAATAAAAACAGTTCCAGGTAATTACTTCATAGTAGCTAGTAATAAAAACAGTTCCAGGTAATTACTTCATAGTAGCTAGTAATAAAAACAGCTCCGGTAATTACTTCATAGTAGCTAGTAATAAAAACAGCTCCGGTAATTACTTCATAGTAGCTAGTAATAAAAACAGCTCCTGTAATTACTTCATAGTAGCTAGTAATAAAAACAGCTCCGGTAATTACTTCATAGTAGCTAGTAATAAAAACAGCTCCGGTAATTACTTCATAGTAGCTAGTAATAAAAACAGCTCCGGTAATTACTTCATAGTAGCTAGTAATAAAAACAGCTCCGGTAATTACTTCATAGTAGCTAGTAATAAAAACAGCTCCGGTAATTACTTCATAGTAGCTAGTAATAAAAACAGCTCCAGTAATTACTTCATAGTAGCTAGTAATAAAAACAGCTCCGGTAATTACTTCATAGTAGCTAGTAATAAAAACAGCTCCGGTAATTACTTCATAGTAGCTAGTAATAAAAACAGCTCGGTAATTACTTCATAGTAGCTAGTAATAAAAACAGCTCGGTAATTACTTCATAGTAGCTAGTAATAAAAACAGCTCCGGTAATTACTTCATAGTAGCTAGTAATAAAAACAGCTCCCGGTAATTACTTCATAGTAGCTAGTAATAAAAACAGTTCCAGGTAATTACTTCATAGTAGCTAGTAATAAAAACAGCTCCCGGTAATTACTTCATAATAGCTAGTAATAAAAACAGCTCCCGGTAATTACTTCATAGTAGCTAGTAATAAAAACAGCTCCCGGTAATTACTTCATAGTAGCTAGTAATAAAAACAGCTCCCGGTAATTACTTCATAGTAGCTAGTAATAAAAACAGCTCCCGGTAATTACTTCATAGTAGCTAGTAATAAAAACAGCTCCCGGTAATTACTTCATAGTAGCTAGTAATAAAAACAGCTCCCGGTAATTACTTCATAGTAGCTAGTAATAAAAACAGCTCCGGAAATTACTTCATAGTAGCTAGTAATAAAAACAGCTCCGGTAATTACTTCATAATAGCTAGTAATAAAAACAGCTCCGGTAATTACTTCATAGTAGCTAGTAATAAAAACAGCTCCGGTAATTACTTCATAGTAGCTAGTAATAAAAACAGCTCCGGTAATTACTTCATAGTAGCTAGTAATAAAAACAGCTCCCGGTAATTACTTCATAGTAGCTAGTAATAAAAACAGTTCCAGGTAATTACTTCATAGTAGCTAGTAATAAAAACAGTTCCAGGTAATTACTTCATAGTAGCTAGTAATAAAAACAGCTCCCGGTAATTACTTCATAGTAGCTAGTAATAAAAACAGCTCCCGGTAATTACTTCATAGTAGCTAGTAATAAAAACAGCTCCCGGTAATTACTTCATAGTAGCTAGTAATAAAAACAGCTCCGGTAATTACTTCATAGTAGCTAGTAATAAAAACAGCTCCGGTAATTACTTCATAGTAGCTAGTAATAAAAACAGCTCCGGTAATTACTTCATAGTAGCTAGTAATAAAAACATCTCCGGTAATTACTTCATAGTAGCTAGTAATAAAAACAGCTCCTGTAATTACTTCATAGTAGCTAGTAATAAAAACATCTCCCGGTAATTACTTCATAGTAGCTAGTAATAAAAACAGCTCCCGGTAATTACTTCATAGTAGCTAGTAATAAAAACAGCTCCAGGTAATTACTTCATAGTAGCTAGTAATAAAAACAGCTCCAGGTAATAACTTCATAGTAGCTAGTAATAAAAACAGCTCCAGGTAATTACTTCATAGTAGCTAGTAATAAAAACAGTTCCAGGTAATTACTTCATAGTAGCTAGTAATAAAAACAGCTCCCGGTAATTACTTCATAGTAGCTAGTAATAAAACAGCTCCCGGTAATTACTTCATAGTAGCTAGTAATAAAAACAGCTCCGGTAATTACTTCATAGTAGCTAGTAATAAAAACAGCTCCGGTAATTACTTCATAGTAGCTAGTAATAAAAACAGCTCCGGTAATTACTTCATAGTAGCTAGTAATAAAAACAGCTCGGTAATTACTTCATAGTAGCTAGTAATAAAAACAGCTCCGGTAATTACTTCATAGTAGCTAGTAATAAAAACAGCTCCTGTAATTACTTCATAGTAGCTAGTAATAAAAACAGCTCCTGTAATTACTTCATAGTAGCTAGTAATAAAAACAGCTCGGTAATTACTTCATAGTAGCTAGTAATAAAAACAGCTCCAGGTAATTACTTCATAGTAGCTAGTAATAAAAACAGCTCGGTAATTACTTCATAGTAGCTAGTAATAAAAACAGCTCCTGTAATTACTTCATAGTAGCTAGTAATAAAAACAGTTCCAGGTAATTACTTCATAGTAGCTAGTAATAAAAACAGCTCCGGTAATTACTTCATAGTAGCTAGTAATAAAAACAGCTCCGGTAATTACTTCATAGTAGCTAGTAATAAAAACAGCTCCGGTAATTACTTCATAGTAGCTAGTAATAAAAACAGCTCCTGTAATTACTTCATAGTAGCTAGTAATAAAAACAGCTCCTGTAATTACTTCATAGTAGCTAGTAATAAAAACAGCTCCAGGTAATTACTTCATAGTAGCTAGTAATAAAAACAGCTCCAGGTAATTACTTCATAGTAGCTAGTAATAAAAACAGCTCCGGTAATTACTTCATAGTAGCTAGTAATAAAAACAGCTCAGGTAATTACTTCATAGTAGCTAGTAATAAAAACAGCTCCGGTAATTACTTCATAGTAGCTAGTAATAAAAACAGCTCCGGTAGTTACTTCATAGTAGATAGTAATAAAAACAGCTCCGGTAATTACTTCATAGTAGCTAGTAATAAAAACAGCTCCGGTAATTACTTCATAGTAGCTAGAAATAAAAACAACTCCGGTAATTACTTCATAGTAGCTAGTAATAAAAACAGCTCCGGTAATTACTTCATAGTAGCTAGTAATAAAAACAGCTCCCGGTAATTACTTCATAGTAGCTAGTAATAAAAACAGCTCCAGGTAATTACTTCATAGTAGCTAGTAATAAAAACAGCTCCAGGTAATTACTTCATAGTAGCTAGTAATAAAAACAGCTCCCGGTAATTACTTCATAGTAGCTAGTAATAAAAACAGCTCCTGTAATTACTTCATAGTAGCTAGTAATAAAAACAGCTCCAGGTAATTACTTCATAGTAGCTAGTAATAAAAACAGCTCCAGGTAATTACTTCATAGTAGCTAGTAATAAAAACAGCTCCCGGTAATTACTTCATAGTAGCTAGTAATAAAAACAGCTCCCGGTAATTACTTCATAGTAGCTAGTAATAAAAACAGCTCCAGGTAATTACTTCATAGTAGCTAGTAATAAAAACAGCTCCAGGTAATTACTTCATAGTAGCTAGTAATAAAAACAGCTCCAGGTAATTACTTCATAGTAGCTAGTAATAAAAACAGCTCCAGGTAATTACTTCACGCTATTTGAGACCAAGTTTGTCCAGTGAAATTCATCGGATACAACTGTCCGTTTTTTTTTACACGATGACCCAGGCACACTATGGTCAAAAGTACTGCAATAGGATGGCATTTAGGACGTAGGTCCAGCCCATGCTCTGGGCTCTTGTCAAATATAGTGCACAATGTAGGAAATAGGATGCCATTTGGGACGCAGGGAGAGAGGGATAGCGGGTGCTATATTTTTAATCACCCACACATTGACTCTGTACCGGTACCCCTGTATATAGCCTCCACATTGACTCTGTACAGTAACACCCTGTATATAGCCTCCACATTGACTCTGTACAGTAACACCCTGTATATAGCCTCCACATTGACTCTGTACAGTAACACCCTGTATATAGCCTCCACATTGACTCTGTACAGTAACACCCTGTATATAGCCTCCACATTGACTCTGTACAGTAACACCCTGTATATAGCCTCCACATTGACTCTGTACCGGTACCCCCTTTATATAGCCTCCACATTGACTCTGTACCGGTACCCCCTGTATATAGCCTCCACATTGACTCTGTACCGGTACCCCCTGTATATAGCCTCCACATTGACTCTGTACTGGTACCCCCTGTATTAGAGTAGTACTAACCCTTTACTAGTCCTGTATTAGAGTAGTACTAACCCTTTACTAGTCCTGTATTAGAGTAGTACTAACCCTTTACTAGTCCTGTATTAGAGTAGTACTAACCCTTTACTAGTCCTGTATTAGAGTAGTACTAACCCTTTACTAGTCCTGTATTAGAGTAGTACTAACCCTAACCCTTTACTAGTCCTGTATTAGAGTAGTACTAACCCTTTACTAGTCCTGTATTAGAGTAGTACTAACCCTTTACTAGTCCTGTATTAGAGTAGTACTAACCCTTTACTAGTCCTGTATTAGAGTAGTACTAACCCTAACCCTTTACTAGTCCTGTATTAGAGTAGTACTAACCCTTTACTAGTCCTGTATTAGAGTAGTACTAACCCTTTACTAGTCCTGTATTAGAGTAGTACTAACCCTTTACTAGTCCTGTATTAGAGTAGTACTAACCCTAACCCTTTACTAGTCCTGTATTAGAGTAGTACTAACCCTTTACTAGTCCTGTATTAGAGTAGTACTAACCCTTTACTAGTCCTGTATTAGAGTAGTACTAACCCTTTACTAGTCCTGTATTAGAGTAGTACTAACCCTTTACTAGTCCTGTATTAGAGTAGTACTAACCCTAACCCTTTACTAGTCCTGTATTAGAGTAGTACTAACCCTTTACTAGTCCTGTATTAGAGTAGTACTAACCCTTTACTAGTCCTGTATTAGAGTAGTACTAACCCTTTACTAGTCCTGTATTAGAGTAGTACTAACTGTTACGAATCCCTTTTACCCCGTGGTCTAGGGGGAATGGAATAGAGACCCGCAACATATCTTGTGCAAATTACTATGGTGAAAAGGGAACCGTGAGAACAAAAACACAGACAACTTAAATCTACCGTCAAACACAAAAGGTTTATTTTAAACACACGGTAAAGTGGTTTGGGGAAAAGGGGCTGAGCTGGACCCAAGGAAAGAAATAATATATATTCAAAAACCCCTAAGCTAATCTACCTGCGTCACGAACAGCTAGCTAACTAACTAAGTAAATACAGTGGGTGGTCCGCCCAGTTCTAACTAATGTATTTAACACAGGGTTTCCTACGGGTAATGTATGCCCAAGGGCGACTTGTCTGGTTATCCCCTTTTCCACCTACAAACAGTAATACAACACAACTATACAAACTCACATTTAATGTGAGATGTTGGCACCTACACAAAAGCGATAGCGCACACAACCAAACCAACATCAACTAGGCTTCACAAATACCAAACAGAGCTAGAGCTCTGCAGCTACAAAATAAGCCAACTATTTAACAACAATAGAGAGCAATGCATACACAAACGTCAGTTACAAACCAAGAGTGCTACATACCAAAAACAAGCTAGAGAGAGAGATAACTGACTGGGGTTTTAAACCAAGGGAAAGGGGATGTGATTGGGTAAGGGAAAAGGAGCAGGTGTGTCTTCTGATTGGGACTGATTGGGGATTGATGACGGCTGATGAGTGACACCTGTGAGTAGGGCAGAAGGAGAGAAAACAAACACACACACACAGGATACCTGTATCCGTAACACTAACCCTTTACTAGTCCTGTATTAGAGTAGTTCTAACCCTTTACTAGTCCTGTATTAGAGTAGTACTAACCCTTTACTAGTCCTGTATTAGAGTAGTTCTAACCCTTTACTAGTCCTGTATTAGAGTAGTACTAACCCTTTACTAGTCCTGTATTAGAGTAGTTCTAACCCTTTACTAGTCCTGTATTAGAGTAGTACTAACCCTAACCCTTTACTAGTCCTGTATTAGAGTAGTTCTAACCCTTTACTAGTCCTGTATTAGAGTAGTTCTAACCCTTTACTAGTCCTGTATTAGAGTAGTTCTAACCCTTTACTAGTCCTGTATTAGAGTAGTTCTAACCCTTTACTAGTCCTGTATTAGAGTAGTTCTAACCCTTTACTAGTCCTGTATTAGAGTAGTACTAACCCTTTACTAGTCCTGTATTAGAGTAGTTCTAACCCTAACCCTTTACTAGTCCTGTATTAGAGTAGTTCTAACCCTTTACTAGTCCTGTATTAGAGTAGTACTAACCCTTTACTAGTCCTGTATTAGAGTAGTACTAACCCTAACCCTTTACTAGTCCTGTATTAGAATAGTACTAACCCTTTACTAGTCCTGTATTAGAGTAGTACTAACCCTTTACTAGTCCTGTATTAGAGTAGTACTAACCCTTTACTAGTCCTGTATTAGAGTAGTACTAACCCTTTACTAGTCCTGTATTAGAGTAGTTCTAACCCTTTACTAGTCCTGTATTAGAGTAGTACTAACCCTTTACTAGTCCTGTATTAGAGTAGTACTAACACTAACCCTTTACTAGTCCTGTATTAGAGTAGTACTAACCCTTTACTAGTCCTGTATTAGAGTAGTTCTAACCCTTTACTAGTCCTGTATTAGAGTAGTACTAACCCTTTACTAGTCCTGTATTAGAGTAGTTCTAACCCTTTACTAGTCCTGTATTAGAGTAGTACTAACCCTTTACTAGTCCTGTATTAGAGTAGTACTAACCCTTTACTAGTCCTGTATTAGAGTAGTACTAACCCTTTACTAGTCCTGTATTAGAATAGTACTAACCCTTTACTAGTCCTGTATTAGAGTAGTACTAACCCTAACCCTTTACTAGTCCTGTATTAGAGTAGTACTAAACCTAACCCTTTACTAGTCCTGTATTAGAGTAGTACTAACCCTTTACTAGTCCTGTATTAGAATAGTACTAACCCTTTACTAGTCCTGTATTAGAGTAGTACTAACCCTTTACTAGTCCTGTATTAGAGTAGTACTAACCCTTTACTAGTCCTGTATTAGAGTAGTACTAACACTAACCCTTTAATAGTCCTGTATTAGAGTAGTACTAACCCTTTACTAGTCCTGTATTAGTGGACCCATAGAGATGTCTTCAGCACAGCCACATTTTGCCTGATATGTTATTTTCCTGCAACACCCCCAAGAAATGACACTTATCGTGGACCAACATAAATTGATTATTAAGTTTATGGCTAAACATTTATGAATTGATTATGACCCACCCAAGCTGGTGTATGATAGAAAACAGAACAATTAGACCTACGAATTTAGTTCACTGCAATACGAATTTAGTTCACTGCAATGCGCACACATCCCCCCCAGCCTGGTCTCAGACTGCATGTAACATAGTAAACGAGAATCAGGGACAACCAAATTAGTATTATATTTTACATTTGTTATGGTCACACACACACACAAGGTTACTTAAGGCAAAAACCAAAAGGAGGGTAGTTGATAGCAACGTCTAGCATCCCAATCACGGACAACTTTAGCATTTTAGCTAATTAGCAACATACTACTTTTGAGCTACTTAGCATGTTAGATAACCTTAACCCTAACCTTAACCCTAACCTTAACCCTAACCTTAACCCTAACCCTAACCCTAACCCTAATCTTAATCCCTAGCCTAGCTAACGTGAGCCACCTAGCTAACATTAGCGTTAGTCACCTAGCAACCAAACATTTTGAATCCGTAACATATCATACCCAGAGTCCAGGTTGCGCGCACACACGCACACACACTGGATGCAAATACATCCACTTGAATTCCTCCCCTTTGCTTTTCTACAAATATTTATCCTCTTATTACAGCCGTGTTTATTAATACCCATACAGATCAACAATTTGTTATACCTTCCAGCCCAAATGACACATCTAAAACCACTTGATGTTAGGTCACTGATCCCCGTCATCCATAGAACCAACCAACAGATTTGACATTAATATTTTCCTGTAACAGGTCTAATTTTCAACAGCTCACTGCCCATATGAGCTATAGATCTACAGACACGTGTTGGGGGGGATACTTGACCTATTTTGTTTTAGATTTTCTACAAATATGTATCCTAATACAGCTGTAGTTATTCATCCATGTACAGATGTCATTTTTCCAATAGCTTCCAGTCCAAATTACATCTAGAACCACTTAAGGTGGTATAGTCTTTGACCTCATCCATAGAATTTCACTGTTTTTGATATGAATATTTCCTGTGATAGACCTAATTTAGCTCACTGTATTTGAAAGGCTTGTCGTGGCTCACATCAACACCATCATCCCAGAAACCCTAGACCAACTCCAATTTGCATACCGCCCCAACAGATCCACAGATGACGCAATCTCTATTGTACTCCTTTCCCACCTGAACAAGAGTGCCGTTCATAAACTACGGCTCAGTTTTCAACACCCTAGTGCCCTCCAAGCTCATCACTAAGCTAAGGACCCCTCTGCAGCTGGATTCTGGACTTCCTGACAGGACACCCCCAGGTGGTGAAGGTAGGCAACAACACATCAGCAAATGCTGCCAGTCCACATCGATTGGGCTGTAGTGGAGCGGGTCGAAAGGTTCACATTCCTCGGTGTCCACATCACTAAGGACCTATCATGGTCCAAACACACCAACGCAGTCGTGAAGAGGGCCTGACAACGCCTCTTCACCCTCGGGAGGCTGAAAAGATTTGGCCTTGGGCCCTCAGATCCTCAAAATGTTATACAGCTGCACCATTGAGAGCATCTTGACTGGCTGCGTCACCGCTTGGTACGGCAACTGCTTGGCAACTGACCGCAAGGCGCTACAGAGGGTAGTGCGTACGGCCCAGTACATCACTAGCGCTTGAGATCCCTGCCATCCAGGACCTCTATACCAGGCGGTGTCAAAGACTCCAGACACCGAAGTCATACTGTTCTCTCTGCTACCGCACGGCAAGCAGTACCGGAGCACCGAGTCTGCATCAGACTGCTGAACAGTTAATCAAATGGCTACCCTGACTATTTGCATTGACCCACTCTTATTTTGTGCACTGGCTCTATGTACACTCACTGGACTCTACCCACACACTGCATATTGACGCCACACAAACACACACCTTTATTTTACTAGGTAAGTCAGTTAAAAACAAATTCTTATTTACAATGACGGCCTAGGAACAGTGGGTTAACTGCCTGATTTTCTACAAATACAGTACTATACACTGAGCCTTTTTTAATAAAATGATTTATGAGACTGGAGAACACTTTGGGAGGGATCTTAGACCATTCCTCCATACAGAATCTTTATAGATCCTTTGTGTGAACTTATGGACTTGCCCTCATCAATTCAAACCACAGGTTTTTAAATGGGGTTCAAGTGGCCATTTGGTCAATTTACCATACATTTGTAGATATTGATGTGTGCTTGGGGTTATTGTCTTGTTGGAAGATACACTTGCAAGCAAAGTTTCAGCCTCCTGGTTCTTGTTAAAGTTCATGATGTCATGGACCTTAACAAGGGCCCCAGGACCAGTGGAAGCAAAATAGACCCATAACATCAAAGGTTCACCACCGCCATATTTTACAGTAGGTATGAGGTACTTTTCTGCAAATGCTTCCGTTAGAAACCAAACCCACCACTGTTGGCATTGAGAAACAAAGACATATGCAGAAATGTACCCCATACTTCCTGTAAAATATGGTGGTGGGATCTTTGATTCTATTGAGCTACTTTGCTTCAACTGGTCCTGGGGCCCTTGTAAAAGGTCAACTGCATCATTAAAACTTGAACAAGTAGCAGGAAATGTTAGCCATGAACCTAGGAGGCTGAAACTTGGCCACAAGTTGATCTTCCAGAAAGACAATAACCCTAAGCACACATAAAAATCTACTAATATGGTTAAATGACTCCAGACTTGAAACTCATTGAAAACCTTTGGACTTGAAAAAAGGGTAGAAGGATTCCGTATGGAGGAATGGTCTAAAGGTGTTTTCACATTTGGTCCCTTTCAGACAGTTTTTGTGAATTTAGTGCGACTTGCTACATTTTTTCCTGCAGTGTGAACAATACAAAAGGAACTGAGACCCCTCAAGAGCCCTGAAACTAGCCGAACGGAGACCCCTCAAGAACCCCCGAAACTAACCGAACCAGAGGTGGTCGGAGTTCAGTTTGCTTGAATTGCGCTTTCAGGTCAAAACTTTTTTTTAGGGCAATGTGAACACAAAGCTCCCCAGGTTCGCTCGTCATTATTCCTGCATCCCACACTAGACTACTGCAACAACGTTTCCCATAAACCCTCACATTGGTGCCACAAAAAGAGGATTATGATGTGCAGGTTCGCAGTAAAAGCGTGTGCCGTTTTTTGGATATTGAGTAGCGATTGTCAAGGATGCACAGAAATTCCTAAATATGTGTGTAGTTTTTTGTTCAGATTATTTTGTAAGCATTATGTGATCTATAGGTTAAGAGCGCTTCATAAGCTGTTTATTTCATTGTTGGGTTTGAATAGCGGGAAAAAACAACATATTGGGTGAGAATTACAACATTGGGTAAATGTACATTTTGTACCCTATTTGTTGGAGCATACAATATACCTCAGTATTTGAATTATTTATTTTATACAGTCTTCTTTGCTCATCTTTATCAAGGGCTCCCGAGTGGCACAGTGGTCTAAGACACTGCATCTCAGTACCTGGTTCGAATCCAGGCTGCAACACATCCGGCCATGATTGGGAGTCCCGTAGGGCGGTGCACAATTAGCCCAGCGTCGTCCGGGTTTGGCCCGGGGTAGGCAATCATTGTAAATAAGAATTTGTTCTTAACTGACTTGCCTAGTTAAATAAAAAGGTTAACTAAAAATAAATAGGGTGCCAAATATTTGAGGTGACTGTTAAATATGTACAATATTGTAAAGTATTTTCAGTGTTGGATTTAAAAACCATCTGGATATAAAAGCTATAGAAAAGTAGATAAGTACGTGAATTAGTAACCAAAGCAGTATTATGTGAACGACCAGCTCAAAATTGGTCTTTTGAATTTTGTTTTTTTACAAATGGATAAAAGTAGAGACTCTGGTATATCATACACTACAGTTGAGGAACAACTGAGTAATTTTGCTTTGAAAGTTGATCAACTTGTAAACTGACTTTTGAGAAAATGGCCTTTGAATGTTCTGGTACACCTACTGATGAGCCCTGTGTCTACACCCATTCAGCATCGTTCACACCCTCTGAAGCTTAAGCCCCGCCCATCTCTTGAAGGCTTGATCCGAGCGTTCTGTACTAACAGCAGTCAAGCACCCCTGTAAAGACTTTTATTATACACAGATTCTAAATAGCTATTGATAACAAAATGTGTATTTTGTGGTTGTGACCCAGAGACTCTTGGCCATTTATTTTGGGACTGTTCTTATGTCAGAAGATTAGAGTGATTTAGAATATTTTATTTTGAAAGAAACTACTATTAAATTTTAATTTGAAAAAAACTCTGATATTGTTTTATTTTTGATCCCAATTATTCTGACCCTGATTTAACTTTAATTGTTCATTTGTTTATTTTTCATGACAGATTCTTTATCCATAAAATGAAGTGGGCGGAGAACAAACCCCTCTTCATTGTTTAAGAATTGTAAAATTATTTTGAAATTATCAGTAAGTGTAAAAACAAAACGTACTATAAAACTTGGACATATTGAAAATGTATCGCCATATGTAATACCCCTCTGTTAGGTTTATGTACTCGTTTGTATATTTCTGTTTTTGTATTTGTTTTGTTCATAATAATAATTAAAAAAAAACAGTCAAGCACTCAAGCTAACTCGATAGATAATTCCAGACACAAATGAGAGAACAACTCACTGAACATTACTCGCCCTAGCAGAGCTGGTTAGGCTGTTATGTTATCCAGTGCGTTGGTGACTGCAACTGTGCTGTCAGATTGTCTGTTCGTAAATTCAGAGCGTTTCACGTTCTGACCTCATCAAGGCAGTCAAGCACCCAAGCTAAGTGGCTAACATTTGCTAGCTAGCTTGCTACTTCCAGACACATAATGAGAGAATACCTCACTCTGACCATTTTACTCGCCCGAGCAGAGCTGGTTAGGCTGTTTTTATGTTATCCAGAGCTTTGGTGACTAACTGTGCTGCTGGCAACAATTTAATTATGCTTTTTTTTGACATGTAGCTAGCTAGCTAGGCAAACAATGAACCCTAATCCCAACTCATGACATTACTACACTGCATGAATCTGCAGGTAGCTAACCAACCAGGTTCAATGTTAGCTAGCTAACATTAGGTTAACTAGCTAAACAGTACACTTTAACTTGAAATGAAAATACTTTGTCAAAATTAGAAACGTATAATATCTGAGAATGTAGCTAGCTAGACTATTTTACCCATGCTCTGAAATCGGAGTAGATAGTCAGAGTGAATTTACCAGCTAGTACGTCTATCAACAGTTGTTGCAGTGACATTCTATTGAAATGGATACTTGCATAGTGGAGTCTTTTGTTACGACATGTAACGTACGCTAACCCCATTCCGTACAAATGTGTGCAACCGCGACATTCAAACGAGGCGGCAAAGAAAACTAATGAGACTGTAGCAACTGTGTTGACATCAAAATCTGGGGTGTGAACTACGTTTCTATTCAAGCGTTGATTGACATGGTAATGGACCTATAGTATTTGAGAAAAGTTGGAAAAAAAACGGACCCCTCCGACGCTGTACCTTACATCGTGACGTGTCATGGCGTAACGTACAGCGCGCATAAAGCAACTCATTCTGTCTTACAGCCTCTCTCCACCAGGTGTAGCACTTCTCTCATCGTTTAAAAACAAGAAACGGACAGGGACTGGGGTAAGGGGGGGGGAAGGACGGGACAGGGACTGGAAGGACGGGACAGGGACTGGGGTAAGGGGGGAAGGACGGGACAGGGACTGGGGTAAGAGGAGGACAGGGACTGGGGTAAGAGGGGGATACCTAGTCATTTTTTGCGTCATCACTGCAAGCTATCATGACTCTCAAAAGCCACTGTTTACTTCTGAAGATCACTTTAGCACCGCCCTAAAAACCCGATTCAAATTTGACACAAACCTTCAAAGAGGTATGTAATGACACATTATATAAACTCTTTATAGTGTTTTATTTACATTTTAGAGGCGATAAGTTGGATCGAGTGAAAAAAAGCAGTTTCCCCACACGACATCTCTCCTTCTCACTATCACGCAATAGGTTTCTCTTCCCCACCCGCCGTTGTTAAAAAGACCCGACGGAGCTCATTGCCTTCTGGAATCATGCAGAGACGGGAGTCATGAAGGTCTCGTCATTGATTTTGTTTTAAAAAGGGGAGAAATTGTGCTTTACAATGGTATTGACATTACAGTTGATCTGGAAGTATTACGTTTTTTTGGGGCATTAAAATAAGGTCAATTGTACGGACCAGCGCGACGTACAAAAGTGAGTTAGTTTACGTTAGCTAGCTAGCTGGCTAAACAATGAACCATAATCCCATGACGTTAATACCCAGCATGAATCTGCAGGTAGCTAACCAACCAAGTGCAATGTTAGCTAGCTAACATTAGGCTATAACTAGTCAAGCAAATGGCTCTGAGATACAAATAATAAAGTCAAAGTCAAAAGTCAAAGTCAACATTATTAGTCAGTTGTACAACCGAATGCCTTCAACCGAAATGCCTTCCGCATTTAACCCAACCCCTCTGAATCAGAGAGGTGCGGGGGGGCTGCCTTAATCGACATCCACGTCTTCGGCGCCCGGGGAACAGTGGGTTAACTGCCTTGTTCAGGGCAGAACGACAGATTTTTTCCCTTGTCAGCTCAGGGATTTGAACTTGCAACCCTCTGGTTACAAGTCCAACGCTCTAACCACTAGGCTACCTGCTGCCAAGATCATACAGCTAACGTTCGCTAGATAACAGTACACTTTAACTTGACATTAGGCTTATGTAGTTGAACTACGCGATACATTTTTTTTTTTTTTAAAGCTGCGTTAGACAGGATTACCTAGACATACTGACCAGCTCAAATAGACAGAAGCGTGCTACATGGCAGACCAATCCAAACTCATCTCTCGGCATGTCCAGCCGACTCATTATCTCAGCCGATCATGGCTAGCGGGAAGGTTGATGAGTTTTTTTTTTTCTGAGGCTAAACCAACTAGGCTCGTAATTTAACAATTGCATTTGTATTTACAGATGGCGTACACGTTTGTCATTAAGGCACATGAAAGTTCACATGTTCCAGAAAGCATTTCTTTCTATTTTTATTAAAGAAAACAAGTTAACATTCAAACGGCTCTCGACATACACCTAGTTTCCTGAAATGGGTCACAATATGAAAAATATTTCCAAGTGGAAAAAAACAAAAAGTGTACCTATGATAAGAGAAGTCAAGGAACCCACCACACGTGTCTGTAGATCTATAGCTCATATGGTCAGTGAGCTGTTGAAAATTAGACCTGTTACAGGAAAATATTAATGTAAACATCTGTTGGTTGTTTCTAGGGAGAACGGGGATCAGTGACCTAACATCAAGTGGTTTAAGATCTATGTGTCTTTGGGATGGAAGGTATGAAACAATGTGATCTGTATGTGAATTAATAACCCCAGCTGTAATAGGATAAATATTAGTAGACAATCAAAGGGGAGGCATTTTGCAAAGGACATTTGCTTTGACAATCGAGGTCAGGGATCAGCGCTCTAGCACATGTCGATCGGAAGCCATTATCTATGACATGAAGAATTCATTTATAAAAAAAAAAATCAGGGAATTTTCAAATGTGAATTCTTATTGGTGTACTAGTGAGTGAGGTCATAGGCCTATGTTTTTTAAGCTGGTATTTTTACACGAAATCCATAAAAAATAAGTTAACATTTTCGAATGTAATTGTTGTGGGTAAAAACGAAGTTTGTCCTTAGATAAGTGAGACAAAAATAAAGTTTTTCTGTAAACACCAGGTTTGGCTGATTGCACTTTTCAAACGGTCCCTTCGCCGCCAGCACATAATATCCCCCCTATTAAAACCAAAGTAAAGTCACTTTTTGAAAACGGAACGCAGAAATCGTCATCTGATTCTAGATATACATCACCCTAATCATCCTAGGACCTTCCGTCGAAGAGGCATTGACAAGCAAACTCAAACTATCAAACCCAACATCCGAACTGAAAACAAATGTACTGCGGTTTCCTTCGCGTGTTTTACTACATATTCTCAATGTATTGTTTTGCAAGGTGCAGTTCTCTCGATTAAAACAAATGCAGCCAGTTTTCCACCGGCTTCCATCGGTGGTCACTGGGCAGGGTTGGAACCGTATGATCGGTCTACGGTGGGGGTTTTAGTGATGAGAAATGTAGCAACATTTACTAAAAGAAACGATGTATCAATAATTCACCTATTATGGCAACAATGTATCGCACAAGGAACCACCTAGAATTCCATCATTTGTCATTTATAAAACACTGCTTGCAGGTGTTGGGATAGACAGCAGGTGCTGCTGTCTATCCCATGTTTCTCTACCATTTGAGTCGTTCCATCATCTTCAAATCCTGCACCCGAGAGAATAAAACATCTACAACCGCCTCTCATTTCAGCACGACAACAACAGCGTCGGTGGGTTTTTTTGACATCGCATTGTTCACGGACACATTGTAACAAAATACTTTCAACGTACCTTTCACAACCTATTTTATGAGCATGTTGCTGCTTCCTTGTGAGGATGGCTGACACTTGTACGTCGTGAACACGGTTGCTCTCTACCGTAGAGAAGAGTGGTAAGATCGGTCTGGGTCCTAGTGCCGCCTAAATCTTGGTGCTGTCGCTTCAAATTCAACAGGTTACCTGTCCTGCACTGCACCCACAGCGTGCAGGGCCATTCAGAGCCCATATTTGGCATTTTATTTACATACCATGGTGACGTGATGACACTCCTTTCCCCCCAAATATTTCACATCAATCAAAGACTATACACTAATCCGCATTAACATGCCACTTACCAGACAGATCATGTATGGCTCGCTTGTCCCTCAAAAACTATGATGATGACCATGTCCACTCATTACAATATCACGTGACAGATTTTTGCTGCAAGGTTTTAGAAAATAAATATATATATATATTTTAACTAGGCACGTCAGTTAAGAACAAATTCTAATTTACAATGACCCCCGGACTAACATGGACAACACTGGGCCAGTTGTGCACCACCCCAATGGGACTCCCAATCACAGCCGGATGTGATACAGCCTGGCATTTGAACCAGGGACAGGTACTGACAGTCTTGCGCTGAGACGCAGTGCCTTAGACCGCAGCACCACTCGGGAGCCCTGCATTGTACCACACACGTAGTACATAGTTTAGTATCAAGTATCAAGCAAGTTTGGCACCTTTTTTATGCAAAAGTCTTCTTATTCTGTCTATAGTTTACTGTACGGATGTAGATGATGCTCGATGAGGACTGACATTCTGCTTAGGCATGGCTGGTTTTCATCAAACATAGTTCTATAATTCTGCATATACAATCAATCTCCAATACCAGAATCAACGCTATAAAGACAGGGGTATAAATACATGTATTTCCATGGAAACTTTAAAAAATAAATAAAAGCTTTGCCCCGTCCAATTAGTCTGAAAACCTAAAAAGGAAAATGTTCAAAGCGATCTGGGTGCTGTGCGTGTGTGTGTGCGTGTGTTCGTATGTGTGTGTGTGTGTGTGTTGCCCTAGATTTAGTGCCTAGATTTAGGTAGTGGGAATAGTTCTGAAAGTACTTTTCTCAGAGTAGCGTTGCTTCCTGAGTATTGTCGACCAGAGCAAAAGGGTGACAATCAGTTCACATTTCAGAGATTTACCACCTGTTGAAAAATATGCTGTACTGTACATACAGACATTTAAAAAAAAAGGAAGTTTCCATGACAACAAAAACTGGATCGGATGAAGGCACGCAAATGCAGTCCATGCAAACATTTTACCCTACAGGACAATACATTTACCCTACAGGACAACACATTTACCCTACAGGACAATACATTTACCCTACAGGACAATACATTTACCCTACAGGACAATACATTTTACCCTACAGGACAATACATTTACCCTACAGGACAATACATTTACCCTACAGGACAATACATTTACCCTACAGGACAATACATTTACCCTACAGGACAATACATTTTACCCTACAGGACAATACATTTACCCTACAGGACAATACATTTACCCTACAGGACAATACATTTACCCTACAGGACAATACATTTTACCCTACAGGACAATACATTTACCCTACAGGACAATACATTTACCCTACAGGACAATACATTTACCCTACAGGACAATACATTTACCCTACAGGACAATACATTTTACCCTACAGGACAATACATTTACCCTACAGGACAATACATTTACCCTACAGGACAATACATTTTACCCTACAGGACAATACATTTACCCTACAGGACAATACATTTACCCTACAGGACAATACAGTAAGCAATTCTCTTGTAATCTCTCAATTCAATTTAAGAGCTTTATTGGCATGGGAAACATATGTTTACATTTCCAAAGCAAGTGAAATAGATAAACAATAACAAATTAACATTACACTCACAAAAGAATAGAGACATTTCAAATGTCATATGTGTATGTACAGTGTTATAGTGATGTGCGAATAGTTAAAGTACAAAAGGGAAAATAAATCAACATATAAATAGGTTGTATTTACAATGTTGTCTCTCTCTTACCTTTTGAGTCCTACAGAAAGTCTATCTAGCACAGCTAAGCCTAGCATAGCTAAGCCCAAAGCTAAGCCTAGCACAGCTAAGCCCAAAGCTAAGCCTAGCACAGCTAAGCCCAAAGCTAAGCCTAGCACAGCTAAGCCCAAAGCTAAGCCTAGCATAGCTAAGCCTAGCACAGCTAAGCCCAAAGCTAAGCCTAGCACAGCTAAGCCCAAAGCTAAGCCTAGCACAGCTAAGCCCAAAGCTAAGCCTAGCATAGCTAAGCCTAGCACAGCTAAGCCCAAAGCTAAGCCTAGCATAGCTAAGCCTAGCACAGCTAAGCCCAAAGCTAAGCCTAGCATAGCTAAGCCTAGCACAGCTAAGCCCAAAGCTAAGCCTAGCATAGCTAAGCCTAGCACAGCTAAGCCCAAAGCTAAGCCTAGCACAGCTAAGCCTAGCACAGCTAAGCCTATAGCTAAGCCTAGCATAGCACATTATTGGTTCTTAAAGATTGTATTTACCTTGACATAATAGGATATAACCGATCGTCATTGGCTTGTCCTCCTGTGCATTGCCTGGTTGATTCCATGTAGCCTATGCCTAATTCCTTCTATCTTCTTCTTGTACCTGACATCACCAGGGGCGGACTAGACATCTGGCATTTCCGGTCCACCCACCCTGCCGGTCACTACACCACGGGGACAGTGAAAATAGCCTGAAAATAAAGTGCCGTGCAAAAATTACTGCGATCAATACATTTAATGGTTGTTTTTTGGGGAGAAGAAAATCCCTGGTGCAGGTTCACAGAAAAGCTAATGGATTTAGATCTGTAGATACCTTTTATTAACTATAATATAGGCATGCTGTATTAACTATAGGATAGGCATGCTGTACTAACTATAGTATAGGCATGCTGTATTAACTATAGTATAGGCATGCTGTATTAACTATAGGATAGGCATGCTGTATTAACTATAGGATAGGCATGCTGTATTAACTATAGGATAGGCATGTTGTATTAACTATAGTATAGGCATGCTGTATTAACTATAGTATAGGCATGCTGTATTAACTATAGGATAGGCATGCTGTATTAACTATAGGATAGGCATGCTGTATTAACTATAGGATAGGCATGTTGTATTAACTATAGGATATGCATGCTGTATTAACTATAGGATAGGCATGCTGTATTAACTATAGGATAGGCATGCTGTATTAACTATAGGATAGGCATGTTGTATTAATTATAGGATATGCATGCTGTATTAATTATACAGTCTCTTCTAGACATTGTGTTTATTAATGTCTGAGGCTGTACAGTCGTGGCCAAAGGTTATGAGAATGAAACAAATATTAATTTCCACAAAGTTTGCTGCTTCAGTGTCTTTAGATATTTTTGTCAGATGTTACTATGGAATACTGAAGTATAATTACAAGCATTTCATAAGTGTCAAAGGCTTTTTATTGACAATTACATGAAGTTGATGCAGAGTCAATATTTGCAGTGTTGACCCTTCTTTTTCAAGACCTCTGCAATCCACTCTGGCACGCTGTCAATTAACTTCTGGGCCACATCCTGACTGATGGCAGACCATTCTTGCATAATCAATGCTTGGAGTTTGTCAGAATTTGTGGGTTTTTGTTTGTCCACCCGCCTCTTGAGGATTGACCACAAGTTCTCAATGGGATTAAGGTCTGGGGAGTTTCCTGGCCATGGACCCAAAATATCTAGGTTTTGTTCCCCGAGCCACTTAGTTATCACTTTTGCCTTATGGCAAGGTGCTCCATCATGCTGGAAAAGGCATTGTTCGTCACCAAACTGTTCCTGGATGGTTGGGAGAAGTTGCTCTCGGAGGATGTGTTGGTACCATTCTTTATTCATGGCTGTGTTCTTTGACAAAATTGTGAGTGAGCCCACTCCCTTGGCTGAGAAGCAACCCCACACATGAATGGTCTCAGGATGCTTTACTGTTGGCATGACACAGGACTGATGGTAGCGCTCACCTTGTCTTCTTCGCACAAGCTTTTTTCCGGATGCCTTAAACAATCGGAAAGGGGATTCATCAGAAAAAACGACTTTACCCCAGTCCTCAGCAGTCCAATCCCTGTACCTTTGGCAGAATATCAGTCTGTCCCTGATGTTTTTCCTTGAGAAAAGTGGCTTCTTTGCTGCCCTTCTTGACACCAGGCCATCCTCCCAAAAGTCTTCGCCTCACTGTGCGTGCAGATGCACTCACACATGCTTGCTGCCATTCCTGAGAAAGCTCTGTACGGGTGGTGCCCCGATCCCGCAGCTGAATCAACTTTAGGAGACGGTCCTGGTGCTTTCTGGACTTTCTTGGGCGCCCTGAAGCCTTCTTCACAACAATTGAACCGCTCTCCTTGAAGTTCTTGATGAGCCGATAAATGGTTGATTTAGGTACAATCTTACTGGCAGCAATATTCTTGCCTGTGGATCCCTTTTTGTGCAAAGTAATGATGACGGCACGTGTTTCCTTGCAGGTAACCATGGCTGACAGAGGAAAAACAATGATTCCAAGCACCACCCTCATTTTGAAGCTTCCAGTCTGTTGTTCGAACTCAATCAGCATGACAGAGTGATCTCCAGCCTTGTCCTCGTCAACACTCAGACCTGTGTTAACGAGAGAATCAATGACATGATGTCAGCTGGTCCTTTTGTGGCAGGGCTGAAATGCAGTAGAAATGTTTTTATGGGATTCAGTTAATTTGCATGGCAAATAGGGACTTTGCAATTAATTGCAATTATTCTGATCACTCTTCATGACATTCTGGAGGATATGCAAATTGCCATCATACAAACGGAGGCAGCAGACTTTGTGAAACACTGTGTTTATTAGTGTCTGAGGCTATACAGCCTCTTCTGGACAGTGTGTTTATTAATGTCTGAGGCTGTACAGCCTCTTCTGGACACTGTGTTTATTAATGTCTGAGGCTATACAGCCTCTTCTGGACACTGTGTTTATTAATGTCTGAGGCTATACAGCCTCTTCTGGACACTGTGTTTATTAATGTCCGATCTCCTTCTTCTTTCCCCTTCTTCCTTCATCACATGCTCACACAATAATTTATGCCTCCCAAATCACACCTTATTCCCTATGTAGTGCACTACTTTTAACTAGGGCCCTTAGGGAATAGGGTGCCAATTCGACGCAACCTGTGACCACAGGTTTTCTGGGTGTAGATTTTCCGAAAATACTCATCACCATGGCAACGGTATACATGAAGTTAAACAACGTGTTGATTTAGCTGCGAGCCAATATGTAACGGCACAGCATGTGATGAACTGCAACGGCAGTCTTTTTTGTGTTGCAATATAGTCACATTAGGGGGTTTGCTGCAGTCCTGATTTAGGCATTTGGAATATTGTTAGACCTCATTGATCAGTCACAGTGATGTTTTGACTTGTTTGTATCTTTTGAATTGAACAACTCGGATGGATAGAGGACATAGAGGTAATCATTTGTGAAGCTCTTCATAGACTGCTATCATTTTGTACCATTTATGTTCTGAGATGACCTGAGTTTTCTGATCTGTCCATTTTTGTGTAAATTGCTCTATGAAAAACTTATTTTAAGAAGGCAAGACATTCTCTTGCATTTGTTATCATAGAAAAATACTGTTTTAACAAAGGCAGGGCATTCTTCTGCTTCTCTATCAGCAATGAGACATTTATGCAATGAAGACATTCTATTTGTCAGTGTTGGGTACTGAGGGAAGGGTTATGATCCTACAGGGAAGGGCTAGCGGCCTACAGGGAAGGGTTAGGATCCTACAGGGAAGGGTTAGGATCCTACAGGGAAGGGTTAGGATCCTACAGGGAAGGGTTATGATCCTACAGGGAAGGGCTAGCGGCCTACAGGGAAGGGTTAGGATCCTACAGGGAAGGGTTAGGATCCTACAGGGAAGGGTTAGGATCCTACAGGGAAGGGTTAGGATCCTACAGGGAAGGGTTAGGATCCTACAGGGAAGGGTTAGGATCCTACAGGGAAGGGTTAGGATCCTACAGGGAAGGGTTAGGATCCTACAGGGAAGGGTTAGGATCCTACAGGGAAGGGTTAGGATCCTACAGTGAAGGGTTAGGATCCTACAGGGAAGGGTTAGGATCCTACAGGGAAGGGTTAGGATCCTACAGGGAAGGGTTAGGATCCTACAGGGAAGGGTTAGGATCCTACAGGGAAGGGTTACTGCCTGGTATGGCAACTGCTAGGCCTCCGACCGCAAGGCACTCTCTGTATATTATCTATGCATAGTTACTTTAACTCTTCCAACATGTACACATTACCTCAATTACCTCGACTAACCGGTGACTCTGACTCTGTATATAGCCTCGTTATTGTTACTTTACTGCTGCTCTTTAATTATATGTTACTTTTATTTTCAATTTTTTTACTTATCTATTTTGTACTTAAAACTTCTTGTATTTTTTTTCTTCTTAAAATTGCGTTGTTAGTTCAGGGCTTGTAAGTAAGCATTTCACTGTTGTATGTGGCTCGGTTGTGACCAATAGAATTTGATCTCATGTTGTAGGGGCCTACAGGGAAGCATGATGCTTGGGTGAATGCCTTGCACTGACAATGCCTGAAGCTCTAACCATCTGAACTGTGATTGGCTGACTTAGTTATTGGAACTTTTAATTATATTGGGACATTTGACCATTTTGAGATGCATCAGAATTGGTTAAAAGTTCACGTATTGATAATATATCTTGTCACGTTAGAAATGAGCTGCAATGCTGCCAGATTGCAATCACTTTATGCACCCATGTTTACTTAAGAGTGCAGAGTGACTGCTCAGTGCACTGTAGCCTAATATTAAAATGCATATTATTTTTCCAGTACTTTTTGTGAATGCGCAAAGTGGGCTACTGTGGAGGCTAAAATGTCCCTCCTAGCACATGACGGCACACGAATCCTATCACATCACAGCCTAGAGAAGAAACAAAAACAGGAATAGTTCTTATACCCAAATCAAAGAAGGACTCTCTTTACCTGGACAATTGGAGACCAATCACATTGTTGGCAACTGGTTACAAGTTACTAGCCCATGTCTATATGTCAATAGGCTGAAAAAAGGCCTTGAGGATGTAGTCAGTGAAACTTAATCAGCCTTCGTTAAAGGAAGGTGTATCCATAACCATATACGATTGGTTTGAGATATTTCAGATTACAGTGAGTTCATAGAAGATGATGGCTTTATATTGATTTATTTTTTATTTTTTTAAGTCTTTAGTCACTTTAGAACCCAACTCTGTATTTAGAACTCTCTCTACTTCTGGGTTTGGGGAGAACTTCTATAAAGTGATAAGTGTCAGGTTGGTAAGAAGGGATCGGGAGACAAGCGCAGGAATGCGTAATATGGGTTTTAATATGCCCACGTTACAGCGTGCCGTGTAAAAGGCACGGGGGCGTAAATGAAACAAACACTAAAACCACAGGGTTGAAACCCAAAAACAAAAAAAGGCAAGGAGTACCTGGAATAAATACAGACGCGACAGAAGGATTAAAAACACAGGACGAGGCCCGGGAATCATCTCCGCAATCCAACATGGCACGAAAGCCAAAACACAACAGCACTGGTACTCACATGCACCAACGGACATAGTAACAATAATCGACAGCCCAATGGAGACCCAAAGGGCACATATATACAAACACTAAATGATTGTTAATTGGGGCCAGGTGTGCGCAATGACAGTTCCGGAGGGACACGTGACAATAAGGATGACGTATTAGCAGTTCGGTGGCTATGAGTAATGGAACATCCCCTCCTTTCTCTATTGCTAGAGGAATTAGACAGGGTTGTCCAATCTCCCCTCTTTTTTTTGCCACAGATTTAGTAGCCGTATTTCTTAACAAATCTGAGAATTTGAAAGGGATCTGTATTTTTGGTAAAGATATATAAATATCAGTAAATTTGTAGATGATACTGCCCTTTTCCTAAAGGATAGAGCGGCTATTCCCTTGGCTATTGACAGAATCAATACAGTTTCTATGGCCTCTGGGTTGACTCTCAACCTTAAGAAATGTGATCTCATGCCAATTCATTGCTGTGACTCCATACCTGTTAAAAAGTTAAATATTTAGGAATTGTTATCACAAAAAACAATGTTTCACATAGAGAATCTTTAAACATTGATAATAGGATTAATTCCATGAGAGTTACATTAAGTCTCTATCTACATTTTGGGTCGTATTCTTTTGTCCAAGACGGATGGTTTATCTAGAATCATTTAAGAAGAAAGTCCCATCTTCTTTCTTCTAATAACATGAAGAAAGTCAATTCTGTTATATTTAAATTTGTTTGGAGGAATAAAGTGCATTATATTCAGAAATCACAATTACTGAAAGACTATGATGGTGGATGTTTACAGGCTATGGGTTTTGAGTCGTTAGTAGGTGCTTTTAGAATTAAACGGTTGAAATGATGTCTGTTTAATCCTACCTCTATGTCAGTCTGTTTAATAAACTTGGTGGACTTGAATTCCTAATGAAATGTGATTTTGACCCTCCAAAATTACCTGTGAAATTGTCTAAGTTTCACCAGCAAATGTTATTTTTCTGAAAAATTATATTCAAGCACAATTCTTCCACCCACAAAACTTTGATTTGGAATAATAGAGTTATTAAAATGAATAGGAAATCCATTTTCAAAGGCCTTTGGTTTGACAAGGGTATTCATTTTGTATGTGATTTGGTAGACAACACTGGGGAGTTTTTGCCATTTGATGAGTTAATTAGTACATTTCAGGTTAATATTACTCAGAGAGAATATATGAAGGTTTACTAAGCAATTCCACTTCCTTTACATGGACTTATTAAGAACAGTTTGTTATATTATGAGGTTGTTCCCTCTTTTTCAAGTTTACAAATTAATGACTGGAATCTTTTGGATAAACAATGCAACAACAAGTCGATACGATTGGCAGTTAATGAGGTAATTTTTGGTGATTATAATTCAATATATTGCTATGGAACATTTTTTAATATTTTCTTCCATCCTGTTAATGATTTCTTGTACAGTTTTGATGCGTCCAGTGGTAGGGTGTTGGATAACGCTCTTGAGATACACATGCTTGTTTGAGCATCACAACTTTCATTTCCGGTCACAACTAGTAGACTTGTTTACGTGCTGCTGTGCGTTTTGTTGCTAACCTAACTTTGCTACCTGACAGTTTTACGGTTTTTACTTTGTAATTACCGTCTATTTTTTCATTCAACTTTTTCACTCCGGACGCTTTATCTGGACGTGTTTCGTCAGGACCTCCACCAACCGAGCTAAGTAGTAACATTAACATCATGCCTTCTAATTGCAGTCGCTGTACTCATAACATACAGGAGAACGGTCGGCTTAAGGCGAGGATAGCTGTGCTGCAAGCCCAGCTTCAGACGCAATCGTTAGGCAAGGGAAATGTAAGTGTAGGAAAGGATGAAACAGCGTCTGTGCCACCAGTAAGTACAGATAGTCGTGAAATCCTCGCACAGTCCCCGCAGCCGGACAATTTTCTCACGGCTTCTGGAAGGAAATGCTGGAGCAATGCTCAACCGGTGTCGCTCATTCAGCCGACAGAAACTTTCAACCGGTTTTCCCCATTAAGCAGCGGGTCGGAGTCAGAGGCCGAGCCTTCTCTGGTCTCTACTCCTCCCGTTCACGGGGTCTGAGATGCCGAGGCCTCCCACCATTAGCACTGACAAATTGAAAACTCTAGTCATTGGCGACTCCATTACTCGCAGTATTAGACTTGAAGCGAATCACCCAGCGATCATACACTGTTTACCAGGGGCAGGGCTACCGGCGTTAAGGCTAACCTGAAGATGGTGCTGGCTAAGGCTAAATCTGGCGAGTGTAGAGAGTATAGAGATATTGTTATCCACGCCGGCACCAACGATGTTAGGATGAAACAGTCAGAGGTCACAAAGCGCAACATAGCTTCAGCGTGTAAATCAGCTAGAAAGATGTGTCGGCATCGAGTAATTGTCTCTGGCCCCCTCCCAGTTAGGGGGAGTGATGAGCTCTACAGCAGAGTCTCACAACTCAATCGCTGGTTGAAAACTGTTTTCTGCCCCACACAAAAGATAGAATTTGTAGATAATTGGCCCTCTTTCTGGGACTCACCCACAAACAGGACCAAGCCTGGCCTGTTGAGGAGTGACGGACTCCATCCTAGCTGGAGGGGTGCTCTCATCTTATCGACGAACATAGACAGGGCTCTAACTCCTCTAGCTTCACAATGAGATAGGGTGCAGGCCAGGCAGCAGGCTGTTAGCCAGCCTGCCAGCTTAGTGGAGTCTGCCACTAGCACAGTTAGTGTAGTCAGCTCAGCTATCTCTATTGAGACTGTGTCTGTGCCTCGACCTAGGTTGGGCAAAACTAAACATGGCGGTGTTCGCCTTAGCAATCTCACTAGAATAAAGACCTCCTCCATTGCTGCCATTATTGAAAGAGATTGTGATACCTCACATCTCAAAATGGGGCTACTCAATGTTAGATCCCTCACTTCCAAGGCAGTTCTAGTCAATGAACTAATCACTGATCATAATCTTGATGTGATTGGCCTGACTGAAACATGGCTTAAGCCTGATGAATTTATTGTGTTAAATGAGGCCTCACCTCCTGGTTACACTAGTGACCATATCCCAGCGCATCCCGCAAAGGCGGAGGTGTTGCTAACATTTACAATAGCAAATTTCTATTTACAAAAAACAAAAAAAGCAGCGTTTTTCGTCTTTTGAGCTTCTAGTCATGAAATCTATGCAGCCTACTCAATCACTTTTTATAGCTACTGTTTACAGGCCTCCTGGGCCATATACAACATTCCTCACTGAGTTCCCTGAATTCCTATCGGACCTTGTAGTCATGGCAGACAATATTCTAATTTTTGGTGACTTTAATATTCACATGGAAAAGTCCACAGACCCACTCCAAAAGGCTTTTGGAGCCATCATCGACTCTGTCGGTTTTGTTCAACATGTCTCCGGACCTACTCACTGCCACAGTCATACTCTGGACCTAGTTTTGTCCCGTGGAATAAATGTTGTGGATCTTAATGTTTTTCCTCATAATCCTGGACTATCGGACCACCATTTTATTACGTTTGAAATCGCAACAGATAATCTGCTCAGACCCCAACCAAGGATCATCAAAAGTCGTGCTATAAATTCTCAGACATCCCAAAGATTCCTAGATGCCCTTCCAGAATCCTTCCACCTACCCAAGGACGTCAGAGTACAAAAATCAGTTAACCACCTAACTGAGGAACTCAATGTAACCTTGCGCAATACCCTAGATGCAGTTGCACCCTAAAAACAAAAACATTTGCCAAAAAAACTAGCTCCCTGGTATACAGAAAATACCCGAGCTCTGAAGCAAGTTACCAGAAAATTGGAACGGAAATGGCGCCACACCAAACTGGAAGTCTTCCGACTAGCTTGGAAAGACAGTACCGTGCAGTATCGAAGAGCCCTCACTGCTGCTCGATCATCCTATTTTTCCAAGTTAATTGAGGAAAATAAGAATAATCCAAAGTTTCTTTTTGATACTGTCACAAAGCTAACTAAAAAGCAGCATTCCCAAGAGAGGATGGCTTTCACTTTAGCAGTGATTCATTCATGAACTTCTTTGAGGAAAAGATCATGATCATTAGAAAGCAAATTACGGACTCCTCTTTAAATCTGCGTATTCCTCCAAAGCTCAGTTGTCCTGAGTCCACACAACTTTGCCAGGACATAAAATCAAGAGAGACACTCAAGTTTTTAGTACCATATCTCTTGACACATTGATGAAAATAATCATGGCCTCTAAACCTTCAAGCTGCATACTGGACCCTATTCCAACTAAACTACTGAAAGAGCTGCTTCCTGTGCTTGGCCCTCCTATGTTGAACATAATAAACAGCTCTCTATCTACCGGATGTGTACCAAACTCACTAAAAGTGGCAGTAATAAAGCCTCTCTTAAAGCCAAACCTTGACCCAGAAAATATAAAAAACTATCGGCCTATATCGAATCTTCCATTCCTCTCAAAAATTTTAGAAAAAGCTGTTGCGCAGCAACTCACTGCCTTCCTGAAGACAAACAATGTATACGAAACGCTTCAGTCTGGTTTTAGACCCCATCATAGCACTGAGACTGCACTTGTGAAGGTGGTAAATGACCTTTTAATGGCGTCAGACCGAGGCTCTGCAACTGTACTCATGCTCCTAGACCTTAGTGCTGCTTTTGATACCATCGATCACCACATTCTTTTGGAGAGATTGGAAACCCAAATTGGTCTACATGGACAAGTTTTGGCCTGGTTTAGATCTTATCTGTCGGAAAGATATCAGTTTGTCTCTGTGGATGGTTTGTCCTCTGACAAATCAACTGTAAATTTCGGTGTTCCTCAAGGCTCTGTTTTGGGACCACTATTGTTTTCACTATATATTTTACCACTTGGTGATGTCATTCGGAAACATAATGTTAACTTTCACTGCTATGCGGATGACACACAGCTGTACATTTCGATGAAACATGGTGAAGCCCCAAAATTGCCCTCCCTTGAAGCCTGTGTTTCAGACATAAGGAAGTGGATGGCAGAAAATTTTCTACTTTTAAACTCTGATAAAACAGAGATGCTAGTCCTAGGTCCCAAGAAACAAAGAGATCTTCTGTTGAATCTGACAATTAATCTTGATGGTTGTACAGTCGTCTCAAATAAAACTGTGAAGGACCTCGGCGTTACTCTGGACCCTGATCTCTCTTTTGACGAACATATCAAGACTGTTTCAAGGACAGCTTTTTCCATTTACGTAACATTGTAAAAATTAGAAACTTTCTGTCCAAAAATGATGCAGAAAAGTTAATCCATGCATTTGTAACTTCTAGGTTAGACTACTGCAATGCTTTATTTTCCGGCTATCCGGATAAAGCACTAAATAAACTTCAGTTAGTGCTTAACACGGCTGCTAGAATCTTGACTAGAACCCCAAAATTTGATCATATTACTCCAGTACTAGCCTCTCTACACTGGCTTCCTGTTAAGGCAAGGGCTGATTTCAAGGTTTTACTGCTAACCTACAAAGCATTACATGGGCTTGCTCCTACCTATCTTTCTGATTTGGTCCTGCCGTACATACCTACACGTCACGCTACGGTCACAAGACGCAGAGCCTCCTTACTGTCCCTAAAATTTCTAAGCAAACAGCTGGAGGCAGGGCTTTTTCCTATAGAGCTCCATTTTTATGGAATAGTCTGCCTATCCATGTGAGAGACGCAGACTCGGTCTCAACCTTTAAGTCTTTATTGAAGACTCATCTCTTCAGTAGGTCTTATGACTGAGTGTAGTCTGGCCCAGGAGTGTGAAGGTGAACGGAAAGGCACTGGAGCAACGAACCACCCTTGCTGTCTTTTGCCTGGCCGGTTCCCTCCACTGGGATTCTCTGCCTCTAACCCTATTACAGGGGCTGAGTCACTGGCTTCTGGTGCCGTGGCGGAGATCTTGTGGGCTATACTCGGCCTTGTCTCAGGATGGTAAGTTGGTGGTTGAAGATATCCCTCTAGTGGTGTGGGGCTGTGCTTCGGCAGAGTGGGTGGGGTTATATCCTGCCTGTTTGGCCCTGTCCGGGGTTTCGTCGGACGGGGCCACAGTGTCTCCCGACCCCTCCTGTCTCACCCCAGTATTTATGCTGCAGTAGTTTATGTGTCGGGGTGCTAGGGTCCGTCTGTTATATCTGGAGTATTTCTTCTCTTATCTGGTGTCCTGTGCGAATTTAAGTATGCTCGCTCTAATTATCTCTCTCTTTCTTTTTTCTTCTTCTCTCTCTCTCTCTCTCTCTCTCTCTCGGAGGACCTGAGCATTAGGACCATTCCTCAAGGCCTACCCGGATGTCCCGAGTCCACCTGGCCGTGCTGCTTCTCCAGTTACAACTGTTCTGCCTGTTTTATGAACATTTTAAAATCTTGTCCATGTTCTGTTATAATCTGCACCCGGCACAGCCAGAAGAGGACTGGCCACCCCTCACAGCCTGGTTCCTCTCTAGGTTTCTTCCTAGGTTTTGGCCTTCTAGGGAGTTTTTCCTAGCCACCGTGCTTTTACACCTGCATTGCTTGCTGTTTGGGGTTTTAGGCTGGGTTTCTGTACAGCACTCTGTGACATCAGCTGATGTAAGGGGGGCTTTATAAATAAATTTGATTTGATTTGATTTGATTTGTACATTTTGACAAAACGCAAAAAAAAAAAAAATGTTTCTTGTTCCTCTGAATCTATAGAGCATTTATTTTCTTCATGCAGCCATTCTAGTATAAACTATGGATTAAAATTCATAAATGGTTGTGTATAAAATCTCCAGAATTACCCATGTTTACCTTTGATGATGTTAAATGGCATTGTGCTTATCCTTGTAATTCCGATCATAACTATTTTATTAACATTATTAGGTGGCTGTGCTAGGTGGCTGTGCTACAGAAACACTGCTAACCAAACAACAGTGCTAGGTGGCTGTGCTACAGAAACCCAGCTAACCAAACAACAGGGCTAGGTGACTGTACTACAGAAACACCACTAACCTAACAACAGGGCTAGGTGGCTGTGCTACAGAAACACCGCTAACCAAACAACAGGGCTAGGTGGCTGTGCTACAGAAACCCAGCTAACCAAACAACAGGGCTAGGTGGCTGTGCTACAGAAACACTGCTAACAAAACAACAGGGCTAGGTGGCTGTGCTACAGAAACACTGCTAACCAAACAACAGGGCTAGGTGGCTGTGCTACAGAAACACTGCTAACCAAACAACAGGGCTAGGTGGCTGTGCTACAGAAACACTGCTAACCAAACAACAGGGCTAGGTGGCTGTGCTACAGAAACCCAGCTAACCAAACAACAGGGCTAGGTGACTGTACTACAGAAACACCACTAACCTAACAACAGGGCTAGGTGGCTGTGCTACAGAAACACCGCTAACCAAACAACAGGGCTAGGTGGCTGTGCTACAGAAACCCAGCTAACCAAACAACAGGGCTAGGTGGCTGTGCTACAGAAACACTGCTAACAAAACAACAGGGCTAGGTGGCTGTGCTACAGAAACACTGCTAACCAAACAACAGGGCTAGGTGGTTGTGCTACAGAAACACTGCTAACCAAACAACAGGGCTAGGTGGCTGTGCTACAGAAACACTGCTAACCAAACAACAGGGCTAGGTGGCTGTGCTACAGAAACACTGCTAACCAAACAACAGGGCTAGGTGGCTGTGCTACAGAAACCCAGCTAACTCAACAACAGGGCTAGGTGGCTGTGCTACAGAAACCCAGCTAACCAAACAACAGGGCTAGGTGGCTGTGCTACAGAAACCCAGCTAACCAAACAACAGGGCTAGGTGGCTGTGCTACAGAAACCCAGCTAACCAAACAACAGGGCTAGGTGGCTGTGCTACAGAAACACTGCTAACCAAACAACAGGGCTAGGTGGCTGTGCTACAGAAACACTGCTAACCAAACAACAGGGCTAGGTGGCTGTGCTACAGAAACCCAGCTAACCAAACAACAGGGCTAGGTGGCTGTACTACAGAAACACTGCTAACCAAACAACAGGGCTAGGTGGCTGTGCTACAGAAACCCAGCTAACCAAACAACAGGGCTAGGTGGCTGTACTACAGAAACCCAGCTAACCAAACAACAGGGCTAGGTGGCTGTACTACAGAAACACCGCTAACCAAACAACAGGGCTAGGTGGCTGTACTACAGAAACCCAGCTAACCAAACAACAGGGCTAGGTGGCTGTGCTACAGAAACACCGCTAACTCAACAACATGGCTAAAGGGTAACTTCCCCCCAATACATGTATTTACAATTTTTCCAGACATTAAAAGTGTTATCCTGATGTGATTTACTCATTGTTATGGGCTTTAACATCCAATCCTGAAATAATTTGGAAAAATCTGAAACCTGTGAATTTCTGACTCAGTTGACAGCCTCATTTAACTGTTTTAATAGCAGACCTACTCTTAGCCTTCTTGCACAGTACAGCTTGGGTTGACCTGAATGTGAAATACCAATGGGATTTTTATAATTTTAGGTCATTCAGAGTGTATGTCATTTTTCTCATAGAGTTTTTCCACACATGCGGACCGTTTGAGAAATGTTTGGCAAAATCAGAGTATAGCCACTTCTCATGGCACCACTGTGTGTGTGTGTGTGTGTGTGTGTGTCTGTGTGTGTCTGTCTGTGAGTCTGTGTGTGTCTGTGAGTCTGTGTGTGTCTGTGTGTCTGTGTGTGTCTGTGTGTCTGTGTGTGTGGCTAGGACGCTTCGTTCGCCCATCACTAACACAAATATTTGTTGACCAACAGGTTCATTGAATGACGAGCAATGGAACTGTACATCAGCTGCTGCCTGTGAACCGTTATATATTATACAGTCTCTGCTGTGACGTGAACAGATCTCATTAAGACTGGATGGAGGTCATGCAGGAGATGTGTATTAGTGACGGGCCAGTGGAGCCTCTCTCTCCCACTCTATCAGCCACAATGAGCAGTAGGAAGTCTGTTATCCTCTCTTTCCTCTCCAGCTGAACAGCTCCAGGGTTCTACCCCTGTGGTCACAGAGGACTGGCGCTCTGCCATAGACTGTGGCACTTGCCTCACCTCGTCCATGGACTTTCTGCTCTGCCATAGACTGTGGTACCTGCCTCACCCCGTCCAGGGACTGGTGCTCTGCCATAGACTGTGGTACCTGCCTCACAGTGTCCATGGAAGGTAAGACGAAACTCAGCACCCACCTGGCACAGAAGTCATGAGGACATAAATGAATGAATTCACGTACAGTGGAAGTGCATTCTTTTATAACAGAGTGGAGTGCCCTCTAGGTTTTATAACAGAGTGGAGGGCCCTCTAGGTTATATAACAGAGTGGAGGGCCCTCTAGGTTATATAGCAGAGTGGAGTGCCCTCTAGGTTATATAGCAGAGTGGAGTGCCCTCTAGGTTTTATAACAGAGTGGAGTGCCCTCTGGGTTCTATAAGAGTGGAGTTCCCTCTAGGTTTTATAACAGAGTGGAGTGCCCTCTAGGTTCTATAACAGAGTGGAGTGCCCTCTAGGTTATATAGCAGAGTGGAGTGGCCTCTAGGTTTTATAACAGAGTGGAGTTCCCTCTAGGTTCTATAACAGAGTGGAGTGCCCTCTAGGTTTTATAACAGAGTGGAGTGCCCTCTAGGTTCTATAACAGAGTGGAGTGGCCTCTAGGTTATATAACAGAGTGGAAGGCCCTCTACATTTTATAACAGAGTGGAGGGCCCTCTGTGTTTTATAACAGAGTGGAGTGGCCTCTACGTTTTATAACAGAGTGGAGGGCCCTCTGTGTTTTATAACAGACTGGAGAGCCCTCTAGGTTTTATAACAGAGTGGAGGGCCCTCTGTGTTTTATAACAGAGTGGAGGGCCCTCTACGTTTTATAACAGAGTGGAGGGCCCTCTGTGTTTTATAACAGAGTGGAGGGCCCTCTGTGTTTTATAACAGAGTGGAGGGCCCTCTGTGTTTTATAACAGAGTGGAGTGCCCTCTACGTTTTATAACAGAGTGGAGGGCCCTCTGTGTTTTGTAACAGAGTGGAGTGCCCTCTACGTTTTATAACAGAGTGGAGGGCCCTCTGTGTTTTATAACAGAGTGGAGGGCCCTCTGTGTTTTATAACAGAGTGGAGGGCCCTCTGTGTTTTATAGCAGAGTGGAGGGCCCTCTGTGTTTTATAACAGAGTGGAGGGCCCTCTACATTTTATAACAGAGTGGAGGGCTCTCTGTGTTTTATAACAGAGTGGAGTGCCCTCTACGTTTTATAACAGAGTGGAGGGCCCTCTGTGTTTTATAGCAGAGTGGAGGGCTCTCTGTGTTTTATAACAGAGTGGAGGGCCCTCTGTGTTTTATAACAGAGTGGAGGGCTCTCTGTGTTTTATAACAGAGTGGAGGGCCCTCTGTGTTTTATAACAGAGTGGAGAGCCCTCTAGGTTTTATAGCAGAGTGGAGGGCCCTCTGTGTTTTATAACAGAGTGGAGGGCCCTCTACGTTTTATAACAGACTGGAGGGCCCTCTACGTTTTATAACAGAGTGGAAGGCCCTCTACATTTTATAGCAGAGTGGAGGGCCCTCTGTGTTTTATAACAGAGTGGAGGGCCCTCTGTGTTTTATAACAGACTGGAGGGCCCTCTACGTTTTATAACAGAGTGGAGTGCCCTCTAGGTTTTGTAACAGAGTGGAGGGCCCTCTGTGTTTTATAACAGAGTGGAGGGCCCTCTGTGTTTTATAACAGAGTGGAGGGCCCTCTGTGTTTTATAACAGAGTGGAGGGCCCTCTGTGTTTTATAACAGACTGGAGGGCCCTCTACGTTTTATAACAGAGTGGAGTGCCCTCTAGGTTTTGTAACAGAGTGGAGTGCCCTCTAGGTTTTCTAACTGTGGTCCTTATCAGGAGAGCGGGATCAAACTGAGCATGCCCAGAAGTCCTGAGAGAGGAGTGTTATTTCAGGCATCAAACAATTGTTTCTTTAGGTTGGGGGCTTTCATCAAGGTTAGTGTTTCTTTAGGTTGGGGGCTTTCATCAAGGTTAGTGTTTCTTTAGGTAGGGGGCTTTCATCAAGGTGAGTGTTTCTTGATGTAACGTCGTCTCCAGGCTATTGAACACACAGCACATATAAGCCTGGGATATTAACCAATCAGAGTGTGCCTTAGTGGAAGTGACCATACCATTCTATAGGAGTGACCAGAGTCAAGTATTTCAATCACTAGTTACCACAGTCAAAAAGTCAGAATTAAGGCTAAACCCAGCCCATTTCTACAATTTATCTTCTTCAAATGTGATTTTAACCCTAACGAATGAAGGCCAAGGTTGATGCGTTGGTCCACCAGACCTTTCACACATTTGGGCGGAAGTGTCTGGGAACGATATTGTATGTGATGTGACTAGCAGGACTTCACTTCCAATCCTTTCGACCCAACAAGCCTCCCTTTACAAAGCACATGTTCATATCATATTTGAAATAGTCGATTATGTCACAGTTATGCCACATTTATGAACCCTTTTATAAAGCATGACATACGGATCTAGATGCTTTGCAACACATTTATGTAGTGCTTATGAAGGCATTATGAAGCCTTTATAAGCTAAATGTAATTGAAAGCAGGACCGAATCGGGTCAGTAAGATCTATATATTTTGTACACAACTCTTCTTTTCCGATCTCTCAGGAGCTCTTCGGGAATCAGTGGGTCTTCTGCTCCCCCTACAGGCACTAAAGAGTTACTGCAGGGAGAGAAGAAGTTTTAACAAAGGCTGCTAAGACATAGCTCAGTATCAGAGTTTAGTATTGCATGATGTTTTGTTTTGGTATGGCTTCTATTTCATGGGAATGAATATTGGGGATGAAAAGTGGGAGAGGTAGTGGAAGGGTAGTGGTTCTGAAACAGGAGAAACAGAGGTAGTGGAAGGGTAGTGGTTCTGAAACAGGAGAAACAGAGGTAGTGGAAGGGTAGTGGTTCTGAAACAGGAGAAACAGAGGTAGTGGAAGGGTAGTGGTTCTGAAACAGGAGAAACAGAGGTAGTGGAAGGGTAGTGGTTCTGAAACAGGAGAAACAGAGGTAGTGGAAGGGTAGTGGTTCTGAAACAGGAGAAACAGAGGTAGTGGAAGGGTAGTGGTTCTGAAACAGGAGAAACAGAGGTAGTGGAAGGGTAGTGGTTCTGAAACAGGAGAAACAGAGGTAGTGGAAGGGTAGTGGTTCTGAAACAGGAGAAACAGAGGTAGTGGAAGGGTAGTGGTTCTGAAACAGGAGAAACAGAGGTAGTGGAAGGGTAGTGGTTCTGAAACAGGAGAAACAGAGGTAGTGGAAGGGTAGTGGTTCTGAAACAGGAGAAACAGAGGAAGTGGAATGGTAGTGGTTCTGAAACAGGAGAAACAGAGGTAGTGGAAGGGTAGTGGTTCTGAAACAGGAGAAACAGAGGTAGTGGAATGGTAGTGGTTCTGAAACAGGAGAAACAGAGGAAGTGGAAGGGTAGTGGTTCTGAAACAGGAGAAACAGAGGTAGTGGAATGGTAGTGGTTCTGAAACAGGAGAAACAGAGGTAGTGGAATGGTAGTGGTTCTGAAACAGGAGAAACAGAGGAAGTGGAATGGTAGTGGTTCTGAAACAGGAGAAACAGAGGTAGTGGTTCCACTGTACACAATACTATAACTGACAGCACAAGTAGAACAACAAGAGTGTTAACAAGGGAAGGACTGGATGAAAATGTGTATGTTAACCTGTACAGATGACAATCCAGTTGTACACAAAGGCAGTGTACAACCATAGTAACAACAAACTATTAAGAGCAATATATACATGTCACACAACTCACTTTGGGTACCCACACCATCCCACCAGTCCAGAGATAAGAGTGAGTCCAGTTGTTGAGGGGCAGAGGTAGATGTTGCTGTCTGCCACTGCCTGAGGGAGACTGACAGTATTGTGTGAGACTGAGATGTTGCTGTCTGCCACTGCCTGAGGGAGACTGAGAGTATTGTGTGAGACTGAGATGTTGCTGTCTGCCACTGCCTGAGGGAGACTGACAGTATTGTGTGAGACTGAGATGTTGCTGTCTGCCACTGCCTGAGGGAGACTGAGAGTATTGTGTGAGACTGAGATGTTGCTGTCTGCCACTGCCTGAGGGAGACTGACAGTATTGTGTGAGACTGAGATGTTGCTGTCTGCCACTGCCTGAGGGAGACTGACAGTGTTGTGTGACCTGTATAGTCAAGAGGATGGGCAGATGTCCAGCCCCCTAGTAACATCCATAGCAACCTATCAAGGCACAGATCACACAGGTCAGATAATTTGAGAGACAGGTTTATGGTACCCCCTAGACTCGTAGGCTCCGGTCGTGGGGGATGTGGAGTGGAATGAAAACCTACAGGACCGTAGATCTCCAGGAACAGGGTTGGACAGCCCTGCCCTCGACTCTCAGGATCTGGTCGTATGGAGGGATGGGGAGTGAAGTGTGCAGCTTAGGGTAGTGAGGTGCTGATACTGTAAGTCACCAGCAGGGAATTCTTAAGTACAGCCTATAAAATAACTTGTGCCTCTTAGAGATGTCATTGTGACTCTTCAGACAGTCACACATTTGAAAAGGCCTATGCACAATTCTCTACATATGCGTCTCTGTTACAGACATGAAGTCTGTTAACAATTCAGAGGCATGATGGGAAATGATATATCTTCTCCTGTCCTAAAACATAGCCTATTGTCCTCTCCAGCCCCCGAATCCCACTGAATCCCAAATCCTGATCCGTGTCTAACTTAATTCTGTAATCCATAGGTTGCATTATCAAAGCACATCTCTCCCTAAGCGTGTCAAAATACAACTATAACATTTCCCCCTCTCTTCTCTGCGCTGTCTAGTACTTGCTGCCCATATGAGGCTTCGGTAGAGAACGTGTGATCAACAAACGCTATGAGAGTAGATATGGATATTGGTACCGGTTAAGATACCTTGATATTTGGTACCCAGAGTTGGTACCCGTTAAGATACCTTGATATTTGGTACCCAGAGTTGGTACCCGTTAAGATACCTTGATATTTAAACTATTTCCACTATTCACCCACCTCCCCGCCCCTGTTTTTTATGAGCTGTTCTGATATCTGTATAATCATCAACTAGATTCTCTGTCATTTGTTGAAGGAGGTTAATCTAGCAAGTTTACCAACTTTTGTCATTTGACTGCCATTACTAAGTTTGTATGATTCCACAACGCTATACTTGAAGCGCGCTCTGTGTCGGAGATACCCTGAATTAACTGAGGAACATGATAGCGCTTGGAATTTATGAACGGCCTGTTTGTTGTGAATTGCCAATGTCACTGTCAATCAAAGATAGTTACTCTGTCATTACTAAATCTCAGTTTAATTTGCTCTGAAATCCTTACATAGCGGCACAGCCAAGCTGATCAGGTGGCAGAGTGACCCTCTTATTTGGGGAGAACACTGGCATAGTGACCATATCTTGGTTTTAAACACTTTAAATAGCCACTTTTGATTTCTGCTGTATTTCCTAGGACTATAATGGATAAATATGAATTATTGCCAGGATGAAACTTGGTAGATTCTTGGTAAAATATCATGGTCGAAAACCCCCATCAGTTGCAAAGATTTGGCCTGACAACACCTCTTCCCCTCAGGTGGCTGAAAAGATTTGGCCTGACAACACCTCTTCCCCTCAGGTGGCTGAAAAGATCTGGCCTGACAATGCCTCTTTCCCTCAGGTAACTGAAAAGATCTGGCCTGACAACACCTCTTTCCCTCAGGTAACTGAAAAGATCTGGCCTGACAATGCCTCTTTCCCTCAGGTAACTGAAAAGATCTGGCCTGACAATGCCTCTTCCCCCTCAGGTGACTGAAAAGATCTGGCCTGACAACACCTCTTCCCCTCAGGTAACTGAAATTATTTGGCATGACTATGTGCAAAGTAGAAATACTGGGGTGCAAAAGAGCAAGATAAATAAATGAAAACGGTAAGGGAGGAGGTAGTTGGTTGGGCTATTAACAGATGGGCTATGTACTAGTGCAGTGATCTGTGAGCTGCTCTGACAGCTGGTGCTTAAAGCTAGTGAGGGAGATAAGTGTCTCCAGTTTCAATGATTTTTGTAGTTCGTTCCAGTCATTGGCAGCAGAGAACTGGAAGGAAAGGCGGCCAACGTAGGAATTGGCTTTGGGGGTGACCAGTGAGATATACCTGCTGGAGCGCGTGCTACGGGTGGGTGCTGCTATGGTTACCAGCGAGCTGAGATAAGGCGGGGCTTTACCTAGCAGGGACTTGTAGATAACCTGGAGCCACGAGTATGAAGCGAGGGCCAGCCGACTAGAGCATACAGGTCGCAGTGGTGGGTGGTATAAGGGGCTTTGGTGACAAAGCGGATGGCACTGTGATAGACTGCATCCAGTTTGCTGAGAAGAGTATTGGAAGCTGTTTTGTAGATGACATCGCCGAAGTCGAGGATCGATAGGATAGTCAGTTTTACTAGGGCAAGTTTGGCGGCGTGAGTGAAGGAGGCTTTGTTGCGAAATAGAAAGCCGATTCTAGATTTGATTTTGGATTGGAGATGTTTAATGTGAGTCTGGAAGGAGAGTTTACAGTCTAGCCAGACACCTAGGTATTTGTAGTTGTCCACATATTCTAGGTCCGAGTCGTCCAGGGTAGTGATGCTAGTCATGCGGGCGGGTGCAGGCAGCGAACGGTTGAAAAGCATGCATTTGGTTTTAAGAGCAGTTGGAGGCCACGGAAAGAGTGTTGAATGGCATTGAAGCTCGTTTCGAGGTTAGTTAACACAGTGTTCAAAGGAAGGGCCAGAAGTATACAGAATGGTGTCGTCTGCATAGAGGTGTATCAGGGAATCACCCTCAGCAAGAGCGACATCATTGATATATACAGAGAAAAGAGTCGGCCCGAGAATTGAACCCTGTGGAACCCCCATAGAGACTGCCAGAGGCCCGGACAACAGGCCCTCCGATTTAACACACTGAACTCTGCTTGCAAAGTAGTTGGTGAACCAGGCGAGGCAGTCATCTGAGAAACCAAGACTATTGAGTCTGCCGATAAGAATACGGTGATTGACAGAGTCGAAAGCCTTGGCCAGGTCGATGAAGATGGCTGCACAGTAATGTCTTTTATCGATGGCGGTTATGATATTGTTTAGTAACTTGAGCGTGGCTGAGGTGCACCCGTGACCAGCTCGGAAAAAGGATTTCACAGCGGAGAAGGTGCGGTGGGATTCGAAGTGGTCAATGATCTGTTTATTAACTAGGCTTTCGAAGACTTTAGAGAGGCAGGGCAGGTCTAGGTCTATAGCAATTTGGGTCTAGAGTGTAACCCCCTTTGAAGAGGGGGATGACCGCGGCAGATTTCCAATCTTTTGGGATCTCGGACGACACGAAAGAGAGGTTGAGCAGACTGGTAATAGGAGTTGCAACAATGGAGGCCGATAGTTTTAAAAAGAGAGGGTCCAGATTATCTGGCCCAGCTGATTTGTACGGGTCCAGGTTTTGGAGCGCTTTCAGAACATCTGCTATCTGGATTTGGGTGAAGGAGAAGCTGGGAGGCTTGGGCAAGTAGCTGCGGGGAGCTGGCCAGCCGTAGAGAAATGCTTGTTGAAATTTTCGATTATCATGGATTTATCGGTGGTGACAGTGTTACCTAGCCTCAGTGCAGTGGGCAGCCTGGAGGAGGTGCTATTGTTCTCCATGGACCTGACAGTATCCCAAAACCTTTTGGAGTTAGAGCTACAGGATACAAATTTCTGTTTGAAAAAGCTAGAATTTGCTTTCCTGACTGACTGCATCTAGTGGTTCCTGACTTCCCTGAACAGTTGCATATCGCGGGGACTATTCGATGCCATAGCAGTCTGCCACAGGATGTTCTTGTGCTGGTCAAGGGCAGTCAGGTCTGGAGTGAACCAAGGGCTGTATCTGTTCTTAGTTCTACATCTTTTGAAAGGGGCATGCTTATTTAAGATGGTGAGGAAGTTGCTTTTAAAGAACGACCAGGCATCCTCTACTGACGGAAAGAGGTCAATATCCTGCCAGGATACCCGGGCCAGGTTGATTAGAAAGGCCTGCTCGCTGAAGTGTTTTAGGGAGCGTTTGACAGTGATAAGGGGTGGTCGTTTGACCGCGGGCCCATAGCGGATGCAGGCAATGAGGCAGTGGTCGCTGAGATCCTGATTGAAAACAGCAGAGGTGTAGTTGGAGGACAAGTTGGTCAGGATAATATCTATGAGGGTGCCCATGTTTACAGATTCAGGATTGTACCTGGTGGGTTCCTTGATGATTTGTGTGAGATTGAGGGCATCTAGCTTAGATTGTAGGACTGCTGGGGTGTTAAGCATATCCCAGTTTAGGTCACCTAACAGAACAAACTCTGAAGATAGATGGGGGGCAGTCAATTCACATATGGTGTCCAGGGCACAGCTGGGAGCTGAGGAGGGTCTATAGCAGGCGGCAACAGTGAGAGACTTATTTCTGGAGAGATTCATTTTTAGAATTAGAAGTTCGAACTGTTTGGGCATAGACCTGGAAAGTATGACAGAACTTTGCAGGCTATCTCTGCAATAGATTGCAATTCCTCCCCCGTTTGGCAGTTCTATCTTGGCGGAAAATGTTGTAGTTGGGTATGGAAATCTCCCTTTTTCGATTACAGAAGTCAACAAATGAGAGTGCCTGGGGACACACAGGGCCTGGGTTTACCTCCTCATCACCCGAGGAATAGAGGAGGAGTAGGATGAGGGTACGGCTAAAGGCTATCAGAACAGGTCTTCTAGTGCGTTGGGGACAGAGAATAAAAGGATCAGATTTCTGGGCGTGGTAGAATAGATTCAGGGTATAATGTGCAGACAGGGGTATGGTGGAGGTAGAGTACAGTGGAGGTAGGCCCAGGCACTGAGTGATGATAAGAGTGGTTACATCTCTGGAGGTGCTGGTAATACTGGGTGAGGTCACCGCATGTGTGGGAGGTGGGACAAAAGAGGAATCTGAGGCATGTAGAGTGGGACTAGGGGCTCCACTGTAAACTAACACAATGATAACTACCCTAAACAACAGTAAACAGGGCATATTGACACTTGAGAGAGACATAAAGCGAGGTATAAAGCAAACACAGGTGTTGATTGGGAGAGCTAGCTAGGACAACAACAGGTAAGACCACAACAGCTAGTCAGCTAAGACAACAACAACAGGTAAACTGGAGATGAATGGGCAAAGAGAGTTGGTTAGCTACACACAGGGTCTGAGTACGTGGCATGCAGGAGACACGGCGTTTAAAGTTAGAGTTAGAGTTAGCCGGCCGGGGTTGGTAGAATCGTCTGCTCCGACGTCCGACAGAGGCCAGTTGCAGGCACAGCGGATGGAGTATTCGTCGGCAGACCAGTCGAGGTGGTAAGATGGGGCGTTGTATCGAGAGGGGTCCAAGCCAGCTGGCGAGAGACGTATTGTTGTTGTGGTACTTTCCTTTGCTACCCGGGAGATGTGCCTGGTTCGCGGCTAACTGGTGCTAGCTTCGGGGCAGGGGCGTTAGCCACTATAGCCACTCGGTAGCAGCGATGAATCCGGTGCCAGGGTCGAGAGCTCACGGCAAGGAACCGGTGGAGTAGTGGGTTCTAGCCGTGTTTGGGGGGAGGCCGGGGGGTGGGCCTGGCACAGGGCTGGGTCACTCGGTGGCAGCTAACTAGCTGTGGAGATCAGGTGTAGTGGTCCAGGGTTTACGGCAGGGATCCGGCGTTGTAGTGGAGAAACAGTCCGATAGTGGCAGGCTGGCGAGTATTATCCAGGCTAAAAAGGGCTGGTGTCTGTGCAGAAGGTAAAGGGCGCTAACAGTGGCTAACAGTGACTGAATAGCTAGTAGCTAATTAGCTGGCTAGCTTCCCAAGGAGTTCTGTCTAAAAGGTCTAAGAAAATAGCGGTTCCGTAGCACATTGGGTGAGGCGGGTTACCGGAAGGTATATTTAATATAAAATGGAAAAGAGATTGAAAATAAATTTGAAATATATACAAAAAAAGATACACGAGGGGACGAACAAAAACACGTCGGCACTGCTACGCCATCTTGGAACTATAGAGTTCCCTATAGAGCTATAGAGTTCCCTATAGAGCTATAGACTTCTCTATAGAGCTATAGAGTTCCCTATAGAGCTATAGACTTCTCTATCTAGCTATAGAGTTCCCTATAGAGCTATAGAGTTCTCTATAGAGCTATATAGTTCCCTATAGAGCTATAGAGTTCTCTATAGAGCTATATAGTTCCCTATAGAGCTATAGAGTTCCCTATAGAGTTATAGAGTTCTCTATAGAGTTCCCTACAGAGTTATAGAGTTCTCTATTGAGCTATAGAGTTCCCTATAGAGTTCCCTATGGAGCTATAGAGTTCCCTATAGAGTTCCCTATAGAGTTCCCTATAGAGTTCCCTACAGTTATAGAGTTCTCTACAGAGCTATAGAGTTCCCTATAGAGTTATAGAGTACCCTACAGAGTTATAGAGTTCTCTATAGAGCTATAGAGTTCCCTATAGAGATCCCTATAGAGCTATGTAGTTCCCTAAAGAGCTATAGAGTTCCCTATAGAGCTATAGAGTTCCCTATAGAGCTATAGAATTCCCTATAGAGTTCCCTACAGAGTTATAGAGTTCTCTATAGAGCTATAGAGTTCCCTATAGAGCTATAGAGTTCTCTATAGAGCTATAGAGTTCCCTATGGATATCCCTATAGAGCTATAGAATTCCCTATAGAGCTATAGAGTTCCCTATAGAGCTATAGAGTTCCCTATAGAGTTCCCTACAGAGCTATAGACTTCTCTATAGAGTTCCCTACAGAGTTATAGAGTTCTCTATAGAGCTATAGAGTTCTCTATAGAGTTCCCTATAGAGCTGTAGAGTTCTCTATAGAGCTATAGAGTTCCCTATAGAGCTATAGAGTTCCCTATGGAGATCCCTATAGAGCTATAGAGTTCCCTATAGAGCTATAGAGTTCCCTATAGAGTTATAGAGTTCTCTATAGAGTTCCCTACAGAGCTATAGAGTTATCTATTGAGCTATAGAGTTCCCTATAGAGTTCCCTATGGAGCTATAGAGTTCCCTATAGAGCTATAGAGTTCTCTATAGAGCTATATAGTTCCCTATAGAGCTATAGAGTTCCCTATAGAGTTATAGAGTTCTCTATAGAGTTCCCTACAGAGTTATAGAGTTCTCTATTGAGCTATAGAGTTCCCTATAGAGTTCCCTATGGAGCTATAGAGTTCCCTATAGAGTTCCCTATAGAGTTCCCTATAGAGTTCCCTACAGTTATAGAGTTCTCTACAGAGCTATAGAGTTCCCTATAGAGTTATAGAGTTCCCTACAGAGTTATAGAGTTCTCTATAGAGCTATAGAGTTCCCTATAGAGATCCCTATAGAGCTATGTAGTTCCCTAAAGAGCTATAGAGTTCCCTATAGAGCTATAGAGTTCCCTATAGAGCTATAGAATTCCCTATAGAGTTCCCTACAGAGTTATAGAGTTCTCTATAGAGCTATAGAGTTCCCTATAGAGCTATAGAGTTCTCTATAGAGCTATAGAGTTCCCTATGGATATCCCTATAGAGCTATAGAATTCCCTATAGAGCTATAGAGTTCCCTATAGAGCTATAGAGTTCCCTATAGAGTTCCCTACAGAGCTATAGACTTCTCTATAGAGTTCCCTACAGAGTTATAGAGTTCTCTATAGAGCTATAGAGTTCTCTATAGAGTTCCCTATAGAGCTGTAGAGTTCTCTATAGAGCTATAGAGTTCCCTATAGAGCTATAGAGTTCCCTATGGAGATCCCTATAGAGCTATAGAGTTCCCTATAGAGCTATAGAGTTCCCTATAGAGTTATAGAGTTCTCTATAGAGTTCCCTACAGAGCTATAGAGTTATCTATTGAGCTATAGAGTTCCCTATAGAGTTCCCTATGGAGCTATAGAGTTCCCTATAGAGTTCCCTACAGAGTTATAGAGTTCTCTATAGAGCTATAGAGTTCTCTATAGAGTTCCCTATAGAGCTATAGAGTTCTCTATAGAGCTATAGAGTTCCCTATGGAGATCCCTATAGAGCTATAGAATTCCCTATAGAGCTATAGAGTTCCCTATAGAGCTATAGAGTTCCCTATAGAGTTCCCTACAGAGCTATAGACTTCTCTATAGAGCTATAGACTTCTCTATAGAGCTATAGAGTTCCCTATAGAGCTATAGAGTTCCCTATAGAGTTCCCTACGGAGTTATAGAGTTCTCTATAGAGCTATAGAGTTCTCTATAGAGCTATAGAGTTCCCTATAGAGTTATAGAGTTCTCTATAGAGTTCCCTACAGAGTTATAGAGTTCTCTATAGAGCTATAGAGTTACCTATAGAGTTCCCTATGGAGCTATAGAGTTCCCTATAGAGTTCCCTATAGAGTTCCCTATAGAGTTCTCTACAGAGCTATAGAGTTCCCTATAGAGTTATAGAGTTCCCTACAGAGTTATAGAGTTCTCTATAGAGCTATAGAGTTCCCTATAGAGCTATATAGTTCCCTATAGAGCTATAGAGTTCCCTATAGAGCTATAGAATTCCCTTTAGAGTTCCCTACAGAGTTATAGAGTTCTCTATAGAGCTATAGAGTTCTCTATAGAGTTCCCTATAGAGCTGTAGAGTTCTCTATAGAGCTATAGAGTTCCCTATGGAGATCCCTATAGAGCTATATAATTCCCTATAGAGCTATAGAGTTCCCTGTAGAGCTGTAGAGTTCCCTATAGAGCTATAGAGTTCCCTATAGAGTTCCATATAGAGTTCCCTACAGAGCTATAGAGTTCCCTATAGAGTTATAGATTTCTCTATAGAGTTCCCTACTGAGTTATAGAGTTCTCTATAGAGCTATAGAGTTCCATATAGAGTTCCCTATAGAGCTATATAGTTCCCTATATAGCTATAGAGTTCCCTATAGAGCTGTAGAGTTCCCTATAGAGCTATAGAGTTCCCTATAGAGTTCCCTATAGAGTTCCCTACAGAGCTATAGAGTTCTCTATAGAGCTATATAGTTCCCTATAGAGCTATAGAGTTCCCTATAGAGTTATAGAGTTCTCTATAGAGTTCCCTACGGAGTTATAGAGTTCTCTATAGAGCTATAGAGTTCCATATAAAGTTCCCTATAGAGCTATAGAGTTCCCTATAGAGCTATAGAGTTCCCTATAGAGCTGTAGAGTTCCCTATAGAGCTATAGAGTTCCCTATAGAGCTATAGAGTTCCCTATAGAGTTCCCTACAGAGTTATAGAGTTCTCTATAGTGCTATAGAGTTCTCTATAGTGCTATAGAGTTCCCTATAGAGCTATAGAGTTCCCTATAGAGTTATAGAGTTCTCTATAGAGTTCCCTACAGAGTTATAGAGTTCTCTATAGAGCTATGGAGTTCCCTATAGAGCTATATAGTTCCCTATAGAGCTATAGAGTTCCCTATAGAGCTATAGAGTTCTCTATAGAACTATAGAGTTCCCTACAGAGCTATAGAGTTCTCTATAGAGCTATAGAGTTCCCTATAGAGATATATAGGTCTCTATAGAGCTATACAGTTCCCTATAGAGCTATAGAGTTCCCTATGGAGCTATAGAGTTCCCTATAGAGTTATAGAGTTCTCTATAGAGTTCCCTACAGAGTTATAGAGTTCTCTATAGAGCTATAGAGTTCCCTATAGAGTTCCCTATAGAGCTATAGAGTTCCCTATAGAGTTCCCTATAGAGCTATAGAGTTCCCTATAGAGCTATAGAGTTCCCTATAGAGTTCCCTATAGAGCTATAGAGTTCCCTATAGAGCTATAGAGTTCCCTATAGAGCTATAGAGTTCCCTATAGAGCTAGAGTTCCAGTCAGGGACCTCGCTATGAGTGGCTCTGAATATGATGAATACTCTTATCTGTAGGGTCGTATTCACTAGGTCCCAAATGGAAGAAAAACTTACTAAAACAGGAAGGGGACGACATGATCTGGTCAAATTAGAGACGCACGTTTTTTGTTTATTTCCATGAACATGTTAGCCAGGTGGCAATGCAGGCAGGCCTCGCCCAACTAGGGTGGTTAAGAAAACTAAAACACTACTATAAAACTGCTAAGCACTACTGTCTCCTCTCTTTCACCACCGCTTAGCCGAGCGGCTTGGGTTTCAACTAGAAATTGTTTTGAGTGTGTGCGAGAGCGAAAGCTATTTATAAAGACAAGACCTGTGACATGATCTGAAAATGTATAATTAGTTGAACGGAGGAAGTAGACTTGGCCATTGAGGACTGCGCGTAAGACTATGCAATCAATGGAGTTAAAATTGAGCATGAATAACTATACAGAAGGTTACATTGCTGCACCATAGTGGCAAACCTGACTACATGACAATACATTTATAATATTGTAATATAATAATATATGAATAATATTGTTTTCAATAGTCCCTTTCAAACAATGTAAAGTCCCTTTCACACAATGTAAAGAAAAGGTCAACTCTGAATGTGAGAGACAGACACGTGTAACACTACAGTTGAATAGATTTTAAGAGCCAAATTGGAAAACTACATATTCTACGATGGCTGTCCTAGCAACTATTTACCAATAAAACAAAAGTAAATCATTCACGTAAAATGGTGCAAATTCATAATCACTGAACTTTCACCTTGCACGTTTGAGTGGATCGTTTTTTTGTCGTCAACTGGCCAAGGCGCAAATGTCATTGAGGGGGAAATCCTCAGAGCAGGGCCCGTAGAGTGCACCAGTACAGCAGAGGTCAGAGGTCGGCCTGCCAACTGATATGCCGTTGTAATAGTTTCCACAATCCAATGTGAGAGTCTGTTTTGATAGGCTGTTGCCCAGAACTGACTGTCATATTGTCTGTGTCTGTGTCTGTGTCTGTGTCTGTGTCTGTGTAACTTAAGTGTCCAAGGCCCAGCACAATTTGGGGAAAAACCATTGCTCACCTGCAGCCATGGGAGGGGCTAGCTAGCTGCTCCAAGTTATTGAATAGCTGCAGCTATACTTCTGATAGATTCTTCTGATGAGTCTTCTGATGAGTCTTCTGATGAGTCTTCTGATAGAGTCTTCTGATGAGTCTTCTGATAGAGTCTTCTGATAGAGTCTTCTGATGAGTCTTCTGAAAGAGTCTTCTGATTGAGTCTTCTGATGAGTCTTCTGATAGAGTCTTCTGATGAGTCTTCTGATGAGTCTTCTGATAGAGTCTTCTGATAGAGTCTTCTGACGAGTCTTCTGATAGAGCGGCTAGCTAGCTAGCTTCTCCAAGCTATTGAATAGCTGTGGGTATACTTCTGCGAGTATAAACTCTAACATGGAGCTCTTACCAAGCGAATCCTCTCAAGAACGCACTGAGAAAAAGAAGAGGCGGAAGGAATACCATATTAGTGTGATACGATATAGTGCTACATAACATAAATACAAGTTTCTGCAACTCTTTGCCAACTTCACCCTACAGCCATCAACCTGCACTGTGGAAGATTATATTAGCAAATCATTAGGGTGTCTGTTTGTCCCAAAGGGAATGTGACCAAGGACACGAGTGAAATAGAAATGTATAGAGTGGATATATAGATTAATGTATAGAGAGGATATATAGATTAATGTATACAGTGGATATATAGATGAATGTATAGAGTGGATATATAGATGAATGTATAGAGAGGATATATAGATGAATGTATAGAGTGGATATATAGATGAATGTATAGAGAGGATATATAGATGAATGTATAGAGTGGATATATAGATGAATGTATAGAGATGATATATAGATTAATAATGTATAGAGAGGATATATAGATTAATGTATAGAGAGGATATATAGATGAATGTATAGAGTGGATATACAGATTAATGTATAGAGAGGATATATAGATGAATGTATAGAGTGGATATATAGATTAATGTATAGAGTGGATATATAGATTAATAATGTATAGAGAGGATATATAGATTAATGTATACAGTGGATATATAGATGAATGTATAGAGTGGATATATAGATGAATGTATAGAGAGGATATATAGATGAATGTATAGAGAGGATATATAGATTAATGTATAGAGAGGATATATAGATTAATGTATAGAGTGGATATATAGATTAATGTATAGAGAGGATATATAGATGAATGTATAGAGAGGATATATAGATTAATGTATAGAGTGGATATATAGATTAATGTATAGAGAGGATATATAGATGAATGTATAGAGTGGATATATAGATTAATGTATAGAGTGGATATATAGATTAATGTATAGAGAGGATATATAGATTAATGTATAGAGTGGATATATAGATTAATAATGTATAGAGTGGATATATAGATGAATGTATAGAGATGATATATAGATTAATAATGTATAGAGTGGATATATAGATTAATAATGTATAGAGTGGATATATAGATGAATGTATAGAGATGATATATAGATTAATAATGTATACAGTGGATATATAGATGAATGTATAGAGTGGATATATAGATGAATGTATAGAGAGGATATATAGATGAATGTATAGAGAGGATATATAGATTAATGTATAGAGAGGATATATAGATTAATGTATAGAGTGGATATATAGATTAATGTATAGAGAGGATATATAGATGAATGTATAGAGAGGATATATAGATTAATGTATAGAGTGGATATATAGATTAATGTATAGAGAGGATATATAGATGAATGTATAGAGTGGATATATAGATTAATGTATAGAGTGGATATATAGATTAATGTATAGAGAGGATATATAGATTAATGTATAGAGTGGATATATAGATTAATAATGTATAGAGTGGATATATAGATGAATGTATAGAGATGATATATAGATTAATAATGTATAGAGTGGATATATAGATTAATAATGTATAGAGTGGATATATAGATGAATGTATAGAGATGATATATAGATTAATAATGTATAGAGTGGATATATAGATTAATGTATAGAGAGGATATATAGATGAATGTATAGAGTGGATATATAGATTAATGTATAGAGTGGATATATAGATTAATGTATAGAGAGGATATATAGATTAATGTATAGAGTGGATATATAGATTAATAATGTATAGAGTGGATATATAGATTAATGTATAGAGTGGATATATAGATTAATGTATAGAGAGGATATATAGATGAATGTATAGAGTGGATATATAGATTAATGTATAGAGTGGATATATAGATTAATGTATAGAGAGGATATATAGATTAATAATGTATAGAGTGGATATATAGATTAATAATGTATAGAGTGGATATATAGATTAATGTATAGAGTGGATATATAGATTAATAATGTATAGAGTGGATATATAGATGAATGTATAGAGATGATATACAGATTAATGTATAGAGTGGATATATAGATTAATAATGTATAGAGTGGATATATAGATTAATGTATAGAGTGGATATATAGATTAATGTATAGAGTGGATATATAGATTAATGTATAGAGTGGATATACAGATTAATGAATAGAGTGGATATATAGATTAATGTATAGAGAGGATATATAGATTAATGTATAGAGTGGATATATAGATTAATGTGTACAGTGGATATATAGAAAATAATGTGGCATTTGATGCTCTGACACTGATTGATTGTACAATGTACACGCTTATGATTTCAGATTACGAGTGTGTGAAATGGGGGATGGAGCCATGTTAATTGAACATTATAAAGAAACAGGGTGGTGAGTTACCCCTGTATAGAGTAGGGTTAGGGTGGTGAGTTACCCCTGTAAAGAGTGGGGTTAGGGTGGTGAGTTACCCCTGTAAAGAGTGGGGTTAGGGTGGAGAGTTACCCCTGTATAGAGTGGGGTTAGGGTGGTGAGTTACCCCTGTATAGAGGGGTTAGGGTGGTGAGTTACCCCTGTATAGAGGGGTTAGGGTGGTGAGTTACCCCTGTATAGAGTGGGGTTAGGGTGGTGAGTTACCCCTGTATAGAGTGGGGTTAGGGTGATGTTTTACCCCTGTATAGAGTGGGGTTAGGGTGGTGAGTTACCCCTGTATAGAGTGGGGTTAGGGTGGTGCGTTACCCCTGTATAGAGTGGGGTTAGGGTGGTGAGTTACCCCTGTATAGAGGGGTTAGGGTGGTGAGGTTCCCCTGTATAGAGTGGGGTTAGGGTGGTGAGTTTCCCCTGTATAGAGTGGGGTTAGGGTGGTGAGTTACCCCTGTATAGAGTGGGGTTAGGGTGGTGAGTTACCCCTGTATAGAGTGGGGTTAGGGTGGTGAGTTACCCCTGTATAGAGTGGGGTTAGGGTGATGTTTTACCCCTGTATAGAGTGGGGTTAGGGTGGTCAGTTACCCCTGTGTAGAGTGGGGTTAGGGTGGTGAGTTACCCCTGTATAGAGTGGGGTTAGGGTGGTCAGTTACCCCTGTATAGAGGGGTTAGGGTGGTGAGTTACCCCTGTATAGAGGGGTTAGGGTGGTGAGTTACCCCTTAAACTCTAAAGAGCTTTGGGTGTCTAGAAAAGTGCCATGTAAGTCCAATCAATTATTATTCTTAACTGTTTAGCTATCTTACAGAGATGGAAACTGGTACAAAATACCAAAAAGGTAGATTGCAAGGCTATGAACAGATCAGTGGAGGCTTGCGTGAGGAGCTAAGGAGGACAGGCTCAATGTAATAGCTTGAATGGAACCACTGGAATGGAGTCAAATAGGTGGTTGCCATTCGTTTAATACTGTTTAACAAAGTTAAATAAATAATTATTAAGTGCCTTAATAATAAATAATTATTAAGTGCCTAGGTGCCAAATAAAGTAACATGTTTGAAGTTATCTGCTAATTTCAAAAATATAAATTTCTGTGAAACTAAGTCTCACTTGTGGATAATGAACAACAACAACAAACAAACAAACAAACAAACAAACAAACAAACAAACAAACAAACAAAACATCTCAAATCAAGACGTGCCAGTTCTTGTTTTGTCTACTTAAATGCAGATATTGCAGCAGTTTGATCAAGACATCCGATTATCACTTTGGATTTCGAACGGTTGGTTTTATTATAGCTAATGAATAACTAAATCATCCATGGATCACAAAATGTATTTTCGCCTGTCTGCCCCCCCAGCCGGTCGGCGTACGCGTCATCACATTCCCTCATCTGATTGGCGGAGAAAGCGGGCCTTCTGACTTTGTGCCTGTGGTAACTAGTGACGAGGGAAATGCGTCTTTAGGGCCTTGATGAGGAAAACCTTTCAGCTAAACCCGTCCCCCTCCTAACCTTAACCTAATTATCCTAACCTACTGCGCAAATTGTCCTAGCTGGACAAACAAACAAAAACAAGCTATATACCGTCCCTGATCCCATCTAGTGAAACCCCGAGTTTACCGGCCAGGGAGCGGGGAACGGAGAAGTGACGGGAGCGGCGGGGCGGTACCGGGCGCTGGGTCAGTGTGTGGGCTGACGTTTCAGAACGTCACTGCCACCGCCGCCGCCGCCTGGACACGGAGCTACAACCTGCGGTCAGAGAGTTGAAGATCTGCGAAGACTGTCAAAAACCAAGGACCAAAATATATATATCTATATATGTACCCAAAGTCCGGATACAAAATAGCGGAAATAAAAGTTGAAGTTTCGCTCCGGTTTAGTCGTTAGTTCACACGGCTTTAGATCGTCAAGTCAGGTGTTATTTATTAACACGTTGTCACGTATTTCTACGGGCTATTTGTCTTGAGTTGAAACAGCGCTTGATGTGACTCCCAGTCCGCACATCTACATGATTATGGAGAAGAAGAGGATGGATTGTCCCTCTCTGCCACCGGGTTGGAAGAAAGAAGAGGTCATCCGGAAGTCGGGGCTCAGTGCTGGCAAGAGCGATGTCTATTACTACAGGTAACGATCGATCCCGAAGTTAGACAACACTCACGTTTTAACTACCGTGCTTGATACAGTTCACAACTTATATGATAGCTGGTCCGATTTACTTATCACAACTCGTTTCCAAAGTGGGTGTGTGGGGGGGGCTGGAAGTCGGCTATTAAAGCTTACAAGTTAGAGAAACCTTGAGCTTGGTCATGCACTTCACCCGATGCCACGATGTCGCTAATGCCAGCAGTTGTTGTGGACATTGTATCAATAACTCTACTTGGAACAACATTGTATCACATGTTGTATAGACAGCGCACAAGTTCATATGTAACTCCGTTTAGACTATAGAGTGGACTCTGATGATGACTTAACTCCGTAGTTAAGTCATCATCGTTATTTTTGGGTCACTTGGATTCTTGACCATAACTTGTCATGTGACTGATTTGGAAATGCGTGATCTCTTGTTTGCAATCTAGGCTGAACTATTGGAACTCAGCCCTCTTGTCTAAAGTACAGTATCTGTGAGTAATTCCTTGGCAATGTAGCCTTGCAGCATTGGTCCCCTTCTAAAATGGTCTGTAAAAGCCATGGTCTATGCATTCCACTCTTCACAAGGTCAATGACAGTGTTGTACACCTTCACCGTCCACAGTAACTCATCCATTGCTGCTATTAAAACCATCACCTAGTCAGACCATTACTCTGATCCCGCTGTCTGATAGGAACTGTCTGATGTATTAAGAGTTTTTAACCAACTTTAACTTTTCCATACTTCTGCAATATTTTTCCGACTTGGAAGACAACCAGTGTTTTCTAAACGTCCATGTGTATTTGCGGGAGGTTTGTTTGAATCTAGAAAATGCGCCGTTATTCAAATTAAATACGTGTTTTTTTGCACCACGAATACAACAGTGAGTACATTCGCTATCTTGTCTTTTTGAAAATATTTTCTGATTGATTGAGAACGGTGGGTGTCCACGCCAAAGTGCCTAATGTCATGATGCCACTCACCTTTCTCGAACGACGAGAGAAGATTTGAAATGGACAAGTCGACGGCGTACACGTTGTTGTATTACTTCATGGAGCAAAACTTATTTAATAACGTAGCGTTGTCTAGATTCAGACAAACCCCCCCTGCAACTACACATGGATGTTTAGAAAACATTGGTTCTCTTCCAAGTTGGGAATTGAGAATGTATGGACAGAAGGTTGGTTAAATTCTGTGATACACCAAACAGTACTTATCTAATCATTTTGTATGTGTATTTATTATGGATCCCCATTAGGTCCTGCCAAGCCAGCAGCTACTCTTCCTGGGGTTTATTATGGATCCCCATTAGGTCCTGCCAAGGCAGCAGCTACTCTTCCTGGGGTTTATTATGGATCCCCATTAGGTCCTGCCAAGCCAGCAGCTACTCTTCCTGGGGTTTATTATGGATCCCCATTAGGTCCTGCCAAGGCAGCAGCTACTCTTCCTGGGGTTTATTATGGATCCCCATTAGGTCCTGCCAAGCCAGCAGCTACTCTTCCTGGGGTTTATTATGGATCCCCATTAGGTCCTGCCAAGGCAGCAGCTACTCTTCCTGGGGTTTATTATGGATCCCCATTAGTTCCTGCCAAGGCAGCATCTACTCTTCCTGGGGTTTATTATGGACCCCCATTAGTTCCTGCCAAGGCAGCAGCTACTCTTCCTGGGGTTTAGTATGGATCCCCATTAGTTCCTGCCAAGGCAGCAGCTACTCTTCCTGGGGTTTATTATGGATCCCCATTAGTTCCTGCCAAGGCAGCAGCTACTCTTTCTGGGGTCCAGAAAAATTAAGGCAGTTTTTTTTTTTTTTTTTAAACATTACAATACATTTACAACATATTTAACAACACACTGTGTGTCCTCAGACCCCTACTCTACTACCACATATCTACAACACCAAATCCATGTGTACATGGTGTGCGTATGTCATCGTGTGTTTGTTTTCATGTGTCTGTGCCTATGTTTGTGTCTCTTCACAGTCCCCTCTGTTCCATAAGGTGTATTTTTTTTTTAATCTAATTTTACTGCTGGCATCAGTTACTTGATGTGGAATATAGTTCTATGTAGTCATGGCTCTATGAGGTACTGTGCGCCTCCCATAGTCTGTTCTGGACTTGGGGACTGTGAAGAGACCTCTGGTGGCATGTCTTAACGAATATGCAATATTCGTTACATCAACAACATAGGAATCTCTACAAAACTTCTTGTATGACCTCTTGTACACTATATTAGGCCCAGCCTTTGGAACTTTGGTTTTCCTAGATATGGCTACTATATTGTGATCACTACATCCTATGGATTTGGATACTGCTTTAAAGCTAATTCCTGCATCATTAGTAAAGATGTGATCAATACATGTTGATGATTTAATTCCTGTGATGTTTGTAACTATTCTGTCCTATCAGACAGCGGGATCAGAGTAATGGTCTGACTAGGTGATGGTTTTAATAGCAGCAATGGATGAGTTACTGTGGACGGTGAAGGTGTACAACACTGTCATTGACCTTTTGAAGAGTGGAATGCATAGACCATGGCTTTTACAGACCATTTTAGAAGGGGACCAATGCTGCAAGGCTACATTGCCAAGGAATTACTCACAGATACTGTACTTTAGACAGAGGGCTGAGTTCCAAGTCGGGAATTGAGAATGTATAGCCGAAGTTGGTCGTAAATTCTCTGTGCTGAACCAAACAGTACCAAACCTGTAACAACTAACAGAGCATCGCATTAGCCTGTTGCAATCTGCCAGTTACATCTATCCAATGCAGGTACCTCAATTCCAGGTGTGACCTCAATTTGTCCAACTTGTTGCTGACTGTATATGTGTTTGTGTGTGTTTGGGAGGAGTCAAGATTCAAACAAATCAATACTATGAAAGTTATCAACATTTGTGTGTGAGAGAAACGTTAGCTCAAGCAATTCATTCTCCTCCCTTGAATCACCAATGAGTCAATTATCAGATTCATATTAATTCTCCTCCTTTGGATCCCAATGATTCAATTATCATATTAAGATACATTTTGTTCAGGTAACATCTGTAATTATCAGAGCAGAGACAATTTTACAACATGTTAGGCCATGCATGCTTCCCTCAACCCCCTTCCCCTCCCCCAGCTCAGTGTTTTGAAGGCAAAGCCCTCTGCAGTGTGACTACGGCTGCCTTGCATCCTGGGGCCAACAGGCCAATGAGCCTGTCTGTGTATGTACTCTACACCCAAGCCCCTCCCTCTCTCCCCATTGGTGAAAAACATGCCTCATTCTTATTCGAATGGTGTGATCCCAGCAGCATGTGCTGTGTAGACCCGTGTATGAGTGAGGAGCTGTGTAGAGCGTCGATCTGTGTGAAGAGTGTGCGGTGAAAGCGTGTGAGGCCTGTGTGATTATCAGTGAGTAAGGCTAACGGATGGTCTGAGGTGCGACCTTGTGGCACTGTGTAGTTTGTTGGTTGGGGTCGTTCCATTTGATTTCAATCCCCTCGTTTGATTTTGAATAAAAACGTTCTATACAATAGTTGCCCAATGTGGTCAGAAAGTTAACTTTTTGGACCTGAAGGCTAAAACATGTAGGAGTTGGAGGTGGTCAAAGTTGACCAATTTTACACATGCTCATTTCCATGTAAAAGGACCCATGAGCACCAACATGTGAAGTTTTATAGGAGCATGTCAAATTGGGTGTCAAATTAAATCTACTATGAATCTATATTTTGCAGAAATTAAGGCACATATACATTTTTCAACCCTTTTCCGTCTTACAAAATTAGGAATAAGCGAAGGCTTTGATTTCTGGTCAGTCAGATGGACCCGGGGTCTTAGACAACACCTACCATATTAAAAACTCTAAAAAGGTATTACAAACATGACATTTGCTTTCTGTAGGTTTAAGAAAACATTGCCAAAACCCAGATATCTTTTAAGATATTTTCTAATTTCTCTCCCTCATTCAGGAGGATACTGAAGCAACAAGAAGTAACAAGTGGGGGCCTCCCGACTGGCGCAGCGGTCTAAGACACCGCATCGCAGTGCTTGAGGCGTCACTACAGACTCGGGTTCGATCCCAGGCTGTGTCACAACCGTCTGTGCCCGGGAGTCCCATAGGGTCGGTGCACAATTAGCCCAGCTTGTGCCTGCAATCGGTTAAGACACAGCATAGAAATATAGACAATAGAATAGACATCCCTTCAAACAACTGAAATTTAGCCGGTATATTTAAATTGAATACATTTTTACTTCCAATTACTACCACAAAGATGGCCGCCAGTACGCCCACCGTCGGATGTCAATTTAAATGGCAAAATCTATTTCTGTTATTTTCAATAGGTTTCCTATGGAGGATTGACAGTATAATAATAAAAAATAAATAATAAATAATATTCCCGTTCAAGTTAACATTCTCTGATTTGTGGACCTCCAATCATCTTTGTGCTACCATTTTGAAAGTTAATTGTTATTCACACTTTAGTACATTAAATCAGCCAAAACGTGACGCCCACCCTGTATTCAACAGATGGCGGGCACGACACAAACACCTCCGATTATGTCCAGTCAGCTACTACATTTGAGATGATTCACATTTTAAAAGTTATAATGACAATTCTTATTAAAAATAAATTATAAAATAGTTTGACAACCCCGGTTTTTTTTTCTACGCTTGTAAAGTATATCCATCTCAACAGTTTACTTTTCCAGTGATGAAGACATGGATGTCTCATGGTAGTGTGGGGGGACGCAAAATGGGTAACCATCAGCAGCCTCACAGCTCTGCCATCTGGGACACTTACTGACCGTCACCCTAATTGGTAGCAAATGGACAAGGTTTCTGCTGCCCCCTGGGGGTGCAGTGTGGAAGGGTATCCTGGAGAGTGTGTTTGTCTATGTCCTAATGAGAACGTTGTCCCCATATCAGAATATGTAGAATAGATTGCCCGGCCGGGTTTCCCCTTGTTCACAAAGCGACTTCTCTGCATATCGTTGGTGCGCGGGAACATTGGAGGAGTGGTGTTGGTGGGTTGGTTTAAGGTTCTGTCTGTGGTTGTGGCTGTGTGTCGGGGGGGTTGTAAAACGACCCCACGTTGTCGGTTGGTGCTCGTGTTAATGCATGTGTTTTCCCCTCTCTGCCTCACTGGCAGTAGGCTAGGTTAACCCTGTAAATAATGTTGGGCTGCAACTGTTCTCGCTCCCCAGTCATATGCTGCGTGGTCTCTTTTCACACCTGGGATCAAAGCGCTCTTTTTCACTCTCAAACTGATCTTAGATCACATGCTGACGCTCGTCCCTCTTGTTCACTCTCAAACTGATCTTAGATCACATACTGACGCTCGTCCTTTTGATATCATAGCTGGGTTTGGGGTACGAGTCCTAGCCACGTCAGTGATAGCTGGGTCTAGGCGTCAGGCTACCTTGGCTCACGGTCCGTCACCTCCCTCTCTCTGTTCATTGTTCTGCCCTTCATGTCTCCTCCATATTGTTTCGTACACAGTGTTGAATGAACCAGAAGTCTGTGGACTAAACCAATACAGTCAATGTTTCTGAGATCCATGAGACCCCAACGTGTTTGTATTACGTCGTTACTTTTTGAAAGCGACAACTTTTAGGACTCCTTAGGCTATTTGGGGAATAGGCGAGAGAGAGAGAGAGAGAGAGAGGCAGTAAGGCCCCATGCATCTGATAGAGAGAGCAGGAAATAGTATTTCTATCTGGACATTTTGCGCTGCTTTGGTGGAATTCTCAGATTCGTCTAGCCTACATTCCTCTCTTGTGTTCTGTATATATTTTGTTATCGAATTAGGCTACTTACCCTGTCGCTGGTGTACTCTTTACCGCGCCGCGCCAGTCAAAGGTCAGATAGGCTAAACCAACGTCTGCCATGCCTGTCAATTATCGTAATTTCGACCAACCCTACGGCCTGTGTATCAAAATTCTGAGATATTAGGGTCCTCTTTTAACATGTGCATCTAGAGGACTAAATCTGTCAATAGAAGGCAGACAACAAGTCCATCCGTCAGCCAGCCAGTCAGTCAGTCAGTCAGTCAGTCCGCCAGCCAGTCAGTCAGCCAGTCAGTCAGTCAGCCAGCCAGTCAGTCAGTCAGCCAGTCAGTCAGTCAGTCCGCCAGCCAGTCAGTCAGTCAGCCAGTCAGTCAGCCAGTCAGTCAGCCAGTCCGCCAGCCAGTCAGTCAGTCAGCCAGTCAGTCAGTCAGCCAGTCAGTCAGTCCGCCAGCCAGTCAGTCAGTCAGTCAGCCAGTCAGTCAGCCAGTCAGTCAGTCCGCCAGCCAGTCAGTCAGTCCGCCAGCCAGTCAGTCAGTCCGCCAGTCAGTCAGTCAGTCCGCCAGCCAGTCAGTCAGTCCGCCAGTCAGTCAGTCAGTCCGCCAGCCAGTCAGTCAGTCCGCCAGCCAGTCAGTCAGTCCGCCAGTCAGTCAGTCAGCCAGCCAGTCAGCCAGCCAGTCAGCCAGTCAGTCAGTCCCGCTCGAGTGGAAGAGCGGAAGCAGCAGAGAGAGTCACCACGGCCATGTAGAGAAGAGACAGCTCTGTGTGCCATTGTGAAAAAACAGCGGTGTGGAGTGGTGACGGAGGCGAAGGGTTAACTGCCTTAGCGAGCGCTGGCTGGGTTCAGGGTTGTTCACTCACCTCAGCCGTGCTGTACAGGCTGTGCTGTATGCGGCTTAGAGACACTGTGCACCCACACGCTCTGCTCTGCTTGGCACAGTGCTAAGCTACTGACCTACATGTCACTGTCTGTCTGTTCTAGCTAGGCGATGTCTGCCTGTCTGTCGTTCTAGCTAGGCTATGTCTGCCTGTCTGTTCTAGCTAGGCTATGTCTGTCTGTCTGTTCTAGCTTGGCTATGTCTGCCTGTCTGTCGTTCTAGCTAGGCGATGTCTGCCTGTCTGTTCTAGCTAGGCTATGTCTGCCTGTCTGTCGTTCTAGCTAGGCTATGTCTGCCTGTCTGTCGTTCTAGCTAGGCGATGTCTGCCTGTCTGTCGTTCTAGCTAGGCGATGTCTGCCTGTCTGTCGTTCTAGCTAGGCTATGTCTGCCTGTCTGTTCTAGCTAGGCGATGTCTGCCTGTCTGTTCTAGCTAGGCTATGTCTGTCTGTCTGTTCTAGCTTGGCTATGTCTGCCTGTCTGTCGTTCTAGCTTGGCTATGTCTGCCTGTCTGTTGTTCTAGCTTGGCTATGTCTGCCTGTCTGTCGTTCTAGCTAGGCTATGTCTGTCTGTCTGTCGTTCTAGCTAGGCGATGTCTGCCTGTCTGTCGTTCTAGCTAGGCTATGTCTGCCTGTCTGTTCTAGCTAGGCGATGTCTGCCTGTCTGTTCTAGCTAGGCGATGTCTGCCTGTCTGTCGTTCTAGCTAGGCGATGTCTGCCTGTCTGTCGTTCTAGCTAGGCTATGTCTGCCTGTCTGTCGTTCTAGCTAGACTATGTCTGTCTGTCTGTTCTAGCTTGGCTATGTCTGCCTGTCTGTCGTTCTAGCTTGGCTATGTCTGCCTGTCTGTCGTTCTAGCTTGGCTATGTCTGCCTGTCTGTCGTTCTAGCTAGGCTATGTCTGCCTGTCTGTCGTTCTAGCTAGGCTATGTCTGCCTGTCTGTCGTTCTAGCTAGGCTATGTCTGCCTGTCTGTCGTTCTAGCTAGGCGATGTCTGCCTGTCTGTCGTTCTAGCTAGGCGATGTCTGCCTGTCTGTCGTTCTAGCTAGGCGATGTCTGCCTGTCTGTCGTTCTAGCTAGGCGATGTCTGCCTGTCTGTCGTTCTAGCTAGGCGATGTCTGCCTGTCTGTCGTTCTAGCTAGGCGATGTCTGCCTGTCTGTCGTTCTAGCTAGGCGATGTCTGCCTGTCTGTCGTTCTAGCTAGGCGATGTCTGCCTGTCTGTCGTTCTAGCTAGGCGATGTCTGCCTGTCTGTCGTTCTAGCTAGGCGATGTCTGCCTGTCTGTCGTTCTAGCTAGGCGATGTCTGCCTGTCTGTCGTTCTAGCTAGGCGATGTCTGCCTGTCTGTCGTTCTAGCTGGCGATGTCTGCCTGTCTGTCGTTCTAGCTAGGCGATGTCTGCCTGTCTGTCGTTCTAGCTAGGCGATGTCTGCCTGTCTGTCGTTCTAGCTAGGCGATGTCTGCCTGTCTGTCGTTCTAGCTTATTCTTATTTGTCGTGGTTTTTTTCTCCTAGTATTACATTGTTTTTGATTACTGCATTGTTGGGTTTTGAGTTTTCAACAAAGGTATTTCACTGTATTTGTGCATCTGACAAGAGCCAGGTGATTGGTAGGAAGGGAAGCCGTGGACAAGGGAAGGCAACGTGGAGTTGGCTAGTAGGAAACTTCAGTGGAATTAATAGACCAATTTACACCATAATGATCATTCTCTTCAACATGTTTTACTGAACGTCTCTGCCTGCCTGTCTGCCTGCCTGTCTGTCTGCCTGCCTGCCTGTCTGCCTGTCTGTCTGCCTGTCTGCCTGTCTGCCTGCCTCTCTGCCTGTCTGCCTGCCTCTCTGCCTGTCTGTCTGCCTCTCTGCCTGTCTGTCTGCCTGTCTGCCTGTCTTCAGTGAATTCTGTGAGAATAGGGGGCCTATAAAATACCCTCTGGTTATTGGTTTGATGTCTCTGAATTCCAGTTGTAATGAAATGTAGCCTCCGGGCTGTGGGGAGTTCTTTTAACTTGTGTTTTAACTAGCGTTAGCAGCAGTGTTCATGACTGGAGTATGAAAAGCTACATTTGTAGCGTGATGGTGATGAAGCAGATCTCTGAAGCAGGTCTTATTTCACATTCATTATAAACTCCTGTCTAATAGGTCCAGGTAAAACCTGTTTCTATCAGGGTCGTCACACACACCTGCATGTCTGAGAGAGCAGCGTTCAGAGTCTGTTGCGTCACAGCCGTGGGAAGAGAATAATTCATTATTAAGTGGATCTTCATTTCCCACGCCGAGTTTTACCTCCCTACGGAACACACCTGAGAGGCGTCTGTCCGCCTGCCTGTCTCTCCGTCTGTCTGTCCGGGGAGGGGGAGGAGCATACCTTTGAAGAGTGCCCCCCCTGACCATCACTGGCAAGCAAACGCCCCTTCACTGCCACCCGCTGCTCACACACACAGCCATCGCCAGACAGGCAGACAGGCAGACAGACACAAGGGAAAATTCATGAAGAGCTCTCTCTCTCTACTCTCAGTTTTGCTTGAGCTGGTGTCTACACCAAGGTGGAAGCCAGGTGGAAGCCAGGTGGAAGCCAGGTGGAAGCCAGGGGGAAGCCAGGTGGAAGCCAGGGGGAAACCAGGGGGAAGCCAGGGGGAAACCAGGGGGAAGCCAGGGGGAAACCAGGGGGAAGCCAGGGGGAAGCCAGGGGGAAACCAGGGGGAAGCCAGGGGGAAACCAGGGGGAAGCCAGGGGGAACTACAGAGACTAGCCTATAAGATGCTGCTACTCTCTCACTCCCTCTACCATGGTTCTCTACTCCTCTCTTCCCCTTATTTTTCACAAACACTTTGCTGTGTAACTCTACTGCTGCACATGCAAATTAGCATGATAGCTAAGCTAACTATGGGGAAATATAGCCTACATGTTTAGCATGATAGCTAAGCTAACTATGGGGAAATATATAGCCTACATGTTTAGCATGATAGCTAAGCTAACTATGGGGAAATATATAGCCTACATGTTTAGCATGATAGCTAAGCTAACTATGGGGAAATATATAGCCTGCATGATAGCTAAGCTAACTATGGGGAAATATAGCCTACATGTTTAGCATGATAGCTAAGCTAACTATGGGGAAATATAGCCTACATGTTTAGCATGATAGCTAAGCTAACTATGGGGAAATATAGCCTACAAGTTTAGCATGATAGCTAAGCTAACTATGGGGAAATATAGCCTACATGTTTAGCATGATAGCTGACATTTCACAGGCAAGTCTAGAAAGTTGACAAGAGTTTGGTATCTTCCTTCATTCTTTCTATGATTTGCGCTTGACTTCACTATCGTTTCTCTAGTCCTCTCTACATGAAGAACAGCCAACCTCAATCCCTCTCACCAGTGAGCTGTGTGGTAGAGCCAGTCAGTCAGAGTGGGTTGGGTTGTGTTTGTCTCGGTTCTCTCTGAAAGGCGTTGTGTGTCTCTGGTTCGGCTTTGACTCATTGCTGAGTCATGTAGTGGCCTAGCTCCTAGCACCTACTCACTCGCCCCTGAGGCGCTTCAAGGTCACACACACACACACTCATCTGTGTCCTTCCGACCGCTGGTCACAGATCGATGTGCGTAGCAGTGAGTCACAGAGCTAGGCCACAGAGCTAGGCGCTCGCTCGTCTGCGTAATGAGATGAGTTCAGCTGAGGCGGAGACTGAGACTGAGGTAAACGGAGAGGCAGTCGTGGTCAGACAACCTCCCGGACTGTTTTTCAACGGTCTTTCAGTTAAGTGAGGGTCTGAGTCACACAGCGTCAATGTTTTATGGTTTGGATACACCGCCATGACGAACGGCTGAAAGCAGCGGGTGGCCCTCTGTAGAATCGTCACAAAATACAAAATAGAAAATGTCAGCCAATTTTTATTATAGTCAGAGGTTCTTTTTTTCCCCTGTTTCAAGATGAGTGTTTTGGCTGGTTCTGAGTTCACAGTGGCCATCTGTGTGTTGTCTACTGTGTGAGCCAGCTGTTTTAAAAAGGACCCTATCGTAGGCCTTGGTCTGAAGAGGAAATGCTATTTTCTAGTTGCCTGGGTTAAGGATGTGATCACATCCATTCTCTCTCGCTCAGCACTGACTGATCCTTAGGAAAATAACCCCAGACATCCCAGTCACCCTGGCCATCCATCCAGGCCCTAGCGCTCCACTACCCCATTTCACTCAGACTCTGCTCACCAGTCATTTGTAGGGTAATAAAGACACTCTCCACTTATCGTCTTTGCTCAAGAAATGCTGGCCAATAACTTTTCTAATATTAATATAGCCAGGAAGAGAGAGTTGAGTAGTAGGGAGGAGGTTAGAGTGCCAGGACATCAGCAAGACAAAGGCGCTGACCGTGGACTGCTGGAAAAGGAGGGCCGAACAGGCCCACCATTTACATTGACGGGGCTGAAGTGGAGTAGGTTGAGAGTTTCAAGTTCCTCTATGTCCACACCACAAAGGATCATGGTCCAAACACACCAACACAGTCATGAAGAGGGCCTGACAACGCCTCTTCCCCCTCAGGAGGCTGGAAATATTTGGCACAGGCCCTCAGATCCTGCTTGGCATTTGCGACCGCAAGGCGCTTCAGAGGGTAGCACGTACGGCCCAGTGCATCACTGGGGCCAAGCTTCCTGCCATCCAGGATCTCTATACCAGGTGGCGTTAGAAGAAGGCCCAGCCACCCAAGCCGTAGACTGTTCTGTCTGCTACCTCAAGCGGTACCAATGCACCAAGTCTGGAACTATCAGGACCCTGAACAGCTTCTACCCCCACTACAGCCCCACTACCATTACATAATGAGACTGACAGAGCTGCTATTAATACAGCCCCACTACCATTACATAATGAGACTGGCAGAGCTGCTATTAATACAGCCCCATTACCATTACATAATGAGACTGGCAGAGCTGCTATTAATACAGCCCCATTACCATTACATAATGAGACTGGCAGAGCTGCTATTAATACAGCCCCACTACCATTACATAATGAGACTGGCCGAGCTGCTATTAATACAGCCCCATTACCATTACATAATGAGACTGGCAGAGCTGCTATTAATACAGCCCCATTACCATTACATAATGAGACTGGCAGAGCTGCTATTAATACAGCCCCACTACCATTACATAATTGTGAAATACATTAGCCATGTTTCCTTGTCCTCTGTAAAACGTTCCCCTCTTGAACGATGCTTCCCGTGGATCGTCAACACTAGGTATAGTACACCCTATCCGACCCGTTCGTATCTAACACTGTTGTTTTCTGTCCCCCCACCCCCACCCAGTCCCAAAGGGAAGAAGTTCCGGAGCAAACCCCAGCTGTCCCGTTACCTAGGCAACACGGTGGACCTGGGATGCTTCGACTTCCGAACGGGCAAGATGATGATGCCCAGCAAGCTGCAGAAGAACAAACAGAGGCTACGGAATGAGAACCTCACCGTCAACAAGGTACGGGTTAGCCTAGGCTACACGGCAGGGTCCTTCAAATGCCGTTTACTCCGTTCTCCCGAATGGCCCCCCCTATGAAACTTTTAATGGACCTTTTTTTCTTTGAGCAGGGAGTCCTTTTGAGACCGTTCTATTCTCAGCCCTTTGCTAGCTGTGGTTTTCACGTCTAGTCTATATTTTTCTTCACTCAGTTCTTCCCAATTTTCTCCTTTCTCCCAAAGTGTGCACTTGTTCACTTCTCTTTGACAGGAGGTGACTGGTAAAAGTAATAGAGTGGGAACGCCCTCTCTAGCCTATGCCTCTCCCAAGCCAATGCTTTTAGATTTGTGGGAAGTAGTCAATGAGTGTACACTTCAGGAGAAAAGGGGATATGATTGCCTGTGGGTTTTTTGTCCTCCGTGTATCACAGTAGCTGACTGTACTCTCCTCTCACCTGGTGGTGTCTACCGGCTGTCTGCCTGTGGTTTAGTGTGGTGTCTACCGGCTGTCTGCCTGTGGTTTAGTGTGGTGTCTACCGGCTGTCTGCCTGTGGTTTAGTGTGGTGTCTACTAGCTGTGGTTTAGTGTGGTGTCCACTGGTTGTACTGTGGTTTAGTGTGGTGTCTACTGGTTGTACTGTGGTTTAGTGTGGTGTCTACTAGCTGTGGTTTAGTGTGGTGTCCACTGGTTGTACTGTGGTTTAGTGTGGTGTCTACTGGTTGTACTGTGGTTTAGTGTGGTGTCTACTGGCTGTACTGTGGTGTCTACTAGCTGGTTGTACTGTGGTTTAGTGTGGTGTCTACTAGCTGGTTGTACTGTGGTTTAGTGTGGTGTCTACTAGCTGGTTGTACTGTGGTTTAGTGTGGTGTCTACTAGCTGGTTGTACTGTGGTTTAGTGTGGTGTCTACTAGCTGGTTGTACTGTGGTTTAGTGTGGTGTCTACTAGCTGGTTGTACTGTGGTTTAGTGTGGTGTCTACTAGCTGGTTGTACTGTGGTTTAGTGTGGTGTCTACTAGCTGGTTGTACTGTGGTTTAGTGTGGTGTCTACTAGCTGGTTGTACTGTGGTTTAGTGTGGTGTCTACTAGCTGGTTGTACTGTGGTTTAGTGTGGTGTCTACTAGCTGGTTGTACTGTGGTTTAGTGTGGTGTCTACTAGTTGTACTGTGGTTTAGTGTGGTGTCTACTGGTTGTACTGTGGTTTAGTGTGGTGTCTACTAGCTGTGGGTTAGTGTGGTGTCTACTAGCTGTGGTTTAGTGTGGTGTCTACTAGCTGTGGTTTAGTGTGGTGTCTCTACTAGCTGGTTGTACTGTGGTTTAGTGTGGTGTCCACTGGTTGTACTGTGGTTTAGTGTGGTGTCTACTGGTTGTACTGTGGTTTAGTGTGGTGTCTACTAGCTGTGGTTTAGTGTGGTGTCTACTAGCTGGTTGTACTGTGGTTTAGTGTGGTGTCTACTGGCTGTACTGTGGTGTCTACTAGCTGGTTGTACTGTGGTTTAGTGTGGTGTCTACTAGCTGGTTGTACTGTGGTTTAGTGTGGTGTCTACTAGCTGGTTGTACTGTGGTTTAGTGTGGTGTCTACTAGCTGGTTGTACTGTGGTTTAGTGTGGTGTCTACTAGCTGGTTGTACTGTGGTTTAGTGTGGTGTCTACTAGCTGGTTGTACTGTGGTTTAGTGTGGTGTCTACTAGCTGGTTGTACTGTGGTTTAGTGTGGTGTCTACTAGCTGGTTGTACTGTGGTTTAGTGTGGTGTCTACTGGTTGTACTGTGGTTTAGTGTGGTGTCTACTGGTTGTACTGTGGTTTAGTGTGGTGTCTACTGGTTGTACTGTGGTTTAGTGTGGTGTCTACTAGCTGTGGTTTAGTGTGGTGTCTACTAGCTGTGGTTTAGTGTGGTGTCTACTAGCTGTGGTTTAGTGTGGTGTCTACTAGCTGTGGTTTAGTGTGGTGTCTACTAGCTGTGGTTTAGTGTGGTGTCTACTAGCTGTGGTTTAGTGTGGTGTCTACTAGCTGTGGTTTAGTGTGGTGTCTACTAGCTGTGGTTTAGTGTGGTGTCTATTAGCTGGTTGTACTGTGGTTTAGTGTGGTGTCTACTAGCTGTGGTTTAGTGTGGTGTCTACTAGCTGTGGTTTAGTGTGGTGTCTACTAGCTGTGGTTTAGTGTGGTGTCCACTGGTTGTACTGTGGTTTAGTGTGGTGTCTACTAGCTGTGGTTTAGTGTGGTGTCTACTAGCTGTGGTTTAGTGTGGTGTCTACTAGCTGTGGTTTAGTGTGGTGTCTATTAGCTGGTTGTACTGTGGTTTAGTGTGGTGTCTACTAGCTGTGGTTTAGTGGGGTGTCTACTAGCTGTGGTTTAGTGGGGTGTCTACTAGCTGTGGTTTAGTGTGGTGTCTACTAGCTGTGGTTTAGTGTGGTGTCCACTGGTTGTACTGTGGTTTAGTGTGGTGTCTACTAGCTGTGGTTTAGTGTGGTGTCTACTGGTTGTACTGTGGTTTAGTGTGGTGTCTACTGGTTGTACTGTGGTTTAGTGTGGTGTCTGCTAGCTGTGGTTTAGTGTGGTGTCTACTAGCTGTGGTTTAGTGTGGTGTCTACTAGCTGTGGTTTAGTGTGGTGTCTACTAGCTTTGGTTTAGTGTGGTGTCTACTAGCTGTGGTTTAGTGTGGTGTCTACTAGCTGTGGTTTAGTGTGGTGTCCACTGGTTGTACTGTGGTTTAGTGTGGTGTCTACTGGTTGTACTGTGGTTTAGTGTGGTGTCTACTAGCTGTGGTTTAGTGTGGTGTCTACTAGCTGTGGTTTAGTGTGGTGTCTACTAGCTGTGGTTTAGTGTGGTGTCTACTGGTTCCACTCTGTCCTCCTCTCTCCTTTTCTCCTTCCATCTCCCCTCCTGGCTCTCTCCTCTGTTCCACTCTGTCCTCCTCTCTCCTTTTCTCCTTCCATCTTCCCGCCTGGCTCTCTCCTCTCCTCTGTTCCACTCTGTCCCTCATGCATCTCTACCTCTCTCCCAGGATTCTGCCTATCCTCTGTCTAGTAAAGCAAGCCATTCACTCCTTATAAAAATGACACCTTAAGCATTCTAAAGAGTTAGGGAACTAAAGAAAGTTTCCTTGAATTCAGGCTGATTTGCCGTTAGCTCGCTACGCCAACGTTACCGGACGCTCTTGTCCCCGCTCTTGTCCCCGCTCTAGTCCCCGCTCTTGTCCCCGCTCTTGTCCCCGCTCTAGTCCCCGCTCTAGTCCCCACTCTAGTCCCTGCTCCCCCGGTTCTCTTTCGCTACAGTGGCTGGAAACATTTCAATAAACTCATCTGGAGAAGAAAAATATCTATATCTATTCGAAGATGAAGGCTGTCTTGCTTGCTCTTGATACAGTTCCTACCTAGCTAGCTAACTTACCTTGCTAGACTAGTAACGTTAGTTAACCGTGTGTCTATCATCAACATACTGGTGGATATTGAATAGCCGATTTGCCGTTACAATTGTGGCAGCAACATTTATAGATCTAAATTACGTTTTTTTGTAGAGGTTTTAAAAAAATTTTTTTTTAGGTTTCTATCTAGCTTCTGTTGTTAACTAGCTGGCTAGCTAACGGTAGTCAAACGAACAAGCTGACGTCCCTTTTCTTGCAGTTTCTGACGCAGGAGCACACTGAGGTGATTCAAAGTGAATTGTGTTTGGCGCCGCAGAGCTTCTGGATCGAGCGCTGGTTCCACGGGCAGTGTAGTGGTCTGTAGTGTAGTGGTCTGTAGTGTAGTGGTCTGTAGTGTAGTGTGGTCTGTAGTGTAGTGTGGTCTGTAGTGTAGTGGTCTGTAGTGTAGTGGTCTGTAGTGTAGTGGTCTGTAGTGTAGTGTGGTCTGTAGTGTAGTGGTCTGTAGTGTAGTGTAGTGGTGTCTAGTGCAGTGTAGTGGTCTGTAGTGTAGTGGTCTGTAGTGTAGTGTAGTGGTCTGTAGTGCTCTGTAGTGTAGTGGGGTCTGTAGTGTAGTATGGTCTGTAGTGTAGTGTAGTGGTCTGTAGTGTAGTGGTCTGTAGTGTAGTGGTGTGGTCTGTAGTGTAGCGGTGTCTAGTATAGTGGTCTGTAGTGTAGTGTGGTCTGTAGTGTAGTGTAGTGGTCTGTAGTGTAGTGGTCTGTAGTGTAGTGGTCTGTAGTGTAGTGGTCTGTAGTGTAGTGTAGTGGTCTGTAGTGTAGTGTGGTCTGTAGTGTAGTGGTGTGTAGTGTAGTGGTCTGTAGTGTAGTGGTGTGTAGTGTAGTGGTCTGTAGTGTAGTGTAGTGGTCTGTAGTGTAGTGTAGTGGTCTGTAGTGTAGTGGTCTGTAGTGTAGTGGGGTCTGTAGTGTAGTGTAGTGGGGTCTGTAGTGTAGTGTAGTGGTCTGTAGTGTAGTGGTCTGTAGTGTAGTGGTCTGTAGTGTAGTGGTCTGTAGTGTAGTGGGGTCTGTAGTGTAGTGGTCTGTAGTGTAGTGGTCTGTAGTGTAGTGGGGTCTGTAGTGTAGTGGTCTGTAGTGTAGTGTAGTGGTCTGTAGTGTAGTGGTCTGTAGTGTAGTGGGGTCTGTAGTGTAGTGTAGTGGTCTGTAGTGTAGTGGTCTGTAGTGTAGTGTAGTGGTCTGTAGTGTAGTGGTCTGTAGTGTAGTGGTCTGTAGTGTAGTGTAGTGGTGTGTAGTGTAGTGGTCTGTAGTGTAGTGGTCTGTAGTGTAGTGGGGTCTGTAGTGTAGTGTAGTGGTCTGTAGTGTAGTGGTCTGTAGTGTAGTGTAGTGGTCTGTAGTGTAGTGGTCTGTAGTGTAGTGTAGTGGTCTGTAGTGTAGTGTAGTGGTCTGTAGTGTAGTGTAGTGGTCTGTAGTGTAGTGTAGTGGTCTGTAGTGTAGTGTAGTGGTCTGTAGTGTAGTGTTGTGGTCTGTAGTGGGGTCTGTAGTGTAGTGGGGTCTGTAGTGTAGTGGGGTCTGTAGTGTAGTGGTCTGTAGTGTAGTGTAGTGTAGTGGTCTGTAGTGTAGTGTAGTGGTCTGTAGTGTAGTGGTCTGTAGTGTAGTGGTCTGTAGTGGAGTGTAGTGGTCTGTAGTGTAATGTAGTGGTCTGTAGTGTAGTATAGTAGTCTGTAGTGTAGTGGTCTGTAGTGTAGTGTAGTGGTCTGTAGTGTAGTGTAGTTGTCTGTATTGTATTGTCGCTGTAACTAATGGACATTTAAGTTGTATTGTATTGTCTCTGTAACTAATGGACATTTAAGTTGTATTGTCTCTGTAACTAATGGACATTTAAGTTGTATTGTCTCTGTAACTAATGGACATTTAAGTTGTATTGTATTGTCTCTGTAACTAATGGACATTTACGTTGTATTGTCGCTGTAACTAATGGACATTTAAGTTGTATTGTATTGTCTCTGTAACTAATGGACATTTAAGTTGTATTGTCTCTGTAACTAATGGACATTTAAGTTGTATTTCTGTCTTCTTGAATCTCTTATGTTCTAGAAGTTCGTGTCAGGATGAAGGGCAGATTGTGTTGTTCCTCTCAGATTCTAAGACATTCCTGCGTTGTGCTGCCAAACAACAGCTCTATGTCATCACTCCGTGGTCCTCAAGGCTCTGTAGGTAGTTTTACTTTGAGGTCTTCTTGTTCTTTATGGAAATGTAGAGGTTAGGGTGGACTCATAAATGGGAACTGATTTTTTTGTGGGGGTGGGGGGTTAAAAATGGAACTGAGAGTAGGGTTAGTGTTAAAAGTTTTGAATCAAAGTGAGTGGCTGTTTGCGTATGGAGATGGTCTATTGGGTGTTGTCTCCCAGTCCACGGTGCTCCTCTCCCAGTCCACGGTGCTCCTCTCCCAGTCCACGATGCTCCTCTCCCAGTCCACGTTGCTCCTCTCCCAGTCCACGGTGCTCCTCTCCCAGTCCACGGTGCTCCTCTCCCAGTCCACGGTGCTCCTCTCCCAGTCCACGGTGCTCCTCTCCCAGTCCACGGTGCTCCTCTCCCAGTCCACGATGCTCCTCTCCCAGTCCACGGTGCTCCTCTCCCAGTCCACGGTGCTCCTCTCCCAGTCCACGGTGCTCCTCTCCCAGTCCACGGTGCTCCTCTCCCAGTCCACGGTGCTCCTCTCCCAGTCCACGATGCTCCTCTCCCAGTCCACGGTGCTCCTCTCCCAGTCCATGTGACCTGAGATGCAGCTAGTCCCTGTGTGCTAAGGAATAAACGGATCCTCCTCCCCAGTTAGGCCTGTGTGTGTCAGTGTGCCCTGAGGCGGTGTTGATTGGCTGACAGGCGTTGGTTTTAGCTTGGCCTGACTCTGTTCTGCTCTCCACATGTCATCGCTAGGGAGGATTCCCCTCCCTCCCTTCCCCTGTTGTGTCTGCCAAACCACAGATCAGAGTTAACCTTTCAACCGCCACTCTGCAGACTGCTACACACACACACACACAGCCATGTGAGTGCCTCAATAAGCAGCCTCACACAACCAACCATCCAACCATCTACTTTTAATGTTGTCTGTCTGCCTCACTCGTTGTCTGTCTGCCTCACTCGTTGTCTGTCTGCCTCACTCGTTGTCTGTCTGCCTCACTCGTTGTCTGTCTGCCTCACTAGTTGTTTGAATCGCGAACTCGTTTTCGGCCTGCTGCGCTTCCACTGACCTGCACAAACGGTCACTGACTCAGTGTTGATGGTTTCTGTACAAACGGTCACTGACTCAGTGTTGATGGTCTCTGTACAAACGGTCACTGACTCAGTGTTGATGGTTTCTGCACAAACGGTCACTGAATCAGTGTTGATGGTTTCTGCACAAACGGTCACTGACTCAGTGTTGATGGTTTCTGCACAAACGGTCACTGACTCAGTGTTGATGGTTTCTGCACAAACGGTCACTGAATCAGTGTTGATGGTTTCTGCACAAACGGTCACTCACTCAGTGTTGATGGTTTCTGTACAAACGGTCACTGACTCAGTGTTGATGGTTTCTGCACAAACGGTCACTGAATCAGTGTTGATGGTTTCTGCACAAATGGTCACTGACTCAGTGTTGATGGTTTCTGCACAAACGGTCACTGACTCAGTGTTGATGGTTTCTGCACAAACGGTCACTGAATCAGTGTTGATGGTTTCTGCACAAACGGTCACTCACTCAGTGTTGATGGTTTCTGTACAAACGGTCACTGACTCAGTGTTGATGGTTTCTGTTCAAACGGTCACTGACTCAGTGTTGATGGTTTCTGTACAAACGGTCACTGAATCAGTGTTGATGGTTTCTGCACAAACGGTCACTGACTCAGTGTTGATGGTCTCTGTACAAACGGTCACTGACTCAGTGTTGATGGTTTCTGTACAAACGGTCACTGACTCAGTGTTGATGGTTTCTGTACAAACGGTCACTGACTCAGTGTTGATGGTTTCTGTACAAACGGTCACTGACTCAGTGTTGATGGTTTCTGTACAAACGGTCACTGACTCAGTGTTGATGGTTTCTGTACAAACGGTCACTGACTCAGTGTTGATGGTCTCTGCACAAACGGTCACTGACTCAGTGTTGATGGTCTCTGCACAAACGGTCACTGACTCAGTGTTGATGGTTTCTGTACAAACGGTCACTGACTCAGTGTTGATGGTCTCTGCACAAACGGTCACTGACTCAGTGTTGATGGTCTCTGCACAAACGGTCACTGAATCAGTGTTGATGGTCTCTGCACAAACGGTCACTGACTCAGTGTTGATGGTCTCTGTACAAACGGTCACTGACTCAGTGTTGATGGTCTCTGTACAAACGGTCACTGACTCAGTGTTGATGGTTTCTGATTCAGCAGTTTTGCAATGCGTTTTGTTTTACTTTTGCTTTTGTTTATGACACTGCTGATTGGCTTGCTCAGTAGTTTCTAGCCACTCAGTGATTACTGTTATAAAGGTCATTAGGAAACCTGATCAAACCAGTGTAATGTTGTGCCCTCTGCTTGCTAGAGGTAGTCTTAATCACGGCTTATCTTCTTAGTTTGGCTACTGCAGTTCAGACGATGGTTTTCCTACACAACACGAGATCTCATGCCCCGCAGTGGCTGTGGGAGTCCTACTGAATGTGTTTACACGTTCAGCTGTAAAAAGAGGAGCGCACGAGACGAGTGCCCGAAGCAGGGGGGTGAGGGGCGGTGGAGGGGTGGCAGACTATTAAAAGGAAGGTTCCCTTCTTCACCGTTTTATGCCGGGACTGCCTCCTGATGGCTCATGGAAGTACCAACACACAAAGAGTGGACTTTGCTTTACCTACTGACACTGTCTCTGTCTCTCTCTCTCTCTCTCTCTCTCTTCCATCTTCGCTTGTCGTTTTATTAATAATACATATTTGTTATGTGACTTTTCTAAAACCCCCTTTTGATCATCCTTCTCTCCTGTCGTTTAATTGAGCGTGTCACTCTCCCCCTCTCTCCTTTTCAGGGTAAACCAGACCTGAACACAGGACTTCCTATCAGACAGACAGCCTCCATCTTTAAACAGCCTATCACCAAAGTGGTGAACCACCCCAACAACAAGGTGAAGACAGACCTGCAGAGAGCCACAGAGCAGCCCAGACAGGTGAGATATGTACACACACACACGCAGTGACTGGTACTTTATTGCCCAGAGGGAAGGGTAGATCATGAGATACAGCCTGCATCCAAAATGGTGAGAGGTCACTGGCTGTCATTGGCGAGAGTAGCTGCCCACTGCCAACCCATTGAGAGATTGTCACAGTCATCTTATCTGGTTTAAAACGTCAAATTCCTAACATGGGAAAAAAATAGTTACAAATGAAGACTCTGTAGTTGTGAGTTTTTTTTAAAGTGGTCTCTGCAGCCAGGCATGCTCCTTCAGTCTCCTGACACCAGCATGACAGCCTCTCACTGTCTAGTGGGTACTATGTAGGCTAGCCACAACGCCATACTAGTTACCCAGCAGAGCAAAGCCCGCTAAACCTATTATGTAAACCCCGTAACGGAACCAGGGTGTCATGTCTGGCGTCGACCCCTAGAGGCTGCTAAAGGACCACAGATGTAGTGCTGTAGCTGCTCACGGTGTTACAGCAGCACTGCTCAGCATGAACACGGCAGCAGAGACTGGGACTGTAAGAGCCGGCTTAGAGCCAGTCCTAGCCGTTATAGAGCCAGTCCTAGCCGTTATAGAGCCAGTCCTAGCCGTTATAGAGCCAGCCCTAGCCGTTATAGAGCCAGCCCTAGCCGTTATAGAGCCAGCCCTAGCCATTATAGACCCAGTCCTAGCCATTATAGACCCAGTCCTAGCCATTATAGAGCCAGTCATAGCCATTATAGAGCCAGTCATAGGCTAGCCGCTAGCTGAGCACAAACAGATCTATGTGAGTCAACATGGCTGCGTTACATCTGAGGGCCATTTTGTCCACCTGCGGTGAATAGCAGACGTACTGTAAGTGCTAGAGGAGTCCGTGAGCCTGAGTAGCAGAAATGACAGACCACTAGGCCCAGTCTACCCTGTGCAGCACAGACAGCAGTGAATCACAGAGTGGGTGGAAATGATGCGCAGGTGGATGTTTTTTGTGCTGCTCTATTATACTGTGATCTGTATTGGGTGCTTTGGTGTTCTTGTATCCAGATATGTGGGTGGATGTTCTGAGTTTGGTGTGTGTGTGTGTGTGTGTGTGTTAGTGCGTGGGTCCTTGTATTATCATATACATGATGAAGCCTCACCAGATAAATGCCAGCCAGTCAGTTAGTCAGTCAGTCGTCAGTCAGTTAGTCAGCCAGTCAGTTAGTCAGCCAGTCAGTCAGTTAATCAGTCAGCCTGTCAGTCAGCCAGCCAGCCAGTCAGTCAGCCAGTCAGTCAGCCAGTTAATCAGTCAGCCTGTCAGTCAGCCAGCCAGTCAGTCAGTCAGCCAGTCAGTCAGCCAGTCAGTTAATCAGTCCGCCTGTCAGTTAGTCAGCCAGTCAGTCAGTTAGTCAGCCAGTCAGTCAGTTAGCCAGTCAGTCAGTTAATCAGTCAGCCTGTCAGTTAGTCAGCCAGTCAGCCAGCTAGTCAGCCAGTTAGTCAGCCAGTCAGTCAGTTAGTTAATCAGTCAGCCAGTCAGTCAGCCAGTCAGTTAGTCAGCCAGTCAGTCAGCCAGTCAGTCACTTAATCAGTCAGCCTGTCAGTTAGTCAGCCAGTCAGCCAGTTAGTCAGCCAGCCAGCCAGTCAGTTAGTCAGTCAGTCAGCCAGCCAGCCAGTCAGTCAGTCAGCCAGTCTGTCAGCCAGCCAGCCAGTTAATCAGTCAGCCAGTTAGACAGTCAGTTAATCAGTCAGCCAGCCAGCCAGTTAATCAGTCAGCCAGTTAATCAGTTAGTCAGTCAGCCAGTCAGTCAGTCAGCCAGTCAGTCAGTCAGTCAGCCAGCCAGTCAGTTAATCAGTCAGCCAGTTAATCAGTTAGTCAGTCAGCCAGTCAGTCAGCCAGTCAGCCAGCCAGCCAGTCAGTCAGCCAGCCAGTCAGTCAGTCAGTTAGCCAGTCAGTCAGCCAGCCAGTCAGTCAGCCAGTTAATCAGTCAGTCAGTCAGTCAGCCAGTTAGTCAGCCAGTCAGTTAGTCAGTCAGTTAGTCAGTTAGTCAGCCAGTCAGTTAATCAGTCAGCCAGTTAGTCAGTCAGTCAGTTAATCAGTCAGCCTGTCAGTTAGTCAGCCTGTCAGTTAGTCAGCCTGTCAGTTAGTCAGCCAGTCAGCCAGTCAGCCAGTCAGCCAGCCAGTTAGTCAGCCAGTCAGTTAATCAGTCAGCCTGTCAGTTAGTCAGCCAGTTAATCAGTCAGCCAGTCAGTCAGTCAGTTAGTCAGCCAGTCAGTTAGTCAGCCAGTCAGTCAGCTAGTCAGCCAGTTAGTCAGCCAGTCAGTTAGTCAGCCAGTCTTTTAATCAGTTAGCCAGCCAGTCAGCCAGTCAGCCTGTCAGTTAGTCAGCCAGCCAGCCAGTTAGTCAGTCAGCCAGTCCGTCAGCCAGTCCGTCAGCCAGCCAGTCAGCCAGCCCGTCAGCCAGCCCGTCAGTCAGTTAGTCAGCCAGTCAGTCAGTCAGTCACTTAATCAGGCAGCCTGTCAGTTAGTCAGCCTGTCAGTTAGTCAGTCAGTTAGTCAGTCAGTCAGTCAGTCAGTCAGATAGTCAGCCAGTCAGTTAGTCAGCCAGTTAGTCAGCCAGTTAATCAGTCAGCCAGTCAGTTAGTCAGTCAGCCAGCCAGTCAGTCAGTTAGTCAGCCAGTCAGCCAGCCAGTCTGTGAGTTGTCAGTCAGTCAGCCAGTCAGTCAGTCAGTTAGTCAGCCAGTCAGCCAGCCAGTCTGTGAGTTGTCAGTCAGTCAGCCAGTCAGTCAGCCAGTCAGCCAGTCAGTTAATCAGTCAGCCTGTCAGTCAGCCTGTCAGTCAGTCAGCCAGTTAGTCAGCCAGCCAGTCAGTTAGTCAGCCAGTCAGTTAGTCAGCCAGTCAGTCAGGCTAATCAGTCAGCCTGTCAGCCAGCCAGTCAGTTAGTCAGTCAGTTTGTCAGCCAGTTAATCAGTCCACCAGTCAGTCAGACAGTCAGATAGCCAGTTAGTCAGCCAGTCAGCCAGTCAATCAGTCAGTCAGTCAGTCAGTTAGTCAGCCAGTCAGCCAGCCAGTCTGTGAGTTGTCAGCCAGTCAGCCAGCCAGTCAGTCAGCCAGTCAGCCAGTCAGCCAGCCAGTTAATCAGTCAGCTAGTCAGTCAGTTAATCAGTCAGCCTGTCAGTTAGTCAGCCAGTTAAGTCAGCCAGTCAGTCAGTCAGCCAGTCAGCCAGTTAGTCAGTCAGTCAGTCAGGCTAATCAGTCAGCCTGTCAGCCAGCCAGCCAGTCAGTTAGTCAGCCAGCCAGTTAGTCAGCCAGTTAATCAGTCCGCCAGTCAGTTAGTCAGTAAGTCAGTCAGTCAGCCAGTCAGACTGACTGGCTGACTAACTGACAGGCTGACTGATTAATTGTCTGACTAACTGACTGACTAGCTGACTGGCTGTGTTAACTAGAGTCACCACTGTCTAGTGTGCTCCCTTCCCCTACCGCTCTGTCTGTGGTCTGAGGACAGTGAGGGACGTTTATGCTAGCTGCTGTGTCTGTGTAAGATTGTGTCTTTAATTTATTTAACTAGGCACGTCAGTCTACCCCGGCCAAACCCGGACGACGCTGGTCCAATTGCGCGCCGCCCTATGGGACTCCCGAACGCGGCCGGTTGTGATTCAGCCTGGATTCGAACCAGACCGCTGCGCCACTCGAGAGTAGATTATGCTGTTACCCTACCTGCTGCTGTGTCTGTGGTCTGAGGACACTGAGGGACGTTTAGCCACTGTTAGGCTGAGGCTGGCTGGCAGATAATGTGACTTTAAGATGTGCTGCCTAATGAGGCAGTGAAGAAAATGGAGTGATCACACATTTATACATGTAATGAGGAGGAGGAATGAACTTTTATTAGGATTTGGACATTTTCATCTCCCACCGATGATCTCTACCCTTCCTCCCCACCTCCCTCCCCTTCCTCCTCACCTCTCCCTCCCCTTCCTCCTCACCTCTCTACCCCTCTTCCTCTCACCCCCTCCACCTCACCTCCCCCCCTTCCTCTTCCTCTCACCCCCCTCCTCCTCACCTCCCTCCCCTTCCTCCTCACCTCCCTCCCCTTCCTCCTCACCTCTCTACCCCCCTCTTGCACGCCTCCAACTCAATCATCAAGTTTGCTGACGACACTACAGTGGTAGGCTTGATTACCAACAACAACGAGACGGCCTACAGGGAGGAGGTGAGGGCCCTCGGAGTGTGGTGTCAGGAAAATAACCTCTCACTCAACTTCAACAAAACTAAGGAGATGATCGTGGACTTCAGGAAACAGCAGAGGGAGCACCCCACTATCCACATCGACGGGACAGTAGTGGAGAAGGTGGAAAGTTTTAAGTTCCTCGGCGTACACATCACGGACAAACTGAATTGGTCCACCCACACAGACAGCGTGGTGAAGAAGGCACAACAGCGCCTCTTCAACCTCAGGAGGCTGAAGAAATTTGGCTTGTCACCAAAAACACTCACAAACTTCTACAGATGCACAATCGAGAGCATCCTGTCGGGCTGTATCACCGCCTGGTATGACAACTGCTCCGCCCACAACCGCAAGGCTCTCCAGAGGGTAGTGAGGACTGCACAATGCATCACCGGGGGTAAACTACCTGCCCTCCAGGACACCTACAGCACCCGATGTCACAGGAAGGCCAAAAAGATCATCAAGGACAACAACCATCCGAGCCAATGCCTGTTCACCCCGCTATCATCCAGAAGGCGAGGTCAGTACAGGTGCATCAAAGCTGGGACCGAGAGACTGAAAAACAGCTTCTATCTCAAGGCCATCAGACTGTTAAACAGCCATCACTAACATTGAGTGGCTGCTGCCAACATACTGACTTAAATCTCTAGCCACTTTAAATAATAGAGAATTGGATGTAACAAATGTATCACTAGCCACAAGTAGAAACGGAAGGTTCGTCGCTACCGGTTCCGCACGAAGCAGGTACCGCTTTTGTTCTAGCAAGAGAAGAAATGGCCTTCCACTGTGATGAGCACTTGTCAGCAGTCTATCGGCAGTGAGATTCTCTGTGTGTTTCTCTCTGGCCTTCAAGCATGAAATAGATTCCTTGGCTGCTCTTTCATCTGCTGCTGCTGTTACTGGCATACACATAAATACACATCACATACTTAACCTTGATGTTAAGTGATGTCAAATACTAGATGCCCACTAGATGCGTATAAGAAATCCCACTATGCCCTCAGACAACGATCAAACAGATTGAATCCTACTACATTGAATCCTACTACATTGGCTCTGATGCAAGACCTTTAAACAAGTCAACATTCACAAGGCCGCGGTGCCAGACGGATTACCAGGACGTGTACTCAAAGCATGCGCGGACCAACTGGCAAGTGTCTTCACTGATATTTTCAACCTCTCCCTGAACGAGTCTACCACCCGGTACTCTACCCTGAACCTTAGTCACTGTTTCTAGCCGGCTACCACCCGGTACTCTACCCTGAACCTTAGTCACTGTTCTAGCTGGCTACCACCTGGTACTCTACCCTGAACCTTAGTCACTGTTTCTAGCCGGCTACCACCCGGTACTCTACCCTGAACCTTAGTCACTGTTCTAGCTGGCTACCACCCGGTACTCTACCCTGAACCTTAGTCACTGTTCTAGCTGGCTACCACCTGGTACTCTACCCTGAACCTTAGTCACTGTTCTAGCTGGCTACCACCCGGTACTCTACCCTGAACCTTAGTCACTGTTCTAGCTGGCTACCACCCGGTACTCTACCCTGAACCTTAGTCACTGTTCTAGCTGGCTACCACCCGGTACTCTACCCTGAACCTTAGTCACTGTTCTAGCTGGCTACCACCCGGTACTCTACCCTGAACCTTAGTCACTGTTCTAGCCGGCTACCACCTGGTACTCTACCCTGAACCTTAGTCACTGTTCTAGCCGGCTACCACCCGGTACTCTACCCTGAACCTTAGTCACTGTTCTAGCCGGCTACCACCCGGTACTCTCTCCTTTTCTCATCTCATCACCACCCTGTTGTGTTTGCAGCTGTTCTGGGAGAAGCGGTTGAAAGGCCTGAGGGCGTCCGACATTACAGAAGAGGTCCTCAGGACCATGGAGCTTCCTAAAGGCTTAACAAGTAGGAGGACAGCCTGTAGGCTCTCTGTTTCTCTCTCTGATGTTAATAATAGGCTATCACTCATGTTATAGTTGTATATAACCATATTATCTTACAATTATAATGGTATTTTATCTATTAGTTATATCTCATCAAATACACTGTGCTGTGAGATGGAACACATCAAAGTTAACAATGTGAGTCTGTCTGACCAGAAGGGTGTTCCTGTGGCCGTGTTGTCCTCCACCAGGTTTGGGTCCAGACACGTCAGACGAGACGCTCCTCTCGGCTATCTCCAGCGCCCTCCACATGAGCTCCTCCCCCGTCACGGGTCAGACGAACTCGGCTGCGGAGAAGAACCCCGCTGTCTGGCTCAACACGTCACAGCCCCTCTGTAAAGCCTTCATAGTCACAGACCAGGACATCCGGTAAGACGTGTGTCTGTCTGTGTCACCGACCAGGATACGAGAGAGAGAGAGAGAGAGAGAGAGAGAGAGAGCACATCTGAAATGACTATCATCTGCAGAGCTCCAGATCGGAAGGAGCTGTGCTGCTCCAGTGATGTCGTTGACAGGGTGTTGGTGTTTCAGTCCGTCGAGTAACGTTTAACAGACATGTTCTAGGGGGTATCCACAATGGCACCCCTATCCCCTACAAAGTGCACCACTTTTGACCGGAGACTTATGGGCCCGGGCCCTAGTCAAAAGTAGTGATTACTCACAAAACTACAGGTAACTGCCATTGTCTTAATAGGGCGTGGGATCACCACGATTGGCCAGGACAGCTTCGATGCACCTCGGCGAAGATTCTACAAGTGTCTGGAACACATTCTTCCACAATTTTTCATTGATTTATTTTTAATTTCCCCTTTATTTAACCAGGTAGTTCTATATGATGTCATAATACACCTTTATTTAACCAGGTAGTTCTATATGATGTCATAATACACCTTTATTTAACCAGGTAGTTCTATATGATGTCATAATACACCTTTATTTAACCAGGTAGTTCTATATGATGTCATAATACAGGTAGGCAAGTATGAGAACGAGTTCTCATTTACAACTGCGACCTGGCCAAGATAAAGCAAAAACAGTTTGACACAAACAACAACACAGAGTTACACGCGTGGAATAAATGAAGCGTACAGTCAATAATACAGTAGAAGAAAAACAAAACAAAAAACATCTATATACAGTGTGTGCAAATGGCGTGAGGAGGTAAGCCAATCAATAGGCCACAGTAGCGAAGTAATTACAATTTAGCAAATGAACACCGGAGTGAATTCATAAAAATGCTCCTTTTATAGAAATAAGCCCTTTTTTTTTTTCACCATTAAAATAATCCAACAATATGTGCTCTGTCTATTTCAAGTCTTCTCAGTCATCGATCGAGACAGTACTCTGTCGTCGTGAGCTCTTTGTGGTGGACATCACGTCTGTCTCGACCAGTGAGAGGAAGACTTGAGTAGACAAGATGTCGGCAAAAAAGTTAATTTGGGTAAATCCCATTATCTGGTGTAGTAATCTGTAACTACAGTTCTCTGCACTTGTGTGCCTCTACACCTGAGACCCACTCGGACACTCGGAACTGTAGTTGGCATTAAATAGTGTACACTCTCCTGTGTTTTTTTTTTTTTTTAGAGAATTTTACAAATAAACAAACACTCTTTGGATATCTGAATGTTTAGCGTCTGTGTGATTTGCTACAGAGCCCTGTACAGCTTGTATAAATATCTTCTGTGAATCCATCAAAGGGGCAGACACATTTCAAAGATTGTTAGAAAAGATCCACATTTATTTGATGGAGGACTCTACAACCCTGTTCCTGGAGAGATACCGTCGTGTTGGTTTCCAACCCTAATCTAGCGCACCCAATTCTAACGTTGGTTGGTAAACTGAACCAGGTTAGTTACAACTGGGGGTTGGAGTGAAAACCTACAGGAGGGTAGCTCTCCAGGAACAGGGTTTGAGAGCCCTATTCTACTGTATTTGCATTTTTTTTTACCTTTAATTAACTGGGCAAGTCAGTTAAGAACAAATTCTTATTTTCAATGACGGCCCAGGAACAGTGGGTTAACTGCCTTGTTCAGGGGGCAGAACGACAGATTTGAACCTTGTCAGCTCGGGGGATTTGAACTTGCAACCTCTCGGTTACTAGTCCAACGCTCTAACCACTAGGCTACCCTGCCGCCCCAATGGTCTCATGCTGAGCCACAATGGCTATGTTTACACAGGCAGCCCAATTCTGATCCTTTTTTTTTCACTAATTGGTCACATCAGATCTTTTTTTCAGAACCGATCTGATTGGTCAAAAGACCAATAAGTGAAAAAAATAATAATATTTGTCCCGCCTGTGTAAACGCAGGTATAGTTACCTTATCCGGTTTCAGTACACTGGCAGATGTGTTCGGCATGGTGGCCTGGGGAAGCCGAGACTCTTTGTGCTCATGGCGATGGGCTTGTCCCGTCTGTGGTGAACCGCCAGCTGGATATATAGGTATGCACGTCAGCTTTGACGTTACGTCATCTAGCTACGTTATATAGGTATGCGCGTCAGCTTTGACATTACGTCATCTAGCTACGTTATATAGGTATGCGCGTCAGCTTTGACATTACGTCATCTAGCTACGTTATATAGGTATGCGCGTCAGCTTTGACCGTAACGTCATCTAGCTACGTTATATAGGTATGCGCGTCAGCTTTGACATTACGTCATCTAGCTACGTTATATAGGTATGCGCGTCAGCTTTGACATTACGTCATCTAGCTACGTTATATAGGTATGCGCGTCAGCTTTGACGTTACGTCATCTAGCTACGTTATATAGGTATGCGCGTCAGCTTTGACATTACGTCATCTAGCTACGTTATATAGGTATGCGCGTCAGCTTTGGACCGTAACGTCATCTGGCTACGTTATATAGGTATGCGCGTCAGCTTTGACGTTACGTCATCTAGCTACGTTATATAGGTATGCGCGTCAGCTTTGACATTAAGTCATCTAGCTACGTTATATAGGTATGCGCGTCAGCTTTGACATTACGTCATCTAGCTACGTTATATAGGTATGCGCGTCAGCTTTGACGTTACGTCATCTAGCTACGTTATATAGGTATGCGCGTCAGCTTTGACATTACGTCATCTAGCCTACGTTATATAGGTATGCGCGTCAGCTTTGACGTTACGTCATCTAGCTACGTTATATAGGTATGCGCGTCAGCTTTGACATTACGTCATCTAGCTACGTTATATAGGTATGCGCGTCAGCTTTGACGTTACGTCATCTAGCTACGTTATATAGGTATGCGCGTCAGCTTTGACATTACGTCATCTAGCTACGTTATATAGGTATGCACGTCAGCTTTGACGTTACGTCATCTAGCTACGTTATATAGGTATGCGCGTCAGCTTTGACCGTAACGTCATCTAGCTACGTTATATAGGTATGCGGCGTCAGCTTTGACATTACGTCATCTAGCTACGTTATATAGGTATCTTGGCGTCAGCTTTGACATTACGTCATCTAGCTACGTTATATAGGTATGCGCGTCAGCTTTGACCGTAACGTCATCTAGCTACGTTATATAGGTATGCGCGTCAGCTTTGACGTTACGTCATCTAGCTACGTTATATAGGTATGCGCGTCAGCTTTGACATTACGTCATCTAGCTACGTTATATAGGTATGCGCGTCAGCTTTGACCGTAACGTCATCTAGCTACGTTATATAGGTATGCGCGTCAGCTTTGACGTTACGTCATCTAGCTACGTTATATAGGTATGCGTCGGCTTTGGCGTTCGTCATCTAGCTACGTTATATAGGTATGCGCGTCAGCTTTGACATTAAGTCATCTAGCTCGTTATATAGGTATGCGGCGTCAGCTTTGACATTACGTCATCTAGCTCGTTATATAGGTATGCGGCGTCAGCTTTGGCGTTACGTCATCTAGCTACGTTATATAGGTATGCGCGTCAGCTTTGACATTACGTCATCTAGCTACGTTATATAGGTATGCGCGTCAGCTTTGACATTACGTCATCTAGCTACGTTATATAGGTATGCGCGTCAGCTTTGACATCGGTTTTGCACATCAGCGCTAAACTAGACATCATGCCCGATGTTGTCATTTTTAGCTAATATCGTCCGATTCCGATATGCTTGCCGTTTTATATCGTGCATCCCTAGTAAAAATGTTGACGGTCTGACTGATGCCTTCCTGGGCTATTGGAACACATTCTGTGCTGAGTGAGTGAGAGAGACTCCATTTCCTCTGGCATCATCTGTAGGTACCTGACAGGCGGTCATATCTGCTGGAACTATGAGGCATGAAACACCATGCAGTATAACACCTCTACCTGTGCGTCCCAAGTGGCAGCCTATTCCCTACATAGTGCGCTACTCACTCCATGCCACTGAGAGCTCTTGAGTAAACAGTCTTCAGTTCAGCCTCTAGATGGCAGTGTATACACATGCATGGCACACTGAAGGCCGAACCGTCTGAAGTGTGTGTGTGTGTGTGTGTGTGTGTGTGTGTGTGTGTCATCCCCTCTCTGTCCCAGTGCATTCAGGCTTATCAACTGGGAAACGCATTAAAGCTCAGATGACAAGCTCTCTCTGGGTTATAAGAGGAGGGGAATGGATCACTTCCTCTCCTTTTCTCCTCCCTCATCCCAGAATGACAAAAGACACAGCACCCACAGAACAAGACTGTGACATCACCACATACATTCCATCTTTCGCTGTGAGGAGAGATGGGATTTGACCCCCGCGTTCTAATCCAGTAAAATTAACATAATCCCATATTAGAGCTTCATCTCGTTTCGTTATCTGATAATAAAAAACAATAGCAGCAGAAGGATTTCCATTTGTTGGGGTACTGTTGGGGTACTGTTGGGGTACTGTTGGGGTACTGTTGAGGTACTGTTGGGGTACTGTTGAGGTACTGTTGGGGTACTGTTGGGGTACTGTTGAGGTACTGTTGGGGTACTGTTGAGGTACTGTTGGGGTACTGTTGGGGTACTGTTGAGGTACTGTTGGGGTACTGTTGGGGTACTGTTGGGGTACTGTTGAGGTACTGTTGGGGTACTGTTGGGGTACTGTTGAGGTACTGTTGGGGTACTGTTGGGGTACTGTTGAGGTACTGTTGGGGTACTGTTGAGGTACTGTTGGGGTACTGTTGAGGTACTGTTGGGGTACTGTTGGGGTACTGTTGAGGTACTGTTGGGGTACTGTTGGGGTACTGTTGAGGTACTGTTGGGGTACTGTTGGGGTACTGTTGAGGTACTGTTGGGGTACTGTTGGGGTATTGTTGGGGTACTGTTGAGGTACTGTTGGGGTACTGTTGAGGTACTGTTGGGGTACTGTTGAGGTACTGTTGGGGTACTGTTGGGGTACTGTTGAGGTACTGTTGGGGTACTGTTGAGGTACTGTTGGGGTACTGTTGAGGTACTGTTGAGGTACTGTTGGGGTACTGTTGGGGTACTGTTGGGGTACTGTTGAGGTACTGTTGGGGTACTGTTGGGGTACTGTTGAGGTACTGTTGGGGTACTGTTGGGGTACTGTTGAGGTACTGTTGGGGTACTGTTGGGGTACTGTTGAGGTACTGTTGGGGTACTGTTGAGGTACTGTTGAGGTACTGTTGGGGTACTGTTGGGGTACTGTTGAGGTACTGTTGGGGTACTGTTGGGGTACTGTTGGGGTACTGTTGAGGTACTGTTGGGGTACTGTTGAGGTACTGTTGGGGTACTGTTGAGGTACTGTTGGGGTACTGTTGGGGTACTGTTGAGGTACTGTTGAGGTACTGTTGAGGTACTGTTGGGGTACTGTTGAGGTACTGTTGGGGTACTGCTGAGGTACTGTTGGGGTACTGTTGGGGTACTGCTATCTGAGGGTGGAGTGAAGACATGCTGGCACACAGCAGTTATACATCCCTAACCCAGTCCTCTCTCTGTGTGTTCATCCCTAACCCAGTCCTCTCTCTGTGTTCATCCCTAACCCAGTCCTCTCTCTGTGTGTTCATCCCTAACCCAGTCCTCTCTCTGTGTGTTCATCCCTAGCCCAGTCCTCTCTCTGTGTGTTCATCCCTAATCCAGTCCTCTCTCTGTGTGTTCATCCCTAATCCAGTCCTCTCTCTGTGTGTTCATCCCTAACCCAGTCCTCTCTCTCTGTGTTCATCCCTAACCCAGTCCTCTCTCTGTGTGTTCATCCCTAACCCAGTCCTCTCTGTGTGTTCATCCCTAACCCAGTCCTCTCTGTGCGTCCACAGGGAACAGGAGCTGAAGGTGATCCAGGCCCGCAGGTGTCTGGAGGATGCACTGATGGTCGACAGGTTGGCGAGGGCTTCCGAATCCAGCAGAGACTCAGAGGACCAGGCTGCATAGGAGACCAGCCATGGTGAGGGGTTATTGGGCTGGAGGATCTGTGGTTGAGTATAGAGGACTGGGGGGTACATGGCTGAATCCATTAGACTCAGAGGACCAGGCTGCATAGGAGACCAGCCATGGTGAGGGGTTATTGGGCTGGAGGATCTGTGGTTGAGTATAGAGGACTGGGGGGTACATGGCTGAATCCATTAGACTCAGAGGACCAGGCTGCATAGGAGACCAGCCATGGTGAGGGGTTATTGGGCTGGAGGATCTGTGGTTGAGTATAGAGGACTGGGGGGTACATGGCTGAATCCATTAGACTCAGAGGACCAGGCTGCATAGAAAAGGGGGTTAGTAGCATATCAGGACATGCTACTATTATTACTACTACAACACTACCACTACTACTGCTGCTACTACTACTTTTACATCTGCTACTACAATTACTACTGCTGCTACTACTAATTTTACATTGCTACTACAATTACTACTGCTACTACTGCTGCTACTACTACTACTGCTACTGCTGCTACTACTGATGCTATTACTACTGCTACTGCCGCTGCTGCTGCTGCTGCAGTAGCAGCTACTGCATGATTCAACATCCATCCATCCATACATAGACCTATAGCATCCAGCTGGCGGCATGATTCAACATCCATCCATCCATACATAGACCTATAGCATCCAGCTGGCGGCATGATTCAACATCCATCCATAGACCTATAGCATCCAGCTAGTAGCATGATTCAACATCCATCCATACATAGACCTATAGCATCCAGCTAGTAGCATGATTCAACATCCATCCATCCATACATAGACCTATAGCATCCAGCTGGTGGCATGATTCAACATCAATCCATCCATAGACATATAGCATCCAGCTGGTAGCATGATTCAACATCCATTCATACATAGACCTATAGCATCCAGCTGGTACCATGATTCAACATCCATGCATACATAGACCTATAGCATCCAGCTTGTAGCATGATTCAACATCCATCCTTCCATACTTAGACCTATAGCATCCAGCTGGTAGCATGATTCAACATCCATCCATGCATCCAGCTAGTAGCATGATTCAACATCCATCCATTCATACTTAGACCTATAGCATCCAGCTAGTAGCATGATTCAACATCCTTACATAGACCTATATTATCCAGCTAGTTGCATGATTCAACATCCATCCATACATACATAGACCTATAGCATCCAGCTAGTAGCATGATTCAACATCCATACATACATAGACCTATAGCATCCAGCTAGTGGCATGATTCAACATCCATCCATACACAGACCTATAGCATCCAGCTTGTAGCATGATTCAACATCCATTCATACATAGACCTTTAGCATCCAGCTGGTAGCATGATTCAACATCCATCCATACATACAAAGATCTGTAGCTTGATTCAACATCCATCCATCCATACATAGACCTTTAGCATCCAGCTTTTGCCATGATTCAACATCCATCCATCCATACATAGACCTATAGCATCCAGCTGGTGGCATGATTCAACATCCATCTATATATACACTTATAGCATCCAGCTGGTGGCATGATTCAACATCCATCCATCCATACATAGACCTATAGCATCCAGCTGGTGGCATGATTCAACATCCATCCATCCATACATAGACCTATAGCATCCAGCTGGCGGCATGATTCAACATCCATCCATCCGTACATAGACCTATAGCATCCAGCTGGTGGCATGATTCAACATCCATACATAGACCTATAGCATCCAGCTGGCGGCATGATTCAACATCCATCCATCCATACATAGACCTATAGCATCCAGCTGGTGGCATGATTCAACATCCATCCATCCATACATAGACCTATAGCATCCAGCTAGTAGCATGATTCAACATCCATCCATACATAGACGTATAGCATTCAGCTGGTGGCATGATTCAACATCCATCCATACGTAGACCTGCAGCATCCAGCTAGTAGCATGATTCAACATCCATCCATACATAGACCTATAGCATCCAGCATTTGGCATGATTCAACATCCATCCATCCATACATAGACCTATAGCATCCAGCTAGTAGCATGATTCAACATCAATCGATACATAGACCTATAGCATCCAGCTGGTAGCATGATTCAACATCCATCCTTGCATACATAGACCTATAGCATCCAGTTGGTGGCATGATTCAACATCCATCCATCCATACTTAAACCTATAGCATCCAGCTGGTAGCATGATTCAACATCCATCCATGCATCCAGCTAGTAGCATGATTCAACATCCATCCATCCATACTTAGACCTATAGCATCCAGCTAGTAGCATGATTCAACATCCATCCATCCATCCATAGACCTATAGCATCCAGCTAGTATCGTGATTCAACATCCATCCATACATAGACCTATAGCATCCAGCTAGTAGCATGATTCAACATCCATCCATACATATACCTAAAGCATCCAGCTAGTAGCATGATTCAACATCCATCCATACATAGACCTATATCATCCAGCTAGTAGCATGATTCAACATCCATCCATACGTAGACCTTTAGCATCCAGCTATTAGCATGATTCAACATCCATCCATACTTGGACCTGTAGCATCCAGCTAGTAGCATGATTCAACATCCATCCATACATAGACCTTTAGCATCCAGCTAGTAGCATGATTCAACATCCTTGCATACATAGACCTATAGCATCCAGCTAGTAGCATGATTCAACATCCATCCATACATAGACCTATAGCATCCAGCTTGTAGCATGATTCCACATCCATCCATACATAGACCTATAGCATCCAGCTAGTAGCATGATTCAACATCAATCCATCCATAGACATATAGCATCTAGCTGGTAGCATGTTTCAACATCCATTCATACATAGACCTATAGCATCCAGCTGGTACCATGATTCAACATCCATCCATACATAGACCTATAGCATCCAGCTGGTAGCATGATTCAACATCCATCCTTGCAAACATAGACCTATAGCATCCAGCTTGTAGCATGATTCAACATCCATCCATCCATTCTTAGACCTATAGCATCCAGCTGGTAGCATGATTCAACTTCCATCCATGCATCCAGCTAGTAGCATGATTCAACATCCATCCATCCATACTTAGACCTATAGCATCCAGCTAGTAGCATGATTCAACATCCTTACATAGACCTATAGCATCCAGCTAGTTGCATGATTCAACATCCATCCATACATACATAGACCTATAGCATCCAGCTAGTAGCATGATTCAACATCCATACATACATAGACCTATAGCATCCAGCTAGTGGCATGATTCAACATCCATCCATACACAGACCTATAGCATCCAGCTAGTAGCATGATTCAACATCCATTCATACATAGACCTTTAGCATCCAGCTGGTAGCGTGATTCAACATCCATCCATACATACAAAGACCTGTAGCATGATTCAACATCCATCCATCCATTCTTAGACCTATAGCATCCAGCTGGTAGCATGATTCAACATCCATCCATGCATCCAGCTAGTAGCATGATTCAACATCCATCCATCCATACTTAGACCTATAGCATCCAGCTAGTAGCATGATTCAACATCCTTACATAGACCTATAGCATCCAGCTAGTTGCATGATTCAACATCCATCCATACATACATAGACCTATAGCATCCAGCTAGTAGCATGATTCAACATCCATCCATACATAGACCTTTAGCATCTAGCTTTTGCCATGATTCAACATCCATCCATCCATACATAGACCTATAGCATCCAGCTGGTGGCATGATTCAACATCCATCCATCCATCCATATATACACTTATAGCATCCAGCTGGTGGCATGATTCAACATCCATCCATCCATACATAGACCTATAGCATCCAGTTGGTGGCATGATTCAACATCCATGCATACATAGACCTTTTGCATCCAGCTAGTAGCATGATTCAACATCCATCCATAGACCTATAGCATCCAGCTAGTGGCATGATTCAACATCCTTCCATCCATACATAGACCTATAGCATCCAGCTGGTGGCATGATTCAACATCCATCCATCCATATATACACTTATAGCTGGTGGCATGATTCAACATCCATCCATCCATACATAGACCTATAGCATCCAGCTGGTGGCATGATTCAACATCCATCCATCCATACATAGACCTATAGCATCCAGCTAGTGGCATGATTCAACATCCATCCATCCATACATAGACCTATAGCATCCAGCTAGTAGCATGATTCAACATCCATTCATACATTGACCAATAGCATCCAGCTAGTAGCATGATTCAACATCCATTCATACATAGACCTGTAGCATCCAGCTAGTAGCATGATTCAACATCCATTCATACATAGACCTGTAGCATCCAGCTAGTAGCATGATTCAACATCCATCCATATATAGACCTATAGCATCCAGCTGGTGGCATGATTCAACATCCATACATCCATAGACCTATAGCATCCAGCTAGTAGCATGATTCAACATCCATCCATCCATACATAGACCTATAGCATCCAGTTGGTGGCATGATTCAACATCCATACATCCATAGACCTATAGCATCCAGCTAGTAGCATGATTCAACATCCATCCATACATAGACCTATGGCATCCAGCTTTTGGCATGATTCAACATCCATCCATCCATACATAGACCTATAGCATCCAGCTGGTGGCATGATTCAACATCCATACATAGACCTATAGCATCCAGCTAGTAGCATGATTCAACATCCATACATACATGCATAGACCTATAGCATCCAGCTAGTAGCATTATTCAACATCCATCCATACATAGACCTATAGCATCCAGCTAGTAGCATGATTCAACATCCATTCATACGTGAACCCATAGCATCCAGCTAGTTCCGTGATTCAACATCCTTTAATACATAGAGCTGTAGCATACTGCTGGTGGCATGATTCAACATCCATCCATCCATACATAGACCTATAGCATCCAGCTAGTAGCATGATTCAACATCCATCCATACATAGACCTATAGCATTCAGCTGGTGGCATGATTCAACATCCATCCATACATAGACCTGCAGCATCCAGCTAGTAGCATGATTCAACATCCATCCATACATAGACCTATAGCATCCAGTTTTTGGCATGATTCAACATCCATCCATCCATACATATCCCCTATAGCATCCAGCTGGTGGCATGATTCAACATCCATCCATACATAGACCTATAGCATCCAGCTGGTGGCATGATTCAACATCCATCCATCCATACGTAGAGACCTATAGCATCCAGCTAGTAGCATGATTCAACATCCATTCATCCATACACCTATAGCATCCAGCTAGTAACATGATTCAACATCCATCCAACCATACATAGACCTATAGCATCCAGCTGGTGGCATGATTCAACATCCATCCATCCATACATAGACCTATAGCATCCATCTAGTAGCGTGATTCAACATCCATCCATTCATAGACCTATAACATCCAGCTAGTAGCATGATTCAACATCCATCCATACATAGACCTATAGCATCCAGCTAGTAGCATGATTCAGCATCCATCCATACATAGACCTGTATCATCCAGCTAGTAGCATGATTCAACATCCATCCATACATAGACCTGTAGCATCCAGCTAGTAGCATGATTCAACATCCATCCATCCACAGACCTATAGCATCCAGCTAGTAGAATGATTCAACATCCATTCATACATAGACCTATAGCATCCAGCTAGTAGCATGATTCAACATCAATCCATCCATAGACATATAGCATCCAGCTAGTTGCATCCAGCTAATAGCATGATTCAACATCAATCCATACATAGACCTATAGCATCCAGCTAGTAGCATGATTCAACATCTATACATACAAAGACCTATAGCATCCAGCTAGTAGCATGATTCAACATCCATCCATACATAGACCTATAGCATCCAGTTAGTAGCATGATTCAACATCCATCCAAATATAGACCTATAGCATCCAGCTGGTAGCATGATTCAACATCCATCCATACGTAGACCTGTAGCATCCAGCTGGTAGCATGATTCAACATCCATTCATACATAGACCTATAGCATCCAGCTAGTAGCATGATTCAACATCCATCCATACATGCATAGACCTACAGCATCCAGCTAGTAGCATGATTCAACATCCATACATACATAGACGTATAGCATCCAGCTAGTAGCATGATTCAACATCAATCCATCCATAGACCTATAGCATCCAGCTAATAGCATGATTCAACATCAATCCATACATAGACCTATAGCATCCAGCTAGTAGCATGATTCAACATCTATACATACAAAGACCTATAGCATCCAGCTAGTAGCATGATTCAACATCCATACATACATAGACCTATAGCATCCAGTTAGTAGCATGATTCAACATCCATCCATATATAGACCTATAGCATCCAGCTGGTAGCATGATTCAACATCCATTCATACATAGACCTATAGCATCCAGCTAGTTGCATGATTCAACATACATACATAGACGTAAAGCATTCCAGCTAGTAGCATGATTCAACATCCATACATAGACCTATAGCATCCAGCTAGTAGCATGATTCAACATCCATCCATACATGCATAGACCTATAGCATCCAGCTAGTAGCATGATTCAACATCCATACATACATAGACGTATAGCATCCAGCTGGTAGCATGATTCAACATCCATACATGCATAGACCTATAGCATCCAGCTAGTAGCATGATTCAACATCCATTCATACATAGACCTATTGCATCCAGCTAGTAGCATGATTCAACATCCATCCATACATAGACCTGCAGCTCCAGCTAGTAGCATGATTCAACATCCATCCATACATAGACCTATAGCATCCAGTTTTTGGCATGATTCAACATCCATCCATCCATACATAGACCTATAGCATCCAGCTGGTGGCATGATTCAACATCCATCCATCCATCCATACATAGACCTATAGCATCCAGCTGGTTGCATGATTCAACATCCATCCATCCATACGTAGACCTATAGCATCCAGCTAGTAGCATGATTCAACATCCATTCATCCATACACCTATAGCATCCAGCTAGTAGCATGATTCAACATCCATCCAACCATACATAGACCTATAGCATCCAGTTGGTGGCATGATTCAACATCCATCCATCCATACATAGACCTATAGCATCCATCTAGTAGCGTGATTCAACATCCATCCATACATAGACCTGTATCATCCAGCTAGTAGCATGATTCAACATCCATCCATACATAGACCTGTAGCATCCAGCTAGTTGCATGATTCAACATCCATACATAGAACTATAGCATCTAGCTAGTAGCATGATTCAACATCCTTGCATACATAGACCTATAGCATCCAGCTAGTAGCGTGATTCAACATCCATCCATAAATACATAGACCTATAGTATCCAGCTGGTGGCATGATTCAACATCCATCCATCCATCCACAGACCTATAGCATCCAGCTAGTAGAATGATTCAACATCCATTGATACATAGACCTATAGCATCCAGCTAGTAGCATGATTCAACATCAATCCATCCATAGACCTATAGCATCCAGCTAGTAGCATCCAGCTAATAGCATGATTCAACATCCATTCATACATAGACCTATAGCATCCAGCTAGTAGCATGATTCAACATCTATCCATACAAAGACCTATAGCATCCAGCTAGTAGCATGATTCAACATCCATCCATATATAGACCTATAGCATCCAGCTGGTAGCATGATTCAACATCCATCCATACGTAGACCTGTAGCATCCAGCTGGTAGCATGATTCAACATCCATTCATACATAGACCTATAGCATCCAGCTAGTTGCATGATTCAACATACATACATAGACGTAAAGCATTCCAGCTAGTAGCATGATTCAACATCCATACATAGACCAATAGCATCCAGCTAGTAGCATGATTCAACATCCATCCATACATGCATAGACCTACAGCATCCAGCTAGTAGCATGATTCAACATCCATACATACATAGACGTATAGCATCCAGCTGGTAGCATGATTCAACATCCATTCATACATAGACCTATAGCATCCAGCTAGTTGCATGATTCAAAACCAATACATACATGCATAGACCTATAGCATCCAGCTAGTAGCATGATTCAACATCCATTCATACATAGACCTATAGCATCCAGCTGGTAGCATGATTCAACATCCATACATGCATAGACCTATAGCATCCAGCTAGTAGCATGATTCAACATCCATTCATACATAGACCTATAGCATCCAGCTAGTAGCATGATTCAACATCCATCCATACATGCATAGACCTACAGCATCCAGCTAGTAGCATGATTCAACATCCATATATACATAGACGTATAGCATCCAGCTGGTAGCATGATTCAACATCCATTCATACATAGACCTATAGCATCCAGCTAGTAGCATGATTCAACATCAATCCATCCATAGACCTATAGCATCCAGCTAATAGCATGATTCAACATCAATCCATACATAGACCTATAGCATCCAGCTAGTAGCATGATTCAACATCTATACATACAAAGACCTATAGCATCCAGCTAGTAGCATGATTCAACATCCATACATACATAGACGTAAAGCATTCCAGCTAGTAGCATGATTCAACATCCATACATAGACCTATAGCATCCAGCTAGTAGCATGATTCAACATCCATCCATACATGCATAGACCTATAGCATCCAGCTAGTAGCATGATTCAACATCCATACATACATAGACGTATAGCATCCAGCTGGTAGCATGATTCAACATCCATTCATACATAGACCTATAGCATCCAGCTAGTAGCATGATTCAACATCCATCCATACGTAGACCTATAGCATCCAGCTAATAGCATGATTATACATACATACATAGACCTAAAGCATCCAGCTAGTAGCATTATTCAACATCCATTCATACATAGACCTATAGCATCCAGCTAGTAGCGTGATTCAACATCAATCCATCCATAGACATATAGCATCCAGCTAGTGGCATGATTCAACATCCATCCATAGACCTGTAGCATCCAGCTAGTAGCATGATTCAACATCCATCCATACATAGACTTGTAGCATCCAGCTAGTAGCATGATTCAACATCCATCCATACATAGACTTGTAGCATCCCGCTAGTAGCATGATTCAACAGACCTATAGCATCCAGCTGGTAGCATGATTCAACATCCATACATAGACCTATAGCATCCAGCTAGTGGCATGATTCAACATCCATTCATACATAGACCTATAGCATCCAGCTAGTTGCATGATTCAAAACCAATACATACATGCATAGACCTATAGCATCCAGCTAGTAGCATGATTCAACATCCATTCATACATAGACCTATAGCATCCAGCTGGTAGCATGATTCAACATCCATACATGCATAGACCTATAGCATCCAGCTAGTAGCATGATTCAACATCCATTCATACATAGACCTATAGCATCCAGCTGGTAGCATGATTCAACATCCATTCATACATAGAACTATAGCATCCAGCTAGTAGCATGATTCAACATCCATCCATACATAGACCTATAGCATCCAGCTAGTAGCATGATTCAACATCCATCCATACATAGACCTATAGCATCAAGCTAGTAGCATGATTCAACGTCAATCCATCCATAGACCTATAGCATCCAGCTAGTAGCATCCAGCTAATAGCATGATTCAACATCAATCCATACATAGACCTATAGCATCCAGCTAGTAGCATGATTCAACATCTATACATACAAAGACCTATAGCATCCAGCTAGTAGCATGATTCAACATCCATCCATTCATAGACCTATAGCATCCAGTTTGTAGCATGATTCAACATCCATCCATATATAGACCTATAGCATCCAGCTGGTAGCATGATTCAACATCCATCCATACGTAGACCTGTAGCATCCAGCTGGTAGCATGATTCAACATCCATTCATACATAGACCTATAGCATCCAGCTAGTAGCATGATTATACATACATACATAGACCTAAAGCATCCAGCTAGTAGCATTATTCAACATCCATTCATACATAGACCTATAGCATCCAGCTAGTAGCATGATTCAACATCAATCCATAGACCTGTAGCATCCAGCTAGTAGCATGATTCAACATCCATCCATACATAGACCTGTAGCATCCAGCTAGTAGCATGTTTCAACATCCATACATACATGCATAGACCTATAGCATCCAGCTAGTAGCATGATTCAACATCCATCCATACATAGACTTGTAGCATCCAGCTAGTAGCATGATTCAACATCCATCCATACATAGACCTATAGCATCCCGCTAGTAGCATGATTCAACAGACCTATAGCATCCAGCTGGTAGCATGATTCAACATCCATACATAGACCTATAGCATCCAGCTAGTGGCATGATTCAACATCCATCCATACATAGACCTATAGCATCCAGCTAGTAGCATGATTATACATACATACATAGACCTATAGCATCCAGCTAGTAGCATGATTCAACATCCATCCATACATGCATAGACCTACAGCATCCAGCTAGTAGCATGATTCAACATCCATACATACATAGACGTATAGCATCCAGCTGGTAGCATGATTCAACATCCATTCATACATAGACCTATAGCATCCAGCTAGTTGCATGATTCAAAACCAATACATACATGCATAGACCTATAGCATCCAGCTAGTAGCATGATTCAACATCCATTCATACATAGACCTATAGCATCCAGCTGGTAGCATGATTCAACATCCATACATGCATAGACATATAGCATCCAGCTAGTAGCATGATTCAACATCCATTCATACATAGACCTATAGCATCCAGCTGGTAGCATGATTCAACATCCATTCATACATAGACCTATAGCATCCAGCTAGTAGCATGATTATACATACATACATAGACCTAAAGCATCCAGCTAGTAGCATTATTCAACATCCATTCATACATAGACCTATAGCATCCAGCTAGTAGCATGATTCAACATCAATCCATCCATAGACATATAGCATCCAGCTAGTAGCATGATTCAACATCAATCCATAGACCTGTAGCATCCAGCTAGTAGCATGATTCAACATCCATCCATACATAGACCTGTAGCATCCAGCTAGTAGCATGTTTCAACATCCATACATACATGCATAGACCTATAGCATCCAGCTAGTAGCATGATTCAACATCCATCCATACATAGACTTGTAGCATCCAGCTAGTAGCATGATTCAACATCCATCCATACATAGACCTATAGCATCCCGCTAGTAGCATGATTCAACAGACCTATAGCATCCAGCTGGTAGCATGATTCAACATCCATACATAGACCTATAGCATCCAGCTAGTGGCATGATTCAACATCCATCCATACATAGACCTATAGCATCCAGCTAGTAGCATGATTATACATACATACATAGACCTATAGCATCCAGCTAGTAGCATGATTCAACATCCATCCATACATGCATAGACCTACAGCATCCAGCTAGTAGCATGATTCAACATCCATACATACATAGACGTATAGCATCCAGCTGGTAGCATGATTCAACATCCATTCATACATAGACCTATAGCATCCAGCTAGTTGCATGATTCAAAACCAATACATACATGCATAGACCTATAGCATCCAGCTAGTAGCATGATTCAACATCCATTCATACATAGACCTATAGCATCCAGCTGGTTGCATGATTCAACATCCATACATGCATAGACATATAGCATCCAGCTAGTAGCATGATTCAACATCCATTCATACATAGACCTATAGCATCCAGCTGGTAGCATGATTCAACATCCATTCATACATAGACCTATAGCATCCAGCTAGTAGCATGATTATACATACATACATAGACCTAAAGCATCCAGCTAGTAGCATTATTCAACATCCATTCATACATAGACCTATAGCATCCAGCTAGTAGCATGATTCAACATCAATCCATCCATAGACATATAGCATCCAGCTAGTGGCATGATTCAACATCCATCCATAGACCTGTAGCATCCAGCTAGTAGCATGATTCAACATCCATCCATACATAGACCTGTAGCATCCAGCTAGTAGCATGTTTCAAAATCCATACATACATGCATAGACCTATAGCATCCAGCTAGTAGCATGATTCAACATCCATCCATACATAGACTTGTAGCATCCAGCTAGTAGCATGATTCAACATCCATCCATACATAGACCTATAGCATCCCGCTAGTAGCATGATTCAACAGACCTATAGCATCCAGCTGGTAGCATGATTCAACATCCATACATAGACCTATAGCATCCAGCTAGTGGCATGATTCAACATCCATCCATACATAGACCTATAGCATCCAGCTAGTAGCATGATTATACATACATACATAGACCTATAGCATCCAGCTAGTAGCATGATTATACATACATACATAGACCTAAAGCATCCAGCTAGTAGCATTATTCAACATCCATTCATACATAGACCTATAGCATCCAGCTAGTAGCATGATTCAACATCAATCCATCCATAGACATATAGCATCCAGCTAGTGGCATGATTCAACATCCATCCATAGACCTGTAGCATCCAGCTAGTAGCATGATTCAACATCCATCCATACATAGACCTGTAGCATCCAGCTAGTAGCATGTTTCAACATCCATACATACATGCATAGACCTATAGCATCCAGCTAGTAGCATGATTCAACATCCATCCATACATAGACTTGTAGCATCCAGCTAGTAGCATGATTCAACATCCATCCATACATAGACCTATAGCATCCCGCTAGTAGCATGATTCAACAGACCTATAGCATCCAGCTGGTAGCATGATTCAACATCCATACATAGACCTATAGCATCCAGCTAGTGGCATGATTCAACATCCATCCATACATAGACCTATAGCATCCAGCTAGTAGCATGATTATACATACATACATAGACCTATAGCATCCAGCTAGTAGCATGATTCAACATCCATCCATACATGCATAGACCTACAGCATCCAGCTAGTAGCATGATTCAACATCCATACATACATAGACGTATAGCATCCAGCTGGTAGCATGATTCAACATCCATTCATACATAGACCTATAGCATCCAGCTAGTTGCATGATTCAAAACCAATACATACATGCATAGACCTATAGCATCCAGCTAGTAGCATGATTCAACATCCATTCATACATAGACCTATAGCATCCAGCTGGTAGCATGATTCAACATCCATACATGCATAGACATATAGCATCCAGCTAGTAGCATGATTCAACATCCATTCATACATAGACCTATAGCATCCAGCTAGTAGCATGATTCAACATCCATTCATACATAGACCTATAGCATCCAGCTAGTAGCATGATTATACATACATACATAGACCTAAAGCATCCAGCTAGTAGCATTATTCAACATCCATTCATACATAGACCTATAGCATCCAGCTAGTAGCATGATTCAACATCAATCCATCCATAGACATATAGCATCCAGCTAGTGGCATGATTCAACATCCATCCATAGACCTGTAGCATCCAGCTAGTAGCATGATTCAACATCCATCCATACATAGACCTGTAGCATCCAGCTAGTAGCATGTTTCAACATCCATACATACATGCATAGACCTATAGCATCCAGCTAGTAGCATGATTCAACATCCATCCATACATAGACTTGTAGCATCCAGCTAGTAGCATGATTCAACATCCATCCATACATAGACCTATAGCATCCCGCTAGTAGCATGATTCAACAGACCTATAGCATCCAGCTGGTAGCATGATTCAACATCCATACATAGACCTATAGCATCCAGGTAGTGGCATGATTCAACATCCATCCATACATAGACCTATAGCATCCAGCTAGTAGCATGATTATACATACATACATAGACCTATAGCATCCAGCTAGTAGCATGATTCAACATCCATCCATACATGCATAGACCTACAGCATCCAGCTAGTAGCATGATTCAACATCCATACATACATAGACCTATAGCATCCAGCTGGTAGCATGATTCAACATCCATTCATACATAGACCTATAGCATCCAGCTAGTTGCATGATTCAAAACCAATACATACATGCATAGACCTATAGCATCCAGCTAGTAGCATGATTCAACATCCATTCATACATAGACCTATAGCATCCAGCTGGTAGCATGATTCAACATCCATACATGCATAGACATATAGCATCCAGCTAGTAGCATGATTCAACATCCATTCATACATAGACCTATAGCATCCAGCTAGTAGCATGATTCAACATCCATTCATACATAGACCTATAGCATCCAGCTAGTAGCATGATTATACATACATACATAGACCTAAAGCATCCAGCTAGTAGCATTATTCAACATCCATTCATACATAGACCTATAGCATCCAGCTAGTAGCATGATTCAACATCAATCCATCCATAGACATATAGCATCCAGCTAGTGGCATGATTCAACATCCATCCATAGACCTGTAGCATCCAGCTAGTAGCATGATTCAACATCCATCCATACATAGACCTGTAGCATCCAGCTAGTAGCATGTTTCAACATCCATACATACATGCATAGACCTATAGCATCCAGCTAGTAGCATGATTCAACATCCATCCATCCATAGACTTGTAGCATCCAGCTAGTAGCATGATTCAACATCCATCCATACATAGACCTATAGCATCCCGCTAGTAGCATGATTCAACAGACCTATAGCATCCAGCTGGTAGCATGATTCAACATCCATACATAGACCTATAGCATCCAGCTAGTGGCATGATTCAACATCCATCCATACATAGACCTATAGCATCCAGCTAGTAGCATGATTATACATACATACATAGACCTATAGCATCCAGCTAGTAGCATGATTCAACATCCATCCATACATGCATAGACCTACAGCATCCAGCTAGTAGCATGATTCAACATCCATACATACATAGACCTATAGCATCCAGCTGGTAGCATGATTCAACATCCATTCATACATAGACCTATAGCATCCAGCTAGTTGCATGATTCAAAACCAATACATACATGCATAGACCTATAGCATCCAGCTAGTAGCATGATTCAACATCCATTCATACATAGACCTATAGCATCCAGCTAGTAGCATGATTCAACATCCATCCATACATAGACCTATAGCATCAAGCTAGTAGCATGATTCAACGTCAATCCATCCATAGACCTATAGCATCCAGCTAGTAGCATCCAGCTAATAGCATGATTCAACATCAATCCATAAATAGACCTATAGCATCCAGCTAGTAGCATGATTCAACATCTATACATACAAAGACCTATAGCATCCAGCTAGTAGCATGATTCAACATCTATACATACAAAGACCTATAGCATCCAGCTAGTAGCATGATTCAACATCCATCCATTCATAGACCTATAGCATCCAGTTAGTAGCATGATTCAACATCCATCCATATATAGACCTATAGCATCCAGCTGGTAGCATGATTCAACATCCATCCATACGTAGACCTGTAGCATCCAGCTGGTAGCATGATTCAACATCCATTCATACATAGACCTATAGCATCCAGCTAGTAGCATGATTATACATACATACATAGACCTAAAGCATCCAGCTAGTAGCATTATTCAACATCCATTCATACATAGACCTATAGCATCCAGCTAGTAGCATGATTCAACATCAATCCATCCATAGACATATAGCATCCATCTAGTGGCATGATTCAACATCCATCCATAGACCTATAGCATCTAGCTGGTAGCATGATTCAACATCCATCCATACGTAGACCTGTAGCATCCAGCTGGTAGCATGATTCAACATCCATTCATACATAGACCTATAGCATCCGGCTAGTAGCATGATTATACATACATACATAGACCTAAAGCATCCAGCTAGTAGCATTATTCAACATCCATTCATACATAGACCTATAGCATCCCGCTAGTAGCATGATTCAACAGACCTATAGCATCCAGCTGGTAGCATGATTCAACATCCATACATAGACCTATAGCATCCAGCTAGTGGCTTGATTCAACATCCATCCATACATAGACCTGTAGCATCCAGCTAGTGGCATGATTCAACATCCATCCATACATAGACCTATAGCATCCAGCTAGTAGCATGATTCAACATCCATCCATACATAGACCTATAGCATCCAGCTAGTAGCATGATTCAACGTCAATCCATCCATAGACCTATAGCATCCAGCTAGTAGCATCCAGCTAGTAGCATGATTCAACATCAATCCATACATAGACCTATAGCATCCAGCTAGTAGCATGATTCAACATCTATACATACAAAGACCTATAGCATCCAGCTAGTAGCATGATTCAACATCCATCCACTCATAGACCTATAGCATCCAGTTAGTAGCATGATTCAACATCCATCCATATATAGACCTATAGCATCCAGCTGGTAGCATGATTCAACATCCATCCATACGTAGACCTGTAGCATGATTCAACATCCATTCATACATAGACCTATAGCATCCAGCTAGTAGCATGATTATACATACATACATAGACCTAAAGCATCCAGCTAGTAGCATTATTCAACATCCATTCATACATAGACCTATAGCATCCAGCTTGTAGCATGATTCAACATCCATACATACGTAGACCTTTAGCATCCAGCTAGTGGCATGATTCAACATCAATCCATACATAGACCTATAGCATCCAGCTAGTAGCATCATTCAACATCCATCCATACATGCATAGACGTATAGCATCCAGCTAGTAGCATGATTCAACATCCATACATAGACCTATAGCATCCAGCTAGTAGCATGATTAAACATCCATCCATACATGCATAGACCTATAGCATCCAGCTAGTAGCATGATTCAACATCCATACATACATAGACGTATAGCATCCAGCTGGTAGCATGATTCAACATCCATTCATGCATAGACCTATAGCATCCAGCTAGTACCATGATTCAACATCCATACATAGACCTATAGCATCCAGCTAGTAGCATGATTCAACATCCATACATACATGCATAGACCTATAACATCCAGCTTGTAGCATGATTCAACATCCATTCATACATAGACCTATAGCATCCAGATGGTAGCATGATTCAACATCCATACATGCATAGACCTATAGCATCCAGCTAGTTGCATGATTCAAAACCAATACATACATGCATAGACCTATAGCATCCAGCTAGTAGCATGATTCAACATCCATTCATACATAGACCTATAGCATCAAGCTGGTAGCATGATTCAACATCCATTCATACATAGAACTATAGCATCCAGCTAGTAGCATGATTCAACATCCATCCATACATAGACCTATAGCATCCAGCTAGTAGCATGATTCAACATCCATCCATACATAGACCTATAGCATCAAGCTAGTAGCATGATTCAACGTCAATCCATCCATAGACCTATAGCATCCAGCTAGTAGCATCCAGCTAATAGCATGATTCAACATCAATCCATAAATAGACCTATAGCATCCAGCTAGTAGCATGATTCAACATCTATACATACAAAGACCTATAGCATCCAGCTAGTAGCATGATTCAACATCCATCCATTCATAGACCTATAGCATCCAGTTAGTAGCATGATTCAACATCCATCCATATATAGACCTATAGCATCCAGCTGGTAGCATGATTCAACATCCATCCATACGTAGACCTGTAGCATCCAGCTGGTAGCATGATTCAACATCCATTCATACATAGACCTATAGCATCCAGCTAGTAGCATGATTATACATACATACATAGACCTAAAGCATCCAGCTAGTAGCATTATTCAACATCCATTCATACATAGACCTATAGCATCCAGCTAGTAGCATGATTCAACATCAATCCATCCATAGACATATAGCATCCATCTAGTGGCATGATTCAACATCCATCCATAGACCTATAGCATCCAGCTGGTAGCATGATTCAACATCCATCCATACATAGACCTATAGCATCCAGCTAGTAGCATGATTCAACATCAATCCATCCATAGACCTATAGCATCCAGCTAGTAGCATGATTCAACATCAATCCATCCATAGACCTATAGCATCCAGCTAGTAGCATGATTCAACATCCATCCATACATAGACCTATAGCATCCAGCTAGTAGCATGATTCAACATCCATACATACATAGACCTATAGCATCCAGCTAGTACTATGATTCAACATCCATTCATACATAGACCTATAGCATCCAGCTAGTGGCATGATTCAACATCCATCCATAGAGCTGTAGCATCCAGCTAGTAGCATGATTCAACATCCATCCATACATAGACCTATAGCATCCAGCTAGTAGCATGATTCAACATCAATCCATCCATAGACCTATAGCATCCAGCTAGTAGCGTGATTCAACATCCATCCATACATAGACCTGTAGCATCCATCTAGTGGCATGATTCAACATCCATCCATACATACATACATACATAGACCTATAGCATCCAGCTAGTAGCATGATTCAACATCCATCCATAGACCTGTAGCATCCAGCTAGTAGCATGATTCAACATCCATACATACATACATACATAGACCTATAGCATCCAGCTGGTTGCATGATTCAACATCCATCCATAGACCTGTAGCATCCAGCTAGTAGCATGATTCAACATCAATCCATACATAGACCTATAGCATCCATCTAGTGGCATGATTCAACATCCATACATACATGCATAGACCTATAGCATCCAGCTGGTTGCATGATTCAACATCCATCCATAGACCTGTAGCATCCAGCTAGTAGCATGATTCAACATCCATCCATACATACATAGACCTATAGCATCCAGCTGGTAGCATGATTCAACATCCATCCATACTTAGACCTATAGCATCCAGCTAGTAGCATGATTCAACATCCATCCATACATAGACCTATAGCATCCAGCTAGTGGCATGATTCAACATCCATCCATACATAGACCTATAGCATCCAGTTAGTAGCATGATTCAACATCCATCCATACATAGACCTATAGCATCCAGCTAGTAGCATGATTCAACATCAATCCATACATAGACCTATAGCATCCATCTAGTGGCATGATTCAACATCCATACATACATGCATAGACCTATAGCATCCAGCTGGTTGCATGATTCAACATCCATCCATACATAGACCTATAGCATCCAGCTAGTAGCATGATTCAACATCAATCCATACATAGACCTATAGCATCCAGCTGGTAGCATGATTCAACATCCATCCATACATAGACCTATAGCATCCAGCTAGTAGCATGATTCAACATCCATCCATACATAGACCTATAGCATCCATCTAGTGGCATGATTCAACATCCATACATACATGCATAGACCTATAGCATCCAGCTGGTTGCATGATTCAACATCCATCCATAGACCTGTAGCATCCAGCTAGTAGCATGATTCAACATCCATCCATACATACATAGACCTATAGCATCCAGCTGGTAGCATGATTCAACATCCATCCATACATAGACCTATAGCATCCAGCTAGTAGCATGATTCAACATCCATCCATACATAGACCTATAGCATCCAGCTAGTGGCATGATTCAACATCAATCCATACATAGACCTATAGCATCCAGTTAGTAGCATGATTCAACATCCATCCATACATAGACCTATAGCATCCAGCTAGTAGCATGATTCAACATCAATCCATACATAGACCTATAGCATCCATCTAGTGGCATGATTCAACATCCATACATACATGCATAGACCTATAGCATCCAGCTGGTTGCATGATTCAACATCCATCCATACATAGACCTATAGCATCCAGCTAGTAGCATGATTCAACATCAATCCATACATAGACCTATAGCATCCAGCTGGTAGCATGATTCAACATCCATCCATACATAGACCTATAGCATCCAGCTAGTAGCATGATTCAACATCCATCCATACATAGACCTATAGCATCCAGCTAGTGGCATGATTCAACATCAATCCATACATAGACCTATAGCATCCAGTTAGTAGCATGATTCAACATCCATCCATTCATAGACCTATAGCATCCAGCTAGTAGCATGATTCAACATCAATCCATACATAGACCTATAGCATCCATCTAGTGGCATGATTCAACATCCATACATGCATGCATAGACCTATAGCATCCAGCTGGTTGCATGATTCAACATCCATCCATACATAGACCTATAGCATCCAGCTAGTAGCATGATTCAACATCAATCCATACATAGACCTATAGCATCCAGTTAGTAGCATGATTCAACATCCATCCATACATAGACCTATAGCATCCAGCTAGTAGCATGATTCAACATCAATCCATACATAGACCTATAGCATCCATCTAGTGGCATGATTCAACATCCATACATACATGCATAGACCTATAGCATCCAGCTGGTTGCATGATTCAACATCCATCCATAGACCTGTAGCATCCAGCTAGTAGCATGATTCAACATCCATCCATACATACATAGACCTATAGCATCCAGCTGGTAGCATGATTCAACATCCATCCATACATAGACCTATAGCATCCAGCTGGTAGCATGATTCAACATCCATCCATCCATAGACCTATAGCATCCAGCTGGTGGCATGATTCAACATCAATCCATCCATAGACCTATAGCATCCAGCTGGTGGCATGACGATTAAATGCAAGTTACAGGTTACACGCTCCTTTATATTCTAACTTCTTTAGTTTTATTCAATGTGCTTGTAGGTTGAGTGAGTTTAAGATCTTGTCTCACGTTCCCCCTCCATCTCTCTCTCTCTCTCTATCAAACTGGTTTTGTTGGTCATATGAAGGTCTGTAGCTCAGGCTGTATCCCAGGAGGCGGGCAGGCAGGTAGGTCAGTAGACACCACGAAATATTCAGGTCCTCATTCTTCAGTCGTTTCAAGTCCAGCTTCCATGACAGGGTCGAAGGTCACCTGCCTCCAGACAGCTAGGGGCCACATCCTCCCTCCCAAGCTGCTCTCTGCTCAAAGATCCCGACATGCGTCCCAAATGGCACCCTTATGTAGACCTAGGGGCCCAGTCAAAAGTAGTGCTCTATAAAAGGGAATAGGTTGCCAGCCCCTCATCTTTTTTTAATCTTCCTGTAATGAGTAGTTCATATTGTCATTCCCCGCTGCACTGTGTGAACCCCCCACCTCCTTCTCCCCCCCTTCCCACTACCTTCTCATTTCATGAAGTTTGCTCCAGTCCGAAGGGGACCATTTCCAGTTTAACTCTAGCATGTCCCTGGCTGAACACGTCTAGGTTTTGCCATTACTCCACGGGTTTAGTGTGTGTTTTTAGTGTTTGTGTACAACCAACTGTTTACTGTAGAGTTAGGGATGTTTGTAAACAAGTGGATTTATTATATATATATATTTTTTTTTTTAATAAACTCCCTTGGTAGCTTATCAATACATTGATTGATTTCTGTCGTGGGGTGTGATGAATAGGCTGCTGTCTCGACTCTCCATCTGGACATTCGAATGCAGAGAACAATGCAGAACACAAAAGCACAATTGCAATCCGAACGGCCAAAGTGGCAGCAAAGTGAATAGTATTTGGATTAATTCAAGCTACAGTACTGTGTGCCAACCAGGCTGCAAGATAAATGTTTGTGTCCAATACATCACGCCGATGTATCCTTTAAACCAAATGATAAAGAAGCCTTTTCACCGTCTTTTCTCTCAGGAAAATACTGTTCATTTATGTAGATTTAGCTAATGGATCTCCCTGCATAGAGAACAGTGATCAATTTAAGGAGACTTAGTTAGAAGCATGGAAAGGAATGCCTTGACTACGATGGGAACATGGATTGGTCAATGCTACTTCTGTGTAGAATAATATAGGCGTGTGTTGTAGAGGCCAGGCCAGTGGTGTGTGTGTTGTAGTGACCAGGTCAGTGGTGTGTTGTAGTGGCCAGGCCAGTGGTGTGTTGTAGTGACCAGGTCAGTGGTGTGTTGTAGTGGCCAGGCCAGTGGTGTGTTGTAGTGACCAGGTCAGTGGTGTGTTGTAGTGGCCAGGCCAGTGGTGTGTTGTAGTGACCAGGCCAGTGGTGTGTTGGAGTGGCCAGGCCAGTGGTGTGTGTGTTGTAGTGGCCAGGCCAGTGGTGTGTTGTAGTGACCAGGCCAGTGGTGTGTTGTAGTGACCAGGCCAGTGGTGTGTGTGTTGTAGTGGCCAGGCCAGTGGTGTGTGTGTTGTAGTGGCCAGGTCAGTGGTGTGTTGTAGTGGCCAGGTCAGTGGTGTGTTGTAGTGGCCAGGCCAGTGGTGTGTTGTAGTGGCCAGGCCAGTGGTGTGTTGTAGTGACCAGGTCAGTGGTGTGTTGTAGTGGCCAGGCCAGTGGTGTGTTGTAGTGACCAGGCCAGTGGTGTGTGTGTTGTAGTGGCCAGGCCAGTGGTGTGTGTGTTGTAGTGGCCAGGCCAGTGGTGTGTGTGTTGTAGTGGCCAGGCCAGTGGTGTGTGTGTTGTAGTGGCCAGTCCAGTGGTGTGTTGTAGTGACCAGGTCAGTGGTGTGTTGTAGTGGCCAGGCCAGTGGTGTGTTGTAGTGACCAGGCCAGTGGTGTGTTGTAGTGACCAGGCCAGTGGTGTGTGTGTTGTAGTGTCCAGGCCAGTGGTGTGTGTGTTGTAGTGGCCAGGCCAGTGGTGTGTGTGTTGTAGTGGCCAGGCCAGTGGTGTGTGTGTTGTAGTGGCCAGGCCAGTGGTGTGTTGTAGTGGCCAGGCCAGTGGTGTGTGTTAGGTAGTGGCCAAGTGGTGTGTGTGTTGTAGTGGCCAGGCCAGTGGTGTGTGTGTTGTAGTGGCCAGGCCAGTGGTGTGTGTGTTGTAGTGGCCAGGCCAGTGGTGTGTGTGTTGTAGTGGCCAGGCCAGTGGTGTGTGTGTTGTAGTGGCCAGGCCAGTGGTGTGTGTGTTGTAGTGGCCAGGCCAGTGGTGTGTGTGTTGTAGTGGCCAGGCCAGTGGTGTGTGTGTTGTAGTGTCCAGGCCAGTGGTGTGTTGTAGTGGCCAGGTCAGTGGTGTGTTGTAGTGGCCAGGCCAGTGGTGTGTGTGTTGTAGTGGCCAGGCCAGTGGTGTGTTGTAGTGACCAGGCCAGTGGTGTGTGTGTTGTAGTGGCCAGGCCAGTGGTGTGTTGTAGTGACCAGGCCAGTGGTGTGTGTGTTGTAGTGTCCAGGCCAGTGGTGTGTGTGTTGTAGTGGCCAGGCCAGTGGTGTGTGTGTTGTAGTGGCCAGGCCAGTGGTGTGTTGTAGTGACCAGGCCAGTGGTGTGTGTGTTGTAGTGGCCAGGCCAGTGGTGTGTGTGTTGTAGTGGCCAGGTCAGTGGTGTGTGTGTTGTAGTGACCAGGCCAGTGGTGTGTTGTAGTGGCCAGGCCAGTGGTGTGTTGTAGTGACCAGGCCAGTGGTGTGTTGTAGTGGCCAGGCCAGTGGTGTGTTGTAGTGACCAGGCCAGTGGTGTGTGTGTTGTAGTGGCCAGGCCAGTGGTGTGTTGTAGTGACCAGGCCAGTGGTGTGTGTGTTGTAGTGTCCAGGCCAGTGGTGTGTGTGTTGTAGTGGCCAGGCCAGTGGTGTGTGTGTTGTAGTGGCCAGGCCAGTGGTGTGTTGTAGTGACCAGGCCAGTGGTGTGTGTGTTGTAGTGGCCAGGCCAGTGGTGTGTGTGTTGTAGTGGCCAGGTCAGTGGTGTGTGTGTTGTAGTGACCAGGCCAGTGGTGTGTGTGTTGTAGTGGCCAGGTCAGTGGTGTGTGTGTTGTAGTGGCCAGGCCAGTGGTGTGTTGTAGTGGCCAGGCCAGTGGTGTGTTGTAGTGACCAGGCCAGTGGTGTGTGTGTTGTAGTGACCAGGCCAGTGGTGTGTGTGTTGTAGTGGCCAGGCCAGTGGTGTGTTGTAGTGGCCAGGCCAGTGGTGTGTTGTAGTGACCAGGCCAGTGGTGTGTGTGTTGTAGTGGCCAGGCCAGTGGTGTGTTGTAGTGTCCAGGCCAGTGGTGTGTGTGTTGTAGTGGCCAGGCCAGTGGTGTGTGTGTTGTAGTGGCCAGGCCAGTGGTGTGTTGTAGTGACCAGGCCAGTGGTGTGTGTGTTGTAGTGTCCAGGCCAGTGGTGTGTGTGTTGTAGTGGCCAGGCCAGTGGTGTGTGTGTTGTAGTGGCCAGGCCAGTGGTGTGTTGTAGTGACCAGGCCAGTGGTGTGTGTGTTGTAGTGGCCAGGCCAGTGGTGTGTGTGTTGTAGTGGCCAGGTCAGTGGTGTGTGTGTTGTAGTGACCAGGCCAGTGGTGTGTGTGTTGTAGTGGCCAGGTCAGTGGTGTGTTGTAGTGTCCAGGCCAGTGGTGTGTTGTAGTGGCCAGGTCAGTGGTGTGTTGTAGTGGCCAGGCCAGTGGTGTGTTGTAGTGGCCAGGCCAGTGGTGTGTGTGTTGTAGTGGCCAGGCCAGTGGTGTGTGTGTTGTAGTGGCCAGGCCAGTGGTGTGTGTGTTGTAGTGGCCAGGCCAGTGGTGTGTGTGTTGTAGTGGCCAGGTCAGTGGTGTGTTGTAGTGTCCAGGCCAGTGGTGTGTTGTAGTGGCCAGGTCAGTGGTGTGTTGTAGTGGCCAGGCCAGTGGTGTGTGTGTTGTAGTGGCCAGGCCAGTGGTGTGTTGTAGTGACCAGGCCAGTGGTGTGTGTGTTGTAGTGTCCAGGCCAGTGGTGTGTGTGTTGTAGTGGCCAGGCCAGTGGTGTGTGTGTTGTAGTGGCCAGGCCAGTGGTGTGTTGTAGTGGCCAGGCCAGTGGTGTGTTGTAGTGGCCAGGCCAGTGGTGTGTCCCACTCTGCTCTATTCTCCTCTGCTCCCAGGACAGCCTTTTAAACAAGCCCATTCCTCCTGTGTCCAATGCTGACCCATCAAACATGACAAATACACTACCTCTGTACCTCATCCCTCTCCAACTAACATATCAAACCAAACCAGGTAACACAGCAAACCAGCTAACACACCACAGCCAACCAGCTAACACACCACAGCAAAACGGCTAACACACCACAGCAAAACAGCTAACACACCACAGAAAACCAGCTAACACACCACAGCAAACCAGCTAACACACCACAGCAAACCAGCTAACACACCACAGCAAACCAGCTAACACACCACAGCAAACCAGCTAACACACCACAGCAAACCAGCTAACACACCACAGCAAACCAGCTAACACACCACAGCAAACCAGCTAACACACCACAGCAAACCAGCTAACACACCACAGCAAACCAGCTAACACACCACAGCCAACCAGCTAACACACCACAGCCAACCAGCTAACACACCACAGCCAACCAGCTAACACACCACAGCCAACCAGCTAACACACCACAGCAAACCAGCTAACACACCACAGCAAACCAGCTAACACACCACAGCAAACCAGCTAACACATCGATTCAAGCCAGGCTGAAAATTAAATTAAATGTAAAATGTGGCTCTACGCCCATGCAGCCACCCTGATAAATATGTATGTATGGAAACCTGTTATCAGGGTTGCATTAGCTTTCAGAATCTGTGTTTTTATATTGAAAGTCAACAGTGTTGTTTGTATCCATAGAGTGATAATGGTGCGTGCAACTCTTCCCCATAAAAGACACCAGTGCTACACATTCAGCAGCGCTAGTTGGCTAGCAGCCACACATAAGTAGATTAGCTTACATTGAAAAAAACATATTTCTAATATTTATCATAGCGAGCGTGTAGCCAGCTCAATTTCTTAATGTTTTTCTTAAAGTTAATCTTGCATTTTAACTTACTACTGGAGAAAAAAACTCAAACTTACTCAGTCTGTAACACAACCCCTGGTTATTATTCAGTCTGTAACACGACCCCTTGTTATTATTCAGTCTGTAACACGACCCCTGGTTATTATTCAGTCTGTAACACGACCCCCTGGTTATTATTCAGTCTGTAACACGACCCCCTGGTTATTATTTAGTCTGTAACACGACCCCCTGGTTATTATTCAGTCTGTAACACAACCCCTGGTTATTATTCAGTCTGTAACACGGCCCCTGGTTATTATTCAGTCTGTAGCACGACCCCCTGGTTATTATTCAGTCTGTAACACGACCCCTGGTTATTATTCAGTCTGTAACACGACCCCTGGTTATTATTCAGTCTGTAACACGACCCCTGGTTATTATTCAGTCTGTAACACGACCCCTGGTTATTATTCAGTCTGTAACACGACCCCTGGTTATTATTCAGTCTGTAACACGACCCCTGGTTATTATTCAGTCTGTAATACCAACCCCTGATTATTATTCAGTCTGTAATACCAACCCCTGATTATTATTCAGTCTGTAACACGACCCCCTGGTTATTATTCAGTCTGTAACACGACCCCTGGTTATTATTCAGTCTGTAACACGACCCCTGGTTATTATTCAGTCTGTAACACGACCCCTGGTTATTATTCAGTCTGTAACACGACCACCTGGTTATTATTCAGTCTGTAACACGACCCCTGGTTATTAATCAGTCTGTACTACGCTAGCTAGCTAATCTCCCAACTTGTATTTTGAATCCTGTGTCAAGCTAATGAAGGAAGTGGATGGATGTAGGATGGGGGCAGCATTCTGCGTTGATGATTTCCTGTCAGTCTCCTAACCCTTCTGCTTGCCTGCGGTTCAGCACATCTCAGATGGAGGTTGGTTTCCAAGTGGCACCCTAGTCCATATTTGGTGTATTACTTTTGACCAGAGCCTTTAGGACCCTGGTCAAAAGTAGTGCACTATATAGGGAATAAGGTGCCATTTAAGGACGCAAGCTCAGAGACCAGACTACATTTGGACCCTTTGTAGTGCACTACATTTGGACCCTTTGTAGTGCACTACATTTGGACCCTTTGTAGTGCACTACATTTGGACCCTTTGTAGTGCACTACATTTGGACCCTTTGTAGTGCACTACATTTGGACCCTTTGTAGTGCACTACATTTGGACCCTTTGTAGTGCACTACATTTGGACCCTTTGTAGTGCACTACATTTGGGCCCTTCGTAGTGCACTACATTTGGACCCTTTGTAGTGCACTACATTTGGACCCTTCGTAGTGCACTACATTTGGACCCTTTGTAGTGCACTACATTTGGGCCCTTCATAGTGCACTACATTTGGACCCTTCGTAGTGAACTACATTTGGAGCCTTTGTAGTGCACTACATTTGGACCCTTCGTAGTGCACTACATTTGGACCCTTCGTAGTGCACTACATTTGGGCCCTTTCATAGTGCACTATATTTGGGCCCTTCGTAGTGCACTACATTTGACCAGAGCCGACACGGCTCCCATACAAGCCATGATCAAAAGTAAAACACTATATAGGGAATAAGGATGCCATTTTGGAACAGAAAACGTCTGCCAGCAGTCCGTTGGGTAGTCTACTGTACCCTCTCTGTTAAATAGAGGGGCTAGATCTGATTATCCAGTGTACAGTAGATTAAGCCTTCCCACCAATTAGCCTGCAGTGCAGTACAGTACAGAGTGGGAGAATAGACACTGTTATGCTATTACGACTTAGTCTCTCAAACACACACACACACACACACACACACACAGCCTCTAATCTCCACTCACTGCAGAGCCTCAAAACCCCCCAGCCTTCGCATCAGTCAGCAGTATACGGAATGGAAACGAGGGGGGAAAGAAAGTGATTATTTCTTTCTAATCATGGTTTTTATTAATGTTTCCTAACTTCTGGCGGAGCTTACTTAAAGCGGCTTCTCTTTTAAGCCTATGTTAATTACAGCATGTTATGTTAATTGCGTCAAAGTCGATGGTCCTGCTGATAGCCCGTCAAGAGTCTATGGTCCTGCTGATAGCCCGTCAAGAGTCTATGGTCCTGCTCATAGCCCGTCAAGAGTCTATGGTCCTGCTGATAGCCCGTCAAGAGTCTATGGTCCTGCTGATAGTCCGTCAAGAGTCTATGGTCCTGCTGATAGCCTGTCAAGAGTCTATGGTCCTGCTGATAGCCTGTCAAGAGTCTATGGTCCTGCTGATAGCCTGTCAAGAGTCTATGGTCCTGCTGATAGCCTGTCAAGAGTCTATGGTCCTGCTGATAGCCCGTCAAGAGTCTATGGTCCTGCTGATAGCCCGTCAAGAGTCTATGGTCCTGCTGATAGCCCGTCAAGAGTCTATGGTCCTGCTGATAGCCCGTCAAGAGTCTATGGTCCTGCTGATAGCCCGTCAAGAGTCTATGGTCCTGCTGATAGTCCGTCAAGAGTCTATGGTCCTGCTGATAGCCCGTCAAGAGTCTATGGTCCTGCTCATAGCCCGTCAAGAGTCTATGGTCCTGCTGATAGCCCGTCAAGAGTCTATGGTCCTGCTGATAGCCCGTCAAGAGTCTATGGTCCTGCTGATAGCCCGTCAAGAGTCTATGGTCCTGCTGATAGCCCGTCAAGAGTCTATGGTCCTGCTGATAGCCCGTCAAGAGTCTATGGTCCTGCTGATAGTCCGTCAAGAGTCTATGGTCCTGCTGATAGCCCGTCAAGAGTCTATGGTCCTGCTGATAGCCTGTCAAGAGTCTATGGTCCTGCTGATAGCCTGTCAAGAGTCTATGGTCCTGCTGATAGCCTGTCAAGAGTCTATGGTCCTGCTGATAGCCCGTCAAGAGTCTATGGTCCTGCTGATAGCCCGTCAAGAGTCTATGGTCCTGCTGATAGCCCGTCAAGAGTCTATGGTCCTGCTGATAGCCCGTCAAGAGTCTATGGTCCTGCTGATAGCCCGTCAAGAGTCTATGGTCCTGCTGATAGCCCGTCAAGAGTCTATGGTCCTGCTGATAGCCCGTCAAGAGTCTATGGTCCTGCTGATAGCCCGTCAAGAGTCTATGGTCCTGCTGATAGCCCGTCAAGAGTCTATGGTCCTGCTGATAGCCCGTCAAGAGTCTATGGTCCTGCTGATAGCCCGTCAAGAGTCTATGGTCCTGCTGATAGCCCGTCAAGAGTCTATGGTCCTGCTGATAGCCCGTCAAGAGTCTATGGTCCTGCTGATAGTCCGTCAAGAGTCTATGGTCCTGCTGATAGCCCGTCAAGAGTCTATGGTCCTGCTCATAGCCCGTCAAGAGTCTATGGTCCTGCTCATAGCCCGTCAAGAGTCTATGGTCCTGCTGATAGCCCGTCAAGAGTCTATGGTCCTGCTGATAGCCCGTCAAGAGTCTATGGTCCTGCTGATAGCCCGTCAAGAGTCTATGGTCCTGCTGATAGCCCGTCAAGAGTCTATGGTCCTGCTGATAGCCCGTCAAGAGTCTATGGTCCTGCTGATAGTCCGTCAAGAGTCTATGGTCCTGCTGATAGCCCGTCAAGAGTCTATGGTCCTGCTGATAGCCCGTCAAGAGTCTATGGTCCTGCTGATAGCCCGTCAAGAGTCTATGGTCCTGCTGATAGCCCGTCAAGCGTCAAGAGTCTATGGTCCTGCTGATAGCCCATCAAGAGTCTATGGTCCTGCTGATAGCCCATCAAGGGTGGATGGCTTCTTTTCTATTCCAATTTATTGGAAAGGCTGCTAAACCATTTCCACATGACTCACAGCGTTGTTGTGTACTTACAGTGCAGTGCACTTTCACTCCATTCTCCACCTGACTCTCTGCCACCACAATACAGTATAGCCTCTAGCCAGGCCTTGTCCATTCAGTACCACAATACAGTATAGCCTCTAGCCAGGCCTTGTCCATTCAGTACCACAATACAGTATAGCCTCTAGCCAGGCCTTGTCCATTCAGTACCACAATACAGTATAGCCTCTAGCCAGGCCTTGTCCATTCAGTACCACAATACAGTATAGCCTCTAGCCAGGCCTTGTCCATTCAGTACCACAATACAGTATAGCCTCTAGCCAGGCCTTGTCCATTCAGTACCACAATACAGTATAGCCTCTAGCCAGGCCTTGTCCATTCAGTACCACAATACAGTATAGCCTCTAGCCAGGCCTTGTCCATTCAGTACCACAATACAGTATAGCCTCTAGCCAGGCCTTGTCCATTCAGTACCACAATACAGTATAGCCTCTAGCCAGGCCTTGTCCATTCAGTACCACAATACAGTATAGCCTCTAGCCAGGCCTTGTCCATTCAGTACCACAATACAGTATAGCCTCTAGCCAGGCCTTGTCCATTCAGTACCACAATACAGTGTAGCCTCTAGCCAGGCCTTGTCCATTCAGTACCACAATACAGTATAGCCTCTAGCCAGGCCTTGTCCATTCAGTACCACAATACAGTATAGCCTCTAGCCAGGCCTTGTCCATTCAGTACCACAATACAGTATAGCCTCTAGCCAGGCCTTGTCCATTCAGTACCACAATACAGTATAGCCTCTAGCCAGGACTTGTCCATTCAGTACCACAATACAGTATAGCCTCTAGCCAGGCCTTGTCCATTCAGTACCACAATACAGTATAGCCTCTAGCCAGGCCTTGTCCATTCAGTACCACAATACAGTATAGCCTCTAGCCAGGCCTTATCCATTCAGTACCACAATACAGTATAGCCTCTAGCCTTACTATGAGCAGAATAGGAAATTAAATCAGCGCTGCTGTGTGTGTCTCTCTCTGTGTGTGTGTGCGTGTGTGTCTCTGTGTGTGTGTGTGCGTGTGTGTGTGCATGCCTCTCTGTGTGTGTGTGTGTGTGTGTGTGTGTGTGTGTCTCTCTGTGTGTGTGTGTGTGCGTGCGTGTGTATATTAAATGTTAATCTGTCTATATAGGATGTGAACACTGAGGCATGGCACTGTAGCTAGCCCTCCTTTTCAACACATTTACATGCAATGTTTCCCCTCCAGCTGTCAGTGTCAGTGGAGAGGAGACATGTTGATATGTGATTCTCTAAGTAATCACTCTCTTTTCTGCCTCCCTGTGTTACCTCTTAAGTACAGGATGTATAATTAATGGTTGCGCTGCAGGCAAAGACTTAAAAAAATTGGACCAGTTTGTCCTAATTAGAGACTTCTCTTAACTGGTTGTAAGTGAAAGCCTTTTACTAGCGGAGATGCTAATTATGTGCTATAATGCTTTTAGATTGATACTGGGCTGTTTACTGGCCCGTCGGGCTAATGTGCTATTGGTACGCAGTTTCCTAAGTATTTTTTTTACATAGCAGTTTAATACCATACGTGCATGTATTGTGAGAGTGTAAGTGCTCTGGTACAGCATCATAATAATAACACGTTTTTAAAGGTTGACTGTTTCCTGAGCTGATTTTGTTCATCACGTTTATGATGATTAGTTATCTTTAGTCGATCGATGGCATTTCTGTATAAGCCTATGTAGGATAGTGTTCCTCCTAGCGTGCTTAATTCACTAAATGCAGTAACCTGGCTGTAAGTATTGTTTATAGTTCACCGAATAGGTACATATTTATTTTGTATTATGTCCATGAAAAGATATTGTACCTTTTTTCCAATAGAAAGATATAGACCTGGATGCAGCTTCATACCAGAACACTGAACCCATTCCAGTTCAGAGGAATGTTGTTATGAGCCAATGCTGTTCTCTCTGATCTCTGTCTGTCTCTCTCTGTGGGCCTGAAGCCTTAAAGGGGAATAGCAACACTTCCCCCTTCCCCCTCCTCTCCTCTCAGGGTCTGTAGCCTTAATGGAGAGACATGGCTAGTCTTCCTCCCCTCTCCTCTCAGGTCTGTAGCCTTAATGGAGAGACATGGCTAGTCTTCCTCCCCACTCCTCCCCTCTCCTCTCAGGGTCTGCAGCCTTAATGGAGAGACATGGCTAGTCTTCCTCCCCACTCCTCCCCTCTCCTCTCAGGGTCTGCAGCCTTAATGGAGAGACATGGCTAGTCTTCCTCCCCACTCCTCCCTCTCCTCTCAGGGTCTGCAGCCTTAATGGAGAGACATGGCTAGTCTTCCTCCCCACTCCTCCCCTCTCCTCTCAGGGTCTGCAGCCTTAATGGAGAGACATGGCTAGTCTTCCTCCCCACTCCTCCCCTCTCCTCTCAGGGTCTGTAGCCTTAATGGAGAGACATGGCTAGTCTTCCTCCCCACTCCTCCCCTCTCCTCTCAGGGTCTGTAGCCTTAATGGAGAGACATGGCTAGTCTTCCCCCTCCTCCCCTCTCCTCTCAGGGTCTGTAGCCTTAATGGAGAGACATGGCTAGTCTTCCTCCCCCTCCTCCCTCTCCTCTCAGGGTCTGCAGCCTTAATGGAGAGACATGGCTAGTCTTCCCCTCCTCCCCTCTCCTCTCAGGGTCTGTAGCCTTAATGGAGAGACATGGCTAGTCTTCCCCCTCCTCCCCTCTCCTCTCAGGGTCTGCAGCCTTAATGGAGAGACATGGCTAGTCTTCCTCCCCACTCCTCCCCTCTCCTCTCAGGGTCTGCAGCCTTAATGGAGAGACATGGCTAGTCTTCCTCCCCACTCCTCCCCTCTCCTCTCAGGGTCTGCAGCCTTAATGGAGAGACATGGCTAGTCTTCCTGTTACTGAACACTAACACTTTTATCTCTGTTCTGTCAGATGCTCACTCTCTCCTGAAGCCTACCCCCCCGCTGCTCTCCCTCCCTCCCTTAACCTCAATCCACTCTTCACCTTTTCCCAACCATCACACCCCCCCTGGTGTTCCTTGCAGGGGGTGACAGGTAGCCTAAACGGTTAGAGCGTTGGGACAGAACCTAAAAGATTGCTTGTTTGAATCCTTGAGCCGGGCGATTGTGGAAAAATGTGCCGTTCTGCCCTTGGAAAAAGGCAGTTAACCCCCACGTGAACCGTTCCCCGGGCACCGGTGAAATGGACATCGATTTTAAGGCTGTCCTCCGCACCTCTCTGATTGAGAGGGGTTGGGTTAAATGCAGAAGACATTTCAGTTGAAGGCATTCGGTTGTGCAACTGACTGGGTATCCACTGTCCTCTCCCTTACCCTCAACCCCTCAACCACCACACCCACTCTCAGACAAATACCCTACAGCAGGGATGGGCAACTTGCGGCCTACGGGCCACATGCAGACCCCCTTTTGTAGGCCGGGGGATCAATTTCCCTAAAACAGAGAACTCAGTTGGGAAGAGTTAGAACAGTACATTACACCAGGTGTCATTTAGAATGATGACAGTTAGAACAGTACAATACACCAGGTGTCATTTAGAATAATGACAGTTAGAACAGTACAATACACCAGGTGTCATTTAGAATGATGACAGTTAGAACAGTACATTACACCAGGTGTCATTTAGAATGATGACAGTTAGAACAGTACATTACACCAGGTGTCATTTAGAATAATGACAGTTAGAACAGTACAATACACCAGGTGTCATTTAGAATGATGACAGTTAGAACAGTACAATACACCAGGTGTCATTTAGAATGATGACAGTCAGAACAGTACAATACACCAGGTGTCATTTAGAATGATGACAGTTAGAACAGTACAATACACCAGGTGTCATTTAGAATGATGACAGTTAGAACAGTACATTACACCAGGTGTCATTTAGAATGATGACAGTCAGAACAGTACAATACACCAGGTGTCATTTAGAATGATGACAGTTAGAACAGTACATTACACTAGGTGTCATTTAGAATGATGACAGTTAGAACAGTACATTACACCAGGTGTCATTTAGAATGATGACAGTTAGAACAGTACAATACACCAGGTGTCATTTAGAATGATGACAGTTAGAACAGTACATTACACCAGGTGTCATTTAGAATGATGACAGTTAGAACAGTACATTACACCAGGTGTCATTTAGAATGATGACAGTTAGAACAGTACATTACACTAGGTGTCATTTAGAATGATGACAGTCAGAACAGTACAATACACCAGGTGTCATTTAGAATGATGACAGTTAGAACAGTACATTACACCAGGTGTCATTTAGAATGATGACAGTTAGAACAGTACAATACACCAGGTGTCATTTAGAATGATGACAGTTAGAACAGTACAATACACCAGGTGTCATTTAGAATGATGACAGTCAGAACAGTACAATACACCAGGTGTCATTTAGAATGATGACAGTTAAAACAGTACATTACACCAGGTGTCATTTAGAATGATGACAGTCAGAACAGTACATTACACCAGGTGTCATTTAGAATGATGACAGTTAGAACAGTACATTACACCAGGTGTCATTTAGAATGATGACAGTTAGAACAGTACAATACACCAGGTGTCATTTAGAATGATGACAGTCAGAACAGTACAATACACCAGGTGTCATTTAGAATGAAGACAGTTAGAACAGCACAATACACCAGGTGTCATTTAGAATGATGACAGTTAGAACAGTACATTACACCAGGTGTCATTTAGAATGATGACAGTTAGAACAGTACATTACACCAGGTGTCATTTAGAATGATGACAGTTAGAACAGTACATTACACCAGGTGTCATTTAGAATGATGACAGTCAGAACAGTATAATACACCAGGTGTCATTTAGAATGATGACAGTCAGAACAGTACAATACACCAGGTGTCATTTAGAATGATGACAGTTAGAACAGTACATTACACCAGGTGTCATTTAGAATGATGACAGTAAGAACAGTACAATACACCAGGTGTCATTTAGAATGATGACAGTCAGAACAGTACAATACACCAGGTGTCATTTAGAATGATGACAGTTAGAACAGTACATTACACCAGGTGTCATTTAGAATGATGACAGTCAGAACAGTACAATACACCAGGTGTCATTTAGAATGAAGACAGTTAGAACAGCACAATACACCAGGTGTCATTTAGAATGATGACAGTTAGAACAGTACATTACACCAGGTGTCATTTAGAATGATGACAGTTAGAACAGTACATTACACCAGGTGTCATTTAGAATGATGACAGTTAGAACAGTACATTACACCAGGTGTCATTTAGAATGATGACAGTCAGAACAGTATAATACACCAGGTGTCATTTAGAATGATGACAGTCAGAACAGTACAATACACCAGGTGTCATTTAGAATGATGACAGTTAGAACAGTACATTACACCAGGTGTCATTTAGAATGATGACAGTCAGAACAGTACAATACACCAGGTGTCATTTAGAATGATGACAGTCAGAACAGTACAATACACCAGGTGTCATTTAGAATGATGACAGTTAGAACAGTACATTACACCAGGTGTCATTTTGAAATGTGGTTGCACATCAGCAGTTTTTCTCTTGTTATTTTAGTCTCTGACAATCACTCAATTAGCCCATGTCAACTAATAATTTTTAGATTGGTAGTTAGTCTAGTCAGCTATCTAAACTTGTAGTAATCATGGCCGAAGACAGACCGGTCACGCGGTCTCTCCACCCCATGAAAAAATTTATAGAATTGAAGGAAATTAACTTTAAAACCAAAAAAAATTGGTTCTCTACTCTCAAGACAGTGCCAATAAAATGTTTTGCCAGCGAGGTGCCCCCACAAGGCTAGGGCCCTGACTACTGGTATAATGCCTTTGGTGCAGTTACACTAGTTAACAGTCTTTAACTATTCAGTAGACTGCATGTGGGTGTGTGTATGGATGTGGGTACGCAGACCCGCGAGCCACTGCGATCCCTCATGATGAGTTCTGATTTTTTTTTGTGAACCCCCATCAAAGTTGCCCATCCCTGCCTGAGAGAGAGCCCCAACTCCCCCACTCTCTACGGCCTCCCCTTCTCTCTCTACGGCCTCCCCTTCTCTCTCTCTCTCTCTCTCTCTCTCTCTCTCTCTCTCTCTCTCTCTCTCTCTCTCTCTCTCTCTCTCTCTCTCTCTCTCTCAAAGCAAGTGAAGTAGATGAACAGTAAACATTACACTCACAGAAGTTCCAAAAGAATAAAGACATTACAAATGTCATATTATGTCTATATACAGTGTTGTAACGATGTGCAAAAGGGAAAATAAATCAACATAAATATGGGTTGTATTCAGAATGGTGTTTGTTCTTTCTTGTGGCAACAGGTCACAAATCTTGCTGCTGTGATGGCAGACTGTGGTATGTCACCTAATAGATATGGGAGTTTATCAAAATTGTGTTTATTTTCAATGTCTTTGTGGGTCTGTGTAATCTGAGGGAAATATGTGTCTCTAATGTGGTCATACATTTGGCAGGAGGTTAGGAAGTGCAGCTCAGTTTTCACCTCATTTTGTGGGCAGTGTGCACATAGCCTGTCTTCTCTTGAGAGCCAGGTCTGCCTACAGCGGCCTTTCTCAATAGCAAGGCTATGCTCACTGAGTCTGTACATAGTCAAAGCTTTCCTTAAGATTGGGTCAGTCACAGTGGTCAGGTATTCTGCCACTGTGTACTCTCTGTTTAGGGCCAAATAGCATTCTAGTTTGCTATGGTTTATTTTTATTCTTTCCAATGTGTCAAGTAATTATCTTTTTGTTTTCTCATGATTTGTTTGGGTCTAATTGTGTTGCTGTCTTGGGGCCCCAGGACCAGCTTGCTTAGGGGACTCTTCTCCAGGTTCATCTCTCTGTAGGTGATGGCTTTGTTGTGGAAGGTTTGGGAATTGCTTCCTTTTAGGTGGTTGTAGAATTTAACAGCTCTTTCCTGGATTTTGATCATTAGTGGGTATCGGCCTATTTCTGCTCTGCACGCATTATTTGGTGTTTTACGTTGTACACGGAGGACATTTTTGCAGACTTCTGCATGCAGAATCTGAGTGTGTCTCTCTACTGTCTCGCTCTCTTTCTCCTGTCTCTCTCTCTCGTCTCTCTCTCAATAACATTTTTAAATTTAAGGGCTTTATTGGCATGGGAACAGTATGTTAAAATTGCCAAAGCAAGTGCAGTAGATTTATTTAACAAAAGTGAGATAAACAATAAAAATGAGCAAAAGTTCCAAAAGAATGAAGACATTTCAAATGTCATATTATGTGCTTTCTCTCCCCCCTCCCCATCTCTCTCTCTGCCCCTCCCCTATCCCCTATCCCCCTCTCTCACAGTCTCCTCTCCCCCTCTCCTCTGACGCTGGTCTCTCTTCATGTTGAAGGGAGGTATTGATTCTCACTGATCTAGGAGGTTTTATCCCAGTGCACTTCAGTGTCCCCTCTCCCAACAATACACATCTAAAGATCCTTCTAGTGGCTGACTTCCCTTTACGGGTCAAGTCCCAAATGGCACCCTAATCCCTATATAGTGCACTACTACTAAAAAGTATATAGGGAATAGGGTGCCATTTGGGATGTATCCTAGATGGGGTGGAGGTTTAACAGGGAGAGAAAGACGTCTAGACTTATCCTTCACCTTGTTTACGTGGTTGCGGCTCCGTTTATATAGGTCACTGAGTGGATTAAGCTGAGAAAGTATACCTGAAGGGAATTTCTTGCTCCAAAAATGTGTGTTTGTGTGCCCCCTCACCCCCTGTCCCCCGCCCTCTCTCCTGCCCCGCCCTCTGTGTGTGTTGCCTTTAGGGTAGGTGTTCATGTTGCTGCCTTGCTAGCCTTGTTCATTAAATTATGTTTGTACTAATGGCCTCTTCTTTTGGTTTGTCTTTCTTCAGTGTCCTTTCTTCCACACTCAGAAGATGGAGACCGTCATCCTCCACACAGAGGGACCCTCCAAAAGGGATCCCTGATCCCTATGAGCCTAAAGCACTAGAGTCGCAAAGGGAGAGCGTATAGTACTGGAAACATTCAGAGTTTACCAGTAAACTACCAGAATTTTGGTAACTTTCAAGGATTTTATGTAATCTATTACAAGACATCCAGTGGCCCGTTTGGATACTTCAGATTGTCACAGGTGTCTGTAATTGTAAAATATGACGTAATTAAATGATATTTTTAAATTAAAAAAAAAAATCGATTTACAAAGCTGTAAAAATATGTTCCTACATATAAACCGTCAACTTAGTGAATACCATTGGTGTTTAATATGAGGGTTTCAGCATGACATATCTTTTTACATTTTTACACTTATTTATTTTTATTAATGTCGAAATGTATTTGTTTGTCAATGTTTTGCCGTCAAACTGGTGGCAGTTGTGAAGAAAGGTCAATGGGTATAAAAACAATTATATTGTCGATTAGGCTATTTACTCTTCAACCATATGTTCTATCTACTAGAAACCTATAGACACAGATACAGATATAAATACTATATATGAATAAACCATTTTAAATGACTAAAGTTAAGATGGCCATATATTTTGTTTAATTACCATAATTAGTAAAGATCATGCGGTCATTTTGTTGAATTTACCAGTAACGTTGCAACCCTAGTAGGGGACTTACAGAGACGGTTCTTACGCTCTAGAAACGGACTGTCACCACGTTCTACATCTCTTGATACTCGCTTCAAACCAAAGCCTTTTTTTTTTAACTAAACTATTTTTGATGTACATATCTGTACATACCAGTACAATGCTTATTTTTTGTGTCAGAATTTTGCACTTAAATACTCTTTATTTTTTTTTATTTTTTTTTATAAAGTGAATATTGAGCAAAACTATTTGAACTTCTGGGAGCTTCATTGCAATCTGCTGGATTTGTATTGCTAACTATTTTATTTTCTTTATTATTCATTTTATATATTTTTTTGTTGGTTGTTGGTTGTAAAGGGATTGAATATAACGTTTTATAATAAATGATCATCTGCTTATTTAATGTTTATACCCGTGAGAGAAAAAATATGTCTACATTTGTTGCCTCACTGTAGACTTTAAAGGTAAATAAATGAATATATTCACAAGTGTTGTCTTTCTGACTGTAGTGAGGTTATGATCCCTTAAAGAGGTAGGAGTCTGGTCTAAACTAGTGCACTAAATATAGGGAATAGGGTTCCATAGGGCTCTGGTCAAAACTAGTGCACTATATAGGGAATAGGGCTCTGGTCTAAAGTAGTGCACTAAATATAGGGAATAGGGTTCCATAGGGCTCTGGTCAAAACTAGTGCACTATATAGGGAATAGGGCTCTGGTCTAAAGTAGTGCACTATATAGGGAATAGGGTTCCATAGGGCCCTGGTCTAAACTAGTGCACTATATAGGGAATAGGGTTCCATAGGGCTCTGGTCAAAACTAGTGCACTATATAGGGAATAGGGCTCTGGTCTAAAGTAGTGCACTATATAGGGAATAGGGTTCCATAGGGCCCTGGTCTAAACTAGTGCACTATATAGGGAATAGGGTTCCATTGAAATGCAGTCAATATGATCAGCTAAAGTGAGCTGTGATGAGGAGGATGCGAAACAGAAAGGTTTTGAGACCGGGTTCATTGGGAAAACCAGACATACTTCAAGCGTATAGAAATAGGCTGTAGCCAGTCACCGATTGATGTACAGTTCAAGTCTTAAGTTTACATACACTTAGGTTGGAGTCATTAAAACTCGTTTTTCAACCACTCCACACATTTCTTGTTAACAAACTATAGTTTTGTCAAGTCGGTTAAAACACATCTACTTTGTGCATGACACAAGTACTTTTTCCAACAATTGTTTACAGACAGATTATTTCACTTGTAATTCACTCTATCACAATTCCAGTGGGTCAGAAGTTGACTGTGCCAACTTGGAAAATTCCAGAAAATGATGGCTTTAGAAGCTTCTGATAGGCTAATTGACATCATTTAAGTCAATAGGAGGTGTACCTGTGGATGTATTTCAAGGCCTACCTTTAAACTCAGTGCCTCTTTGCTTGACATCATGGGAAAATCAAAAGAAATCAGCAAAGACCTCAGAAATTGTAGACCTCCACAAGTCTGGTTCATCCTTGGGAGCAATTTCCAAACGCCTGAAGGTACCACACTCATCTGTACAAACAATAGTACGCAAGTTAAACACCATGGGACCACGCAGCCATCATACCGCTCAGGAAGGAGACGCGTTCTGTCTCCTACAGATGAACATACTTCAGTGCAAAAAGTGGAAATCAATCCCAGAACAACAGCAAAGGACCTTGTGAAGATGCTGGAGGAAACAGGTGCAAAAGTCCACAGTAAAACAAGTCCGATATCGACATAACCTGAAAGGCCGCTTAGCATGGAAGAAGCCACTGCTCCAAAACCGCCATAAAAAAAGCCAGACTACGGTTTGCAACTGCACATGGGGACAAAGATTATACTTTTTGGAGAAATGTCCTCTGTTCTGATGAAACAAAAATAGAACTGTTTGGCCCTAATGAACATCGTTATGTTTGGAGGAAAAAGGGGGAGGCTTGCAAGCCAAAGAACACCATCCCAACCGTGAAGCACGGGGGTGGCAGCATCATGTTGTGGGGGTGCTTTGCTGCAGGATGGACTGGTGCACTTCACAAAATAGATTGCATCCTGAGGTAGGAAAATTATGTGGATACATTGAAGCAACGTCTCAAGGCATCAGTCAGGAAGTTAAAGCTTGGTCGCAAATGGGTCTTCCAAATGGACAATGACCCCAAGCATACTTCCAAAGTTGTGGCAAAATGGCTTAAACAACTTCTTGGGGATTGCTGGTGCGCTAGCGCCCCAATCCCGACACTACCAGGTGAAATGCAAGGCGCCAAATTCAAAATCCAAGTTGAATTATTAAACATCCACCAATATACAAGTGTTCCATACTCATCAAAAGCTCTGTTTCTTGGCAATATCACAGCGTTGTCAGATTTCAAAAAGGCTTTACGGCGAAAGCAGCACATTTGATTGTTTGAGGGTAGCACCTCACATATTTTTTTCAATTACCATAATTTCATAATCCATCACAGCACACACATAACACATTTCACAGCGAAAACAAATCAATTACCTGTTGAAGAACTTTTGCTGAGGTCTTCCTAAGTGTCCAACGAAGACAATCCATGGTTGTTTTGTTAGAAAAAGTAATGTATTTTATCCATAAATCTCCATTTGGTTGTGGCGTTATAATCAGAAAGCGACAGCTTCCACTACTCCATTGAAGCGTGGCGCCAAACTGGTTCATCTTATACCTATAAACTTGCCCAAGAACAATCAAACATAGTTTTAAATGTATCCTTAGGAACACTTTTACGTATATTTACTATTATAAATCAACCGGAATATAAACTGATCGATAAAGACGGTAAAAAACACACAGCGCGCCTTGTCGGGAGCGCGCATTCCCTTGTGTTGACATAAATGAGACACTTCCTGGTTTCCTCTTCTTCTCTGGTCTAATTCATCCAAAATGAAAATGAATACTGTCTCGAGACTGTTGACATCCAGAGGAAGCAATGGGTACTGCATTCATATGCCCTTATAAGGGCATTTTCATGAGGGAGGGGTTCCAAATGAGCAATGTGTCAAAACCACTTTTTCGCCTGCCATATGCGTTCTGTTTTACTCACAGACAAATGGTTAACACTTTTGGAAAAGTGTTTCCTATCCAATGGTACTAAATATGTGCATATCCTATTTTCTGGGCCTGAATGGGAGGCATTTTACTTTGGGCACGCCAGGCTCTCCAAAACGGTCACCTCGTGCGCCGATCCCTAAGAAGTTAAACAATTTAAATGCAATGCTACCAAATACTAATTGAGTGTATGCAAACTTCTGACCCACTGGGAATGTGATGAAAGAAATAGAAGTTCTTGCATTAGCAGAAACTCCCCCCACCTTGAGCATCCAGGTGGCTCCTGCCCTGTGCACTGGAGCCCTAGCTAGCACACAGTGTCCTTCATCCCTTCCTGCCCTCGTCGTTGTTAACAGAAATGCAGGAAAGCAGAGAAGGCGTTATAACATGACAGCAGCAGGTAGAGAAGGCGTTATAACATAACAGCAGCAGGTAGAGAAGACATTATAACATGACAGCAGCAGGTAGAGAAGGCGTTATAACATGAAAGCAGCAGGTAGAGAAGGCATTATAACATGACAGCAGTAGGTAGAAGGCGTTATAACATGACAGCAGCAGGTAGAGAAGGGATTATAACATGACAGCAGCAGGTAGAGAATGCGTTAAAACATGACAGCAGCAGGTAGAGAAGGCATTATAACATGACAGCAGTAGTTAAAGAAGGCGTTATAACATGACAGCAGCAGGTAGAGAAGGGATTATAACATGACAGCAGCAGGTAGAGAAGGGATTATAACATGACAGCAGCAGGTAGAGAAGGCATTATAACATGACAACAGCAGGTAGAGAAGGCATAATAACATGACAGCAGCAGGTAGAGAAGGGATTATAACATGACAGCAGCAGGTAGAGAAGGGATTATAACATGAAAGCAGCAGGTAGAGAAGGCATTATAACATGACAGCAGTAGGTAGAAGGGATTATAACATGACAGCAGCAGGTAGAGAAGGCATTATAACATGACAGCAGCAGTTAGAGAAGGGATTATAACATGACAGCAGCAGGTAGAGAAGGCGTTATAACATGAAAGCAGCAGGTAGAGAAGGCATTATAACATGACAGCAGTAGGTAGAAGGGATTATAAAATGACAGCAGCAGGTAGAGAAGGCATTATAACATGACAGCAGCAGGTAGAGAAGGCATTATAACATCACAGCAGCAGGTAGAGAAGGGATTATAACATGACAGCAGCAGGTAGAGAAGGCGTTATAACATGAAAGCAGCAGGTAGAGAAGACATTATAACATGACAGCAGCAGGTAGAAGGGATTATAACATGACAGCAGCGGGTAGAGAAGGCATTATAACATGACAGCAGCAAGTAGAGAAGGCATTATAACTTGACAGCACCAGGTAGAGAAGGCATTATAAAATGACAGCAGCAGGTAGAGAAGGCATTATAACATGACAGCAGCAGGTAGAGAAGGGATTATAACATGACAGCAGCAGGTAGAGAAGGCATTATAACATGACAGCAGAAGGTAGAGAAGGGATTATAACATGACAGCAGCAGGTAGAGAAGACATTATAACATGACAGCAGTAGGTAGAAGGCGTTATAACATGACAGCAGCAGGTAGAGAAGGCATTATAACATGACAGCAGTAGGTAGAAGGCGTTATAACATGACAGCAGCAGGTAGAGAAGGGATTATAACATGACAGCAGCAGGTAGAGTAGGCATTATAACATGACAGCAGCAGGTAGAGAAGGCATTATAACATGACAGCAGCAGGTAGAGAAGGCATTATAACATGACAGCAGTAGGTAGAAGGCGTTATAACATGACAGCAGCAGGTAGAGAAGACATTATAACATGACAGCAGTAGGTAGAAGGCGTTATAACATGACCGCAGCAGGTAGAGAAGGGATTATAACATGACAGCAGCAGGTAGAGAAGGCATTATAACATGACAGCAGTAGGTAGAAGGCGTTATAACATGACAGCAGCAGGTAGAGAAGGGATTATAACATGACAGCAGCAGGTAGAGAAGGCATTATAACATGACAGCAGCAGGTAGAGAAGGCATTATAACATGACAGCAGCAGGTAGAGAAGGCATTATAACATGACAGCAGTAGGTAGAAGGCGTTATAACATGACAGCAGCAGGTAGAGAAGACATTATAACATGACAGCAGTAGGTAGAAGGCGTTATAACATGACCGCAGCAGGTAGAGAAGGGATTATAACATGACAGCAGCAGGTAGAGAAGGCATTATAACATGACAGCAGTAGGTAGAAGGCGTTATAACATGACAGCAGCAGGTAGAGAAGGGATTATAACATGACAGCAGCAGGTAGAGAAGGCGTTATAACATGACAGCAGTAGGTAGAGAAGGGATTATAACATGACAGCAGCAGGTAGAGAAGGGATTATAACATGACAGCAGCAGGTAGAGAAGGGATTATAACATGACAGCAGCAGGTAGAGAAGGGATTATAACATGACAGCAGCAGGTAGAGAAGGCATTATAACATGACAGCATTAGGTAGAAGGGATTATAACATGACAGCAGCAGGTAGAGAAGGCATTATAACATGACAGCAGCAGGTAGAGAAGGCATTATAACATGACAGCAGCAGGTAGAAGGCGTTATAACATGACAGCGGCAGGTAGAGAAGACATTATAACATGAAGCAGTAGGTAGAAGGTGTTATAACATGACAGCAGCAGGTAGAGAAGGGATTATAACATGACAGCAGTAGGTAGAGAAGGCATTATAACATGACAGCAGTAGGTAGAAGGCGTTATAACATGACAGCAGCAGGTAGAGAAGACAGTATAACATGACAGCAGTAGGTAGAAGGCGTTATGACATGACAGCAGCAGGTAGAGAAGGGATTATAACATGACAGCAGCAGGTAGAGAAGGCATTATAACATGACAGCAGTAGGTAGAAGGCGTTAATACATGACAGCAGCAGGTAGAGAAGGCATTATAACATGACAGCAGTAGGTAGAAGGGATTATAACATGACAGCAGCAGGTAGAGAAGGCATTATAACATGACAGCAGCAGGTAGAGAAGGCATTATAACATGACAGCAGCAGGTAGAAGGCGTTATAACATGACAGCGGCAGGTAGAGAAGACATTATAACATGAAGCAGTAGGTAGAAGGTGTTATAACATGACAGCAGCAGGTAGAGAAGGGATTATAACATGACAGCAGTAGGTAGAGAAGGCATTATAACATGACAGCAGTAGGTAGAAGGCGTTATAACATGACAGCAGCAGGTAGAGAAGACAGTATAACATGACAGCAGTAGGTAGAAGGCGTTATGACATGACAGCAGCAGGTAGAGAAGGGATTATAACATGACAGCAGCAGGTAGAGAAGGCATTATAACATGACAGCAGCAGGTAGAGAAGGCATTATAACATGACAACAGCAGGTAGAGAAGGCATTATAACATGACAGCAGCAGGTAGAGAAGGTGTTATAACATGACAGCGGCAGGTAGAGAAGACATTATAACATGACAGCAGTAGGTAGAAGGTGTTATAACATGACAGCAGCAGGTAGAGAAGACATTATAACATGACAGCAGTAGGTAGAAGGCGTTATAACATGCAGCAGCAGGTAGAGAATGGATTATAACATGACAGCAGGTAGAGAAGGATTATAACATGACAGCAGCAGGTAGAGAAGGCGATTATAACATGACAGCAGCAGGTGAGGCGTTATAACATGACAGCAGCAGGTAGAGAAGGGATTATAACATGACAGCAGCAGGTAGAGAAGGCATTAGAACATGACAGCAGTAGGTAGAAGGCATTATAACATGACAGCAGTAGGTAGAAGGCGTTAATACATGACAGCAGCAGGTAGAGAAGGGATTATAACATGACAGCAGCAGGTAGAGAATGCGTTAAAACATGACAGCAGCAGGTAGAGAAGGCATTATAGCATGACAGCAGTAGATAGAGAAGGCGTTATAACATGACAGCAGCAGGTAGAGAAGGGATTATAACATGACAGCAGCAGGTAGAGAAGGGATTATAACATGACAGCAGCAGGTAGAGAAGGCATTATAACATGACAACAGCAGGTAGAGAAGGCATTATAACATGACCGCAGCAGGTAGAGAAGGGATTATAACATGACAGCAGCAGGTAGAGAAGGGATTATAACATGACAGCAGCAGGTAGAGAAGGCATTATAACATGACAGCAGTAGGTAGAAGGGATTATAACATGACAGCAGCAGGTAGAGAAGGCATTATAACATGACAGCAGCAGGTAGAGAAGGCATTATAACATGACAGCAGCAGGTAGAAGGCGTTATAACATGACAGCAGCAGGTAGAGAAGACATTATAACATGAAGCAGTAGGTAGAAGGTGTTATAACATGACAGCAGCAGGTAGAGAAGGGATTATAACATGACAGCAGTAGGTAGAGAAGGCATTATAACATGACAGCAGTAGGTAGAAGGCGTTATAACATGACAGCAGCAGGTAGAGAAGACAGTATAACATGACAGCAGTAGGTAGAAGGTGTTATGACATGACAGCAGCAGGTAGAGAAGGGATTATAACATGACAGCAGCAGGTAGAGAAGGCATTATAACATGACAGCAGTAGGTAGAAGGCGTTAATACATGACAGCAGCAGGTAGAGAAGGGATTATAACATGACAGCAGCAGGTAGAGAAGGGATTATAACATGACAGCAGCAGGTAGAGAAGGCATTATAACATGACAACAGCAGGTAGAGAAGGCATTATAACATGACCGCAGCAGGTAGAGAAGGGATTATAACATGACAGCAGCAGGTAGAGAAGGGATTATAACATGACAGCAGCAGGTAGAGAAGGCATTATAACATGACAGCAGTAGGTAGAAGGGATTATAACATGACAGCAGCAGGTAGAGAAGGCATTATAACATGACAGCAGCAGGTAGAGAAGGCATTATAACATGACAGCAGCAGGTAGAAGGCGTTATAACATGACAGCGGCAGGTAGAGAAGACATTATAACATGAAGCAGTAGGTAGAAGGTGTTATAACATGACAGCAGCAGGTAGAGAAGGGATTATAACATGACAGCAGTAGGTAGAGAAGGCATTATAACATGACAGCAGTAGGTAGAAGGCGTTATAACATGACAGCAGCAGGTAGAGAAGACAGTATAACATGACAGCAGTAGATAGAAGGCGTTATGACATGACAGCAGCAGGTAGAGAAGGGATTATAACATGACAGCAGCAGGTAGAGAAGGCATTATAACATGACAGCAGTAGGTAGAAGGCGTTAATACATGACAGCAGCAGGTAGAGAAGGGATTATAACATGACAGCAGCAGGTAGAGAAGGTGTTATAACATGACAGCAGCAGGTAGAGAAGGCATTATAACATGACAGCAGTAGGTAGAGAAGGCGTTATAACATGACAGCAGCAGGTAGAGAAGGGATTATAACATGACAGCAGCAGGTAGAGAAGGGATTATAACATGACAGCAGCAGGTAGAGAAGGCATTATAACATGACAACAGCAGGTAGAGAAGGCGTTTTAACATGAAAGCAGCAGGTAGAGAAGGCATTATAACATGACAGCAGTAGGTAGAAGGGATTATAACATGACAGCAGCAGGTAGAGAAGGCATTATAACATGACAGCAGCAGGTAGAGAAGGCATTATAAAATGACAGCAGCAGGTAGAGAAGGCATTATAACATGACAGCAGCAGGTAGAGAAGGGATTATAACATGACAGCAGCAGGTAGAGAAGGCGTTATAACATGACAGCAGCAGGTAGAGAAGGCATTATAACATGACAGCAGCAGGTAGAAGGGATTATAACATGACAGCAGCTGGTAGAGAAGGCATTATAACATGACAGCAGCAGGTAGAGAAGGCATTATAACATGACAGCAGCAGGTAGAGAAGGCATTATAACATGACAGCAGCAGGTAGAGGAGGCATTATAACATGACAGCAGCAGGTAGAGAAGGGATTATAACATGACAGCAGCAGGTAGAGAAGGCGTTATAACATGACAGCAGGTAGAGAAGGCATTATAACATGACAGCAGCAGGTAGGAAGGCGATTATAACATGACAGCAGCGGGTAGAGAAGGCGTTATAACATGACAGCAGCAGGTAGAGAAGGCGTTATAACATGACAGCAGCAGGTAGAGAAGGCGTTATAACATGACAGCAGGTAGAGAGGCATTATAACATGACAGCAGCAGGTAGAGAAGGCGTTATAACATGACAGCAGCAGGTGAAGGCATTATAACATGACAGCAGTGGTAGAAGGCGTTATAACATGACAGCAGCAGGTAGAGAAGGCGTTATAACATGACAGCAGCAGGTAGAGAAGGCATTATAACATGACAGCAGCAGGTAGAGAAGGCGTTATAACATGACAGCAGCAGGTAGAAGGCGATTATAACATGACAGCAGCAGGTAGAGAAGGCGTTATAACATGACAGCAGCAGGTGAAGGCATTATAACATGACAGCAGCAGGTAGAAGGCGTTATAACATGACAGCAGCAGGTAGAGAAGGTTATAACATGACAGCAGCAGGTAGAGAAGGCATTATAACATGACAGCCAGGTAGAGAAGGCGTTATAACATGACAGCAGCAGGTGAAGGCGTTATAACATGACAGCAGCAGGTAGAGAAGGCGTTATAACATGACAGCAGCAGGTAGAGAAGGCATTATAACATGACAGCAGTAGGTGAAGGCGTTATAACATGACAGCAGCAGGTAGAAGGGATTATAACATGACAGCAGGTGGGAAGGCGTTATAACATGACAGCAGCAGGTAGAAGGTTATAACATGACAGCAGAAGGGTATAACATGACAGCAGTAGGTGAAGGCGTTATAACATGACAGCAGCAGGTAGAAGACATTATAACATGACAGCAGTAGGTAGAAGGCGTTATAACATGACCGCAGCAGGTGAGAAGGGATTATAACATGACAGCAGGTAGAGAAGGCATTATAACATGACAGCAGTAGGTAGAAGGCGTTATAACATGACAGCAGCAGGTAGAGAAGGGATTATAACATGACAGCAGCAGGTAGAGAAGGCCTTATAACATGACAGCAGTAGGTAGAGAAGGGATTATAACATGACAGCAGCAGGTAGAGAAGGGATTATAACATGACAGCAGCAGGTAGAGAAGGCATTATAACATGACAACAGCAGGTAGAGAAGGCATTATAACATGACAGCAGCAGGTAGAGAAGGGATTATAACATGACAGCAGCAGGTAGAGAAGGGATTATAACATGACAGCAGCAGGTAGAGAAGGCATTATAACATGACAGCAGTAGGTAGAAGGGATTATAACATGACAGCAGCAGGTAGAGAAGGCATTATAACATGACAGCAGCAGGTAGAGAAGGCATTATAACATGACAGCAGCAGGTAGAAGGCGTTATAACATGACAGCGGCAGGTAGAGAAGACATTATAACATGAAGCAGTAGGTAGAAGGTGTTATAACATGACAGCAGCAGGTAGAGAAGGGATTATAACATGACAGCAGTAGGTAGAGAAGGCATTATAACATGACAGCAGTAGGTAGAAGGCGTTATAACATGACAGCAGCAGGTAGAGAAGACAGTATAACATGACAGCAGTAGGTAGAAGGCGTTATGACATGACAGCAGCAGGTAGAGAAGGGATTATAACATGACAGCAGCAGGTAGAGAAGGCATTATAACATGACAGCAGTAGGTAGAAGGCGTTAATACATGACAGCAGCAGGTAGAGAAGGCATTATAACATGACAGCAGTAGGTAGAAGGGATTATAACATGACAGCAGCAGGTAGAGAAGGCATTATAACATGACAGCAGCAGGTAGAGAAGGCATTATAACATGACAGCTGCAGGTAGAAGGCGTTATAACATGACAGCGGCAGGTAGAGAAGACATTATAACATGAAGCAGTAGGTAGAAGGTGTTATAACATGACAGCAGCAGGTAGAGAAGGGATTATAACATGACAGCAGTAGGTAGAGAAGGCATTATAACATGACAGCAGTAGGTAGAAGGCGTTATAACATGACAGCAGCAGGTAGAGAAGACAGTATAACATGACAGCAGTAGGTAGAAGGCGTTATGACATGACAGCAGCAGGTAGAGAAGGGATTATAACATGACAGCAGCAGGTAGAGAAGGCATTATAACATGACAGCAGTAGGTAGAAGGCGTTAATACATGACAGCAGCAGGTAGAGAAGGGATTATAACATGACAGCAGCAGGTAGAGAAGGGATTATAACATGACAGCAGCAGGTAGAGAAGGCATTATAACATGACAACAGCAGGTAGAGAAGGCATTATAACATGACCGCAGCAGGTAGAGAAGGGATTATAACATGACAGCAGCAGGTAGAGAAGGGATTATAACATGACAGCAGCAGGTAGAGAAGGCATTATAACATGACAGCAGTAGGTAGAAGGGATTATAACATGACAGCAGCAGGTAGAGAAGGCATTATAACATGACAGCAGCAGGTAGAGAAGGCATTATAACATGACAGCAGCAGGTAGAAGGCGTTATAACATGACAGCGGCAGGTAGAGAAGACATTATAACATGAAGCAGTAGGTAGAAGGTGTTATAACATGACAGCAGCAGGTAGAGAAGGGATTATAACATGACAGCAGTAGGTAGAGAAGGCATTATAACATGACAGCATTAGGTAGAAGGCGTTATAACATGACAGCAGCAGGTAGAGAAGACAGTATAACATGACAGCAGTAGGTAGAAGGCGTTATGACATGACAGCAGCAGGTAGAGAAGGGATTATAACATGACAGCAGCAGGTAGAGAAGGCATTATAACATGACAGCAGTAGGTAGAAGGCGTTAATACATGACAGCAGCAGGTAGAGAAGGGATTATAACATGACAGCAGCAGGTAGAAGGCGTTATAACATGACAGCAGCAGGTAGAGAAGGCATTATAACATGACAGCAGTAGGTAGAGAAGGCGTTATAACATGACAGCAGCAGGTAGAGAAGGGATTATAACATGACAGCAGCAGGTAGAGAAGGGATTATAACATGACAGCAGCAGGTAGAGAAGGCATTATAACATGACAACAGCAGGTAGAGAAGGCGTTTTAACATGAAAGCAGCAGAGAGAGTAGTCATTATAACATGACAGCAGTAGGTAGAAGGGATTATAACATGACAGCAGCAGGTAGAGAAGGCATTATAACATGACAGCAGCAGGTAGAGAAGGCATTATAACTTGACAGCAGCAGGTAGAGAAGGCATTATAAAATGACAGCAGCAGGTAGAGAAGGCATTATAACATGACAGCAGCAGGTAGAGAAGGGATTATAACATGACAGCAGCAGGTAGAGAAGGCGTTATAACATGAAAGCAGCAGGTAGAGAAGGCATTATAACATGACAGCAGCAGGTAGAAGGGATTATAACATGACAGCAGCTGGTAGAGAAGGCATTATAACATGACAGCAGCAGGTAGAGAAGGCATTATAACTTGACAGCACCAGGTAGAGAAGGCATTATAAAATGACAGCAGCAGGTAGAGGAGGCATTATAACATGACAGCAGCAGGTAGAGAAGGGATTATAACATGACAGCAGCAGGTAGAGAAGGCATTATAACATGACAGCAGTAGGTAGAAGGCGTTATAACATGACAGCAGCAGGTAGAGAAGGGATTATAACATGACAGCAGCAGGTAGAGAAGGCATTATAACATGACAGCAGCAGGTAGAGAAGGCATTATAACATGACAGCAGCAGGTAGAGAAGGCATTATAACATGACAGTAGTAGGTAGAACGCGTTATAACATGACAGCAGCAGGTAGAGAAGACATTATAACATGACAGCAGTAGGTAGAAGGCGTTATAACATGACCGCAGCAGGTAGAGAAGGGATTATAACATGACAGCAGCAGGTAGAGAAGGCATTATAACATGACAGCAGTAGGTAGAAGGCGTTATAACATGACAGCAGCAGGTAGAGAAGGGATTATAACATGACAGCAGCAGGTAGAGAAGGCGTTATAACATGACAGCAGTAGGTAGAGAAGGGATTATAACATGACAGCAGCAGGTAGAGAAGGGATTATAACATGACAGCAGCAGGTAGAGAAGGCATTATAACATGACAACAGCAGGTAGAGAAGGCATTATAACATGACAGCAGCAGGTAGAGAAGGGATTATAACATGACAGCAGCAGGTAGAGAAGGGATTATAACATGACAGTAGCATGTAGAGAAGGCGTTATTACATGACAGCAGCACGTAGAGAAGGCATTATAACATGACAGCAGTATGTAGAAGGCGTTATAACATGACAGCAGCAGGTAGAGAAGACATTATAACATGACAGCAGTAGGTAGAAGGCGTTATAACATGACAGCAGCAGGTAGAGAAGGGATTATAACATGACAGCAGCAGGTAGAGAAGGCATTAGAACATGACAGCAGTAGGTAGAAGGCTTTATAACATGACAGCAGCAGGTAGAGAAGGGATTATAACATGACAGCAGCAGGTAGAGAATGCGTTAAAACATGACAGCAGCAGGTAGAGAAGGCATTATAACATGACAGCAGTAGTTAAAGACGGCGTTATAACATGACAGCAGCAGGTAGAGAAGGGATTATAACATGACAGCAGCAGGTAGAGAAGGGATTATAACATGACAGCAGCAGGTAGAGAAGGCATTATAACATGACAACAGCAGGTAGAGAAGGCATTATAACATGACAGCAGCAGGTAGAGAAGGGATTATAACATGACAGCAGCAGGTAGAGAAGGGATTATAACATGACAGCAGCAGGTAGAGAAGGCGTTATAACATGAAAGCAGCAGGTAGAGAAGGCATTATAACATGACAGCAGTAGGTAGAAGGCGTTATAACATGACAGCAGCAGGTAGAGAAGGGATTATAACATGACAGCAGCAGGTAGAGAATGCAAGTTAAAACATGACAGCAGCAGGTAGAGAAGGCATTATAACATGACAGCAGTAGTTAAAGAAGGCGTTATAACATGACAGCAGCAGGTAGAGAAGGGATTATAACATGACAGCAGCAGGTAGAGAAGGGATTATAACATGACAGCAGCAGGTAGAGAAGGCATTATAACATGACAACAGCAGGTAGAGAAGGCATAATAACATGACAGCAGCAGGTAGAGAAGGGATTATAACATGACAGCAGCAGGTAGAGAAGGGATTATAACATGAAAGCAGCAGGTAGAGAAGGCATTATAACATGACAGCAGTAGGTAGAAGGGATTATAACATGACAGCAGCAGGTAGAGAAGGCATTATAACATGACAGCAGCAGTTAGAGAAGGGATTATAACATGACAGCAGCAGGTAGAGAAGGCGTTATAACATGAAAGCAGCAGGTAGAGAAGGCATTATAACATGACAGCAGTAGGTAGAAGGGATTATAAAATGACAGCAGCAGGTAGAGAAGGCATTATAACATGACAGCAGCAGGTAGAGAAGGCATTATAACATCACAGCAGCAGGTAGAGAAGGGATTATAACATGACAGCAGCAGGTAGAGAAGGCGTTATAACATGAAAGCAGCAGGTAGAGAAGACATTATAACATGACAGCAGCAGGTAGAAGGGATTATAACATGACAGCAGCGGGTAGAGAAGGCATTATAACATGACAGCAGCAAGTAGAGAAGGCATTATAACTTGACAGCACCAGGTAGAGAAGGCATTATAAAATGACAGCAGCAGGTAGAGAAGGCATTATAACATGACAGCAGCAGGTAGAGAAGGGATTATAACATGACAGCAGCAGGTAGAGAAGGCATTATAACATGACAGCAGAAGGTAGAGAAGGGATTATAACATGACAGCAGCAGGTAGAGAAGACATTATAACATGACAGCAGTAGGTAGAAGGCGTTATAACATGACAGCAGCAGGTAGAGAAGGCATTATAACATGACAGCAGTAGGTAGAAGGCGTTATAACATGACAGCAGCAGGTAGAGAAGGGATTATAACATGACAGCAGCAGGTAGAGTAGGCATTATAACATGACAGCAGCAGGTAGAGAAGGCATTATAACATGACAGCAGCAGGTAGAGAAGGCATTATAACATGACAGCAGTAGGTAGAAGGCGTTATAACATGACAGCAGCAGGTAGAGAAGACATTATAACATGACAGCAGTAGGTAGAAGGCGTTATAACATGACCGCAGCAGGTAGAGAAGGGATTATAACATGACAGCAGCAGGTAGAGAAGGCATTATAACATGACAGCAGTAGGTAGAAGGCGTTATAACATGACAGCAGCAGGTAGAGAAGGGATTATAACATGATAGCAGCAGGTAGAGAAGGCATTATAACATGACAGCAGCAGGTAGAGAAGGCATTATAACATGACAGCAGCAGGTAGAGAAGGCATTATAACATGACAGCAGTAGGTAGAAGGCGTTATAACATGACAGCAGCAGGTAGAGAAGACATTATAACATGACAGCAGTAGGTAGAAGGCGTTATAACATGACAGCAGCAGGTAGAGAAGGGATTATAACATGACAGCAGCAGGTAGAGAAGGCGTTATAACATGACAGCAGTAGGTAGAGAAGGATTATAACATGACAGCAGCAGGTAGAGAAGGGATTATAACATGACAGCAGCAGGTAGAGAAGGGATTATAACATGACAGCAGCAGGTAGAGAAGGATTATAACATGACAGCAGCAGGTAGAGAAGGCATTATAACATGACAGCAGTAGGTAGAAGGGATTATAACATGACAGCAGCAGGTAGAGAAGGCATTATAACATGACAGCAGCAGGTAGAGAAGGCATTATAACATGACAGCAGCAGGTAGAAGGCGTTATAACATGACAGCGGCAGGTAGAGAAGACATTATAACATGAAGCAGTAGGTAGAAGGTGTTATAACATGACAGCAGCAGGTAGAGAAGGGATTATAACATGACAGCAGTAGGTAGAGAAGGCATTATAACATGACAGCAGTAGGTAGAAGGCGTTATAACATGACAGCAGCAGGTAGAGAAGACAGTATAACATGACAGCAGTAGGTAGAAGGCGTTATGACATGACAGCAGCAGGTAGAGAAGGGATTATAACATGACAGCAGCAGGTAGAAGGCATTATAACATGACAGCAGTAGGTAGAAGGCGTTAATACATGACAGCAGCAGGTAGAGAAGGCATTATAACATGACAGCAGTAGGTAGAAGGGATTATAACATGACAGCAGCAGGTAGAGAAGGCATTATAACATGACAGCAGCAGGTAGAGAAGGCATTATAACATGACAGCAGCAGGTAGAAGGCGTTATAACATGACAGCGGCAGGTAGAGAAGACATTATAACATGAAGCAATAGGTAGAAGGTGTTATAACATGACAGCAGCAGGTAGAGAAGGGATTATAACATGACAGCAGTAGGTAGAGAAGGCATTATAACATGACAGCAGTAGGTAGAAGGCGTTATAACATGACAGCAGCAGGTAGAGAAGACAGTATAACATGACAGCAGTAGGTAGAAGGCGTTATGACATGACAGCAGCAGGTAGAGAAGGGATTATAACATGACAGCAGCAGGTAGAGAAGGCATTATAACATGACAGCAGCAGGTAGAGAAGGCATTATAACATGACAGCAGTAGGTAGAAGGCGTTATAACATGACAGCAGCAGGTAGAGAAGGGATTATAACATGACAGCAGCAGGTAGAGAAGGCATTATAACATGACATCAGCAGGTAGAGAAGGCATTATAACATGACAGCAGCAGGTAGAGAAGGCATTATAACATGACAGTAGTAGGTAGAAGGCGTTATAACATGACAGCAGCAGGTAGAGAAGACATTATAACATGACAGCAGTAGGTAGAAGGCGTTATAACATGACCGCAGCAGGTAGAGAAGGGATTATAACATGACAGCAGCAGGTAGAGAAGGCATTATAACATGACAGCAGTAGGTAGAAGGCGTTATAACATGACAGCAGCAGGTAGAGAGGGATTATAACATGACAGCAGCAGGTAGAGAAGGCGTTATAACATGACAGCAGTAGGTAGAGAAGGGATTATAACATGACAGCAGCAGGTAGAGAAGGGATTATAACATGACAGCAGCAGGTAGAGAAGGCATTATAACATGACAACAGCAGGTAGAGAAGGCATTATAACATGACAGCAGCAGGTAGAGAAGGGATTATAACATGACAGCAGCAGGTAGAGAAGGGATTATAACATGACAGCAGCATGTAGAGAAGGCGTTATTACATGACAGCAGCACGTAGAGAAGGCATTATAACATGACAGCAGTATGTAGAAGGCGTTATAACATGACAGCAGCAGGTAGAGAAGACATTATAACATGACAGCAGTAGGTAGAAGGCGTTATAACATGACAGCAGCAGGTAGAGAAGGGATTATAACATGACAGCAGCAGGTAGAGAAGGCATTAGAACATGACAGCAGTAGGTAGAAGGCTTTATAACATGACAGCAGCAGGTAGAGAAGGGATTATAACATGACAGCAGCAGGTAGAGAATGCGTTAAAACATGACAGCAGCAGGTAGAGAAGGCATTATAACATGACAGCAGTAGTTAAAGACGGCGTTATAACATGACAGCAGCAGGTAGAGAAGGGATTATAACATGACAGCAGCAGGTAGAGAAGGGATTATAACATGACAGCAGCAGGTAGAGAAGGCATTATAACATGACAACAGCAGGTAGAGAAGGCATTATAACATGACAGCAGCAGGTAGAGAAGGGATTATAACATGACAGCAGCAGGTAGAGAAGGGATTATAACATGACAGCAGCAGGTAGAGAAGGCGTTATAACATGAAAGCAGCAGGTAGAGAAGGCATTATAACATGACAGCAGTAGGTAGAGAAGGCATTATAACATGACAGCAGCAGGTAGAGAAGGGATTATAACATGACAGCAGCAGGTAGAGAATGCGTTAAAACATGACAGCAGCAGGTAGAGAAGGCATTATAACATGACAGCAGTAGTTAAAGAAGGCGTTATAACATGACAGCAGCAGGTAGAGAAGGGATTATAACATGACAGCAGCAGGTAGAGAAGGGATTATAACATGACAGCAGCAGGTAGAGAAGGCATTATAACATGACAACAGCAGGTAGAGAAGGCATTATAACATGACAGCAGCAGGTAGAGAAGGGATTATAACATGACAGCAGCAGGTAGAGAAGGCATTATAACATGAAAGCAGCAGGTAGAGAAGGCATTATAACATGACAGCAGTAGGTAGAAGGGATTATAACATGACAGCAGCAGGTAGAGAAGGCATTATAACATGACAGCAGCAGGTAGAGAAGGGATTATAACATGACAGCAGCAGGTAGAGAAGGCGTTATAACATGAAAGCAGCAGGTAGAGAAGGCATTATAACATGACAGCAGTAGGTAGAAGGGATTATAAAATGACAGCAGCAGGTAGAGAAGGCATTATAACATGACAGCAGCAGGTAGAGAAGGCATTATAACATCACAGCAGCAGGTAGAGAAGGGATTATAACATGACAGCAGCAGGTAGAGAAGGCGTTATAACATGAAAGCAGCAGGTAGAGAAGACATTATAACATGACAGCAGCAGGTAGAAGGGATTATAACATGACAGCAGCTGGTAGAGAAGGCATTATAACATGACAGCAGCAAGTAGAGAAGGCATTATAACTTGACAGCACCAGGTAGAGAAGGCATTATAAAATGACAGCAGCAGGTAGAGAAGGCATTATAACATGACAGCAGCAGGTAGAGAAGGGATTATAACATGACAGCAGCAGGTAGAGAAGGCATTATAACATGACAGCAGAAGGTAGAGAAGGGATTATAACATGACAGCAGCAGGTAGAGAAGACATTATAACATGACAGCAGTAGGTAGAAGGCGTTATAACATGACAGCAGCAGGTAGAGAAGGCATTATAACATGACAGCAGTAGGTAGAAGGCGTTATAACATGACAGCAGCAGGTAGAGAAGGGATTATAACATGACAGCAGCAGGTAGAGAAGGCATTATAACATGACAGCAGCAGGTAGAGAAGGCATTATAACATGACAGCAGCAGGTAGAGAAGGCATTATAACATGACAGCAGTAGGTAGAAGGCGTTATAACATGACAGCAGCAGGTAGAGAAGACATTATAACATGACAGCAGTAGGTAGAAGGCGTTATAACATGACCGCAGCAGGTAGAGAAGGGATTATAACATGACAGCAGCAGGTAGAGAAGGCATTATAACATGACAGCAGTAGGTAGAAGGCGTTATAACATGACAGCAGCAGGTAGAGAAGGGATTATAACATGACAGCAGCAGGTAGAGAAGGCATTATAACATGACAGCAGCAGGTAGAGAAGGCATTATAACATGACAGCAGCAGGTAGAGAAGGCATTATAACATGACAGCAGTAGGTAGAAGACATTATAACATGACAGCAGCAGGTAGAGAAGACATTATAACATAACAGCAGTAGGTAGAAGGCGTTATAACATGACCGCAGCAGGTAGAGAAGGGATTATAACATGACAGCAGCAGGTAGAGAAGGCATTATAACATGACAGCAGTAGGTAGAAGGCGTTATAACATGACAGCAGCAGGTAGAGAAGGGATTATAACATGACAGCAGCAGGTAGAGAAGGCGTTATAACATGACAGCAGTAGGTAGAGAAGGGATTATAACATGACAGCAGCAGGTAGAGAAGGGATTATAACATGACAGCAGCAGGTAGAGAAGGGATTATAACATGACAGCAGCAGGTAGAGAAGGCATTATAACATGACAGCAGTAGGTAGAAGGGATTATAACATGACAGCAGCAGGTAGAGAAGGCATTATAACATGACAGCAGCAGGTAGAGAAGGCATTATAACATGACAGCAGCAGGTAGAAGGCGTTATAACATGACAGCGGCAGGTAGAGAAGACATTATAACATGAAGCAGTAGGTAGAAGGTGTTATAACATGACAGCAGCAGGTAGAGAAGGGATTATAACATGACAGCAGTAGGTAGAGAAGGCATTATAACATGACAGCAGTAGGTAGAAGGCGTTATAACATGACAGCAGCAGGTAGAGAAGACAGTATAACATGACAGCAGTATAGGTAGAAGGCGTTATGACATGACAGCAGCAGGTAGAGAAGGGATTATAACATGACAGCAGCAGGTAGAGAAGGCATTATAACATGACAGCAGTAGGTAGAAGGCGTTAATACATGACAGCAGCAGGTAGAGAAGGCATTATAACATGACAGCAGTAGGTAGAAGGGATTATAACATGACAGCAGCAGGTAGAGAAGGCATTATAACATGACAGCAGCAGGTAGAGAAGGCATTATAACATGACAGCAGCAGGTAGAAGGCGTTATAACATGAAAGCGGCAGGTAGAGAAGACATTATAACATGAAGCAGTAGGTAGAAGGTGTTATAACATGACAGCAGCAGGTAGAGAAGGGATTATAACATGACAGCAGTAGGTAGAGAAGGCATTATAACATGACAGCAGCAGGTAGAGAAGGGATTATAACATGACAGCAGCAGGTAGAGAAGGCGTTATAACATGAAAGCAGCAGGTAGAGAAGGCATTATAACATGACAGCAGTAGGTAGAAGGCGTTATAACATGACAGCAGCAGGTAGAGAAGGCATTATAACATGACAGCAGTAGGTAGAAGGCGTTATAACATGACAGCAGCAGGTAGAGAAGGGATTATAACATGACAGCAGCAGGTAGAGAAGGCATTATAACATGACAGCAGCAGGTAGAGAAGGCATTATAACATGACAGCAGCAGGTAGAGAAGGCATTATAACATGACAGCAGTAGGTAGAAGGCGTTATAACATGACAGCAGCAGGTAGAGAAGACATTATAACATGACAGCAGTAGGTAGAAGGCGTTATAACATGACCGCAGCAGGTAGAGAAGGGATTATAACATGACAGCAGCAGGTAGAGAAGGCATTATAACATGACAGCAGTAGGTAGAAGGCGTTATAACATGACAGCAGCAGGTAGAGAAGGGATTATAACATGACAGCAGCAGGTAGAGAAGGCGTTATAACATGACAGCAGTAGGTAGAGAAGGGATTATAACATGACAGCAGCAGGTAGAGAAGGGATTATAACATGACAGCAGCAGGTAGAGAAGGCATTATAACATGACAACAGCAGGTAGAGAAGGCATTATAACATGACAGCAGCAGGTAGAGAAGGGATTATAACATGACAGCAGCAGGTAGAGAAGGGATTATAACATGACAGCAGCATGTAGAGAAGGCGTTATAACATGACAGCAGCACGTAGAGAAGGCATTATAACATGACAGCAGTATGTAGAAGGCGTTATAACATGACAGCAGCAGGTAGAGAAGACATTATAACATGACAGCAGTAGGTAGAAGGCGTTATAACATGACAGCAGCAGGTAGAGAAGGGATTATAACATGACAGCAGCAGGTAGAGAAGGCATTAGAACATGACAGCAGTAGGTAGAAGGCTTTATAACATGACAGCAGCAGGTAGAGAAGGGATTATAACATGACAGCAGCAGGTAGAGAATGCGTTAAAACATGACAGCAGCAGGTAGAGAAGGCATTATAACATGACTGCAGTAGTTAAAGAAGGCGTTATAACATGACAGCAGCAGGTAGAGAAGGGATTATAACATGACAGCAGCAGGTAGAGAAGGGATTATAACATGACAGCAGCAGGTAGAGAAGACATTATAACATGACAGCAGTAGGTAGAAGGCGTTATAACATGACCGCAGCAGGTAGAGAAGGGATTATAACATGACAGCAGCAGGTAGAGAAGGCATTATAACATGACAGCAGTAGGTAGAAGGCGTTATAACATGACAGCAGCAGGTAGAGAAGGGATTATAACATGACAGCAGCAGGTAGAGAAGGCGTTATAACATGACAGCAGTAGGTAGAGAAGGGATTATAACATGACAGCAGCAGGTAGAGAAGGGATTATAACATGACAGCAGCAGGTAGAGAAGGCATTATAACATGACAACAGCAGGTAGAGAAGGCATTATAACATGACAGCAGCAGGTAGAGAAGGGATTATAACATGACAGCAGCAGGTAGAGAAGGGATTATAACATGACAGCAGCATGTAGAGAAGGCGTTATAACATGACAGCAGCACGTAGAGAAGGCATTATAACATGACAGCAGTATGTAGAAGGCGTTATAACATGACAGCAGCAGGTAGAGAAGACATTATAACATGACAGCAGTAGGTAGAAGGCGTTATAACATGACAGCAGCAGGTAGAGAAGGGATTATAACATGACAGCAGCAGGTAGAGAAGGCATTAGAACATGACAGCAGTGGGTAGAAGGCTTTATAACATGACAGCAGCAGGTAGAGAAGGGATTATAACATGACAGCAGCAGGTAGAGAATGCGTTAAAACATGACAGCAGCAGGTAGAGAAGGCATTATAACATGACAGCAGTAGTTAAAGGCGGCGTTATAACATGACAGCAGCAGGTAGAGAAGGGATTATAACATGACAGCAGCAGGTAGAGAAGGGATTATAACATGACAGCAGCAGGTAGAGAAGGCATTATAACATGACAACAGCAGGTAGAGAAGGCATTATAACATGACAGCAGCAGGTAGAGAAGGGATTATAACATGACAGCAGCAGGTAGAGAAGGGATTATAACATGACAGCAGCAGGTAGAGAAGGCGTTATAACATGAAAGCAGCAGGTAGAGAAGGCATTATAACATGACAGCAGTAGGTAGAAGGCGTTATAACATGACAGCAGCAGGTAGAGAAGGGATTATAACATGACAGCAGCAGGTAGAGAATGCGTTAAAACATGACAGCAGCAGGTAGAGAAGGCATTATAACATGACAGCAGCAGGTAGAGAAGGCGTTATAACATGACAGCAGCAGGTAGAGAAGGCATTATAACATGACAGCAGTAGGTAGAGAAGGCGTTATAACATGACAGCAGCAGGTAGAGAAGACATTATAACATGACAGCAGTAGGTAGAAGGCGTTATAACATGACCGCAGCAGGTAGAGAAGGGATTATAACATGACAGCAGCAGGTAGAGAAGGCATTATAACATGACAGCAGTAGGTAGAAGGCGTTATAACATGACAGCAGCAGGTAGAGAAGGGATTATAACATGACAGCAGCAGGTAGAGAAGGCATTATAACATGACAGCAGCAGGTAGAGAAGGCATTATAACATGACAGCAGCAGGTAGAGAAGGCATTATAACATGACAGCAGTAGGTAGAAGACATTATAACATGACAGCAGCAGGTAGAGAAGACATTATAACATGACAGCAGTAGGTAGAAGGCGTTATAACATGACCGCAGCAGGTAGAGAAGGGATTATAACATGACAGCAGCAGGTGAGAAGGCATTATAACATGACAGCAGTAGGTAGAAGGCGTTATAACATGACAGCAGCAGGTAGAGAAGGGATTATAACATGACAGCAGCAGGTAGAGAAGGCGTTATAACATGACAGCAGTAGGTAGAGAAGGGATTATAACATGACAGCAGCAGGTAGAGAAGGGATTATAACATGACAGCAGCAGGTAGAGAAGGGATTATAACATGACAGCAGCAGGTAGAGAAGGCATTATAACATGACAGCAGTAGGTAGAAGGGATTATAACATGACAGCAGCAGGTAGAGAAGGCATTATAACATGACAGCAGCAGGTAGAGAAGGCATTATAACATGACAGCAGCAGGTAGAAGGCGTTATAACATGACAGCTGGCAGGTAGAGAAGACATTATAACATGAAGCAGTAGGTAGAAGGTGTTATAACATGACAGCAGCAGGTAGAGAAGGGATTATAACATGACAGCAGTAGGTAGAGAAGGCATTATAACATGACAGCAGTAGGTAGAAGGCGTTATAACATGACAGCAGCAGGTAGAGAAGACAGTATAACATGACAGCAGTATAGGTAGAAGGCGTTATGACATGACAGCAGCAGGTAGAGAAGGGATTATAACATGACAGCAGCAGGTAGAGAAGGCATTATAACATGACAGCAGTAGGTAGAAGGCGTTAATACATGACAGCAGCAGGTAGAGAAGGCATTATAACATGACAGCAGTAGGTAGAAGGGATTATAACATGACAGCAGCAGGTAGAGAAGGCATTATAACATGACAGCAGCAGGTAGAGAAGGCATTATAACATGACAGCAGCAGGTAGAAGGCGTTATAACATGAAAGCGGCAGGTAGAGAAGACATTATAACATGAAGCAGTAGGTAGAAGGTGTTATAACATGACAGCAGCAGGTAGAGAAGGGATTATAACATGACAGCAGTAGGTAGAGAAGGCATTATAACATGACAGCAGCAGGTAGAGAAGGGATTATAACATGACAGCAGCAGGTAGAGAAGGCGTTATAACATGAAAGCAGCAGGTAGAGAAGGCATTATAACATGACAGCAGTAGGTAGAAGGCGTTATAACATGACAGCAGCAGGTAGAGAAGGCATTATAACATGACAGCAGTAGGTAGAAGGCGTTATAACATGACAGCAGCAGGTAGAGAAGGGATTATAACATGACAGCAGCAGGTAGAGAAGGCGTTATAACATGACAGCAGCAGGTAGAGAAGGCATTATAACATGACAGCAGGCAGGTAGAGAAGGCATTATAACATGACAGCAGTAGGTAGAAGGCGTTATAACATGACAGCAGCAGGTAGAGAAGACATTATAACATGACAGCAGTAGGTAGAAGGCGTTATAACATGACCGCAGCAGGTAGAGAAGGGATTATAACATGACAGCAGCAGGTAGAGAAGGCATTATAACATGACAGCAGTAGGTAGAAGGCGTTATAACATGACAGCAGCAGGTAGAGAAGGGATTATAACATGACAGCAGCAGGTAGAGAAGGCGTTATAACATGACAGCAGTAGGTAGAGAAGGGATTATAACATGACAGCAGCAGGTAGAGAAGGGATTATAACATGACAGCAGCAGGTAGAGAAGGCATTATAACATGACAACAGCAGGTAGAGAAGGCATTATAACATGACAGCAGCAGGTAGAGAAGGGATTATAACATGACAGCAGCAGGTAGAGAAGGGATTATAACATGACAGCAGCATGTAGAGAAGGCGTTATAACATGACAGCAGCACGTAGAGAAGGCATTATAACATGACAGCAGTATGTAGAAGGCGTTATAACATGACAGCAGCAGGTAGAGAAGACATTATAACATGACAGCAGTAGGTAGAAGGCGTTATAACATGACAGCAGCAGGTAGAGAAGGGATTATAACATGACAGCAGCAGGTAGAGAAGGCATTAGAACATGACAGCAGTAGGTAGAAGGCTTTATAACATGACAGCAGCAGGTAGAGAAGGGATTATAACATGACAGCAGCAGGTAGAGAATGCGTTAAAACATGACAGCAGCAGGTAGAGAAGGCATTATAACATGACTGCAGTAGTTAAAGAAGGCGTTATAACATGACAGCAGCAGGTAGAGAAGGGATTATAACATGACAGCAGCAGGTAGAGAAGGGATTATAACATGACAGCAGCAGGTAGAGAAGACATTATAACATGACAGCAGTAGGTAGAAGGCGTTATAACATGACCGCAGCAGGTAGAGAAGGGATTATAACATGACAGCAGCAGGTAGAGAAGGCATTATAACATGACAGCAGTAGGTAGAAGGCGTTATAACATGACAGCAGCAGGTAGAGAAGGGATTATAACATGACAGCAGCAGGTAGAGAAGGCGTTATAACATGACAGCAGTAGGTAGAGAAGGGATTATAACATGACAGCAGCAGGTAGAGAAGGGATTATAACATGACAGCAGCAGGTAGAGAAGGCATTATAACATGACAACAGCAGGTAGAGAAGGCATTATAACATGACAGCAGCAGGTAGAGAAGGGATTATAACATGACAGCAGCAGGTAGAGAAGGGATTATAACATGACAGCAGCATGTAGAGAAGGCATTATAACATGACAGCAGTATGTAGAAGGCGTTATAACATGACAGCAGCAGGTAGAGAAGACATTATAACATGACAGCAGTAGGTAGAGAAGGCGTTATAACATGACAGCAGCAGGTAGAGAAGGGATTATAACATGACAGCAGCAGGTAGGGAAGGCATTAGAACATGACAGCAGTAGGTAGAAGGCTTTATAACATGACAGCAGCAGGTAGAGAAGGCATTATAACATGACAGCAGCAGGTAGAGAAGGGATTATAACATGACAGCAGCAGGTAGAGAAGGCGTTATAACATGACAGCAGCACGTAGAGAAGGCATTATAACATGACAGCAGTATGTAGAAGGCGTTATAACATGACAGCAGCAGGTAGAGAAGACATTATAACATGACAGCAGTAGGTAGAAGGCGTTATAACATGACAGCAGCAGGTAGAGAAGGGATTATAACATGACAGCAGCAGGTAGAGAAGGCATTAGAACATGACAGCAGTAGGTAGAAGGCTTTATAACATGACAGCAGCAGGTAGAGAAGGGATTATAACATGACAGCAGCAGGTAGAGAATGCGTTAAAACATGACAGCAGCAGGTAGAGAAGGCATTATAACATGACAGCAGTAGTTAAAGGCAGCGTTATAACATGACAGCAGCAGGTAGAGAAGGGATTATAACATGACAGCAGCAGGTAGAAGGGATTATAACATGACAGCAGCAGGTAGAGAAGGCATTATAACATGACAACAGCAGGTAGAGAAGGCATTATAACATGACAGCAGCAGGTAGAGAAGGGATTATAACATGACAGCAGCAGGTAGAGAAGGGATTATAACATGACAGCAGCAGGTAGAGAAGGCGTTATAACATGAAAGCAGCAGGTAGAGAAGGCATTATAACATGACAGCAGTAGGTAGAAGGCGTTATAACATGACAGCAGCAGGTAGAGAAGGGATTATAACATGACAGCAGCAGGTAGAGAATGCGTTAAAACATGACAGCAGCAGGTAGAGAAGGCATTATAACATGACAGCAGTAGTTAAAGAAGGCGTTATAACATGACAGCAGCAGGTAGAGAAGGGATTATAACATGACAGCAGCAGGTAGAGAAGGGATTATAACATGACAGCAGCAGGTAGAGAAGGCATTATAACATGACAACAGCAGGTAGAGAAGGCATTATAACATGACAGCAGCAGGTAGAGAAGGGATTATAACATGACAGCAGCAGGTAGAGAAGGGATTATAACATGAAAGCAGCAGGTAGAGAAGGCATTATAACATGACAGCAGTAGGTAGAAGGGATTATAACATGACAGCAGCAGGTAGAGAAGGCATTATAACATGACAGCAGCAGGTAGAGAAGGGATTATAACATGACAGCAGCAGGTAGAGAAGGCGTTATAACATGAAGCAGCAGGTAGAGAAGGCATTATAACATGACAGCAGTAGGTAGAAGGGATTATAAAATGACAGCAGCAGGTAGAGAAGGCATTATAACATGACAGCAGCAGGTAGAGAAGGCATTATAACATCACAGCAGCAGGTAGAGAGGGATTATAACATGACAGCAGCAGGTAGAGAAGGCGTTATAACATGAAAGCAGCAGGTAGAGAAGACATTATAACATGACAGCAGCAGGTAGAAGGGATTATAACATGACAGCAGCTGGTAGAGAAGGCATTATAACATGACAGCAGCAGGTAGAGAAGGCATTATAACTTGACAGCACCAGGTAGAGAAGGCATTATAAAATGACAGCAGCAGGTAGAGAAGGCATTATAACATGACAGCAGCAGGTAGAGAAGGGATTATAACATGACAGCAGCAGGTAGAGAAGGCATTATAACATGACAGCAGAAGGTAGAGAAGGGATTATAACATGACAGCAGCAGGTAGAGAAGACATTATAACATGACAGCAGTATGTAGAAGGCGTTATAACATGACAGCAGCAGGTAGAGAAGGGATTATAACATGACAGCAGCAGGTAGAGAAGGCGTTATAACATGACAGCAGCAGGTAGAGAAGGCATTATAACATGACAGCAGTAGGTAGAGAAGGCGTTATAACATGACAGCAGCAGGTAGAGAAGACATTATAACATGACAGCAGTAGGTAGAAGGCGTTATAACATGACAGCAGCAGGTAGAGAAGGGATTATAACATGACAGCAGCAGGTAGAGAAGGCGTTATAACATGACAGCAGCAGGTAGAGAAGGCATTATAACATGACAGCAGTAGGTAGAGAAGGCGTTATAACATGACAGCAGCAGGTAGAGAAGGGATTATAACATGACAGCAGCAGGTAGAGAAGGCGTTATAACATGAAAGCAGCAGGTAGAGAAGGCATTATAACATGACAGCAGTAGGTAGAAGGGATTATAACATGAAAGCAGCAGGTAGAGAAGGCATTATAACATGACAGCAGCAGGTAGAGAAGGCATTATAACTTGACAGCAGCAGGTAGAGAAGGCATTATAAAATGACAGCAGCAGGTAGAGAAGGCATTATAACATGACAGCAGCAGTTAGAGAAGGGATTATAACATGACAGCAGCAGGTAGAGAAGGCATTATAACATGACAGCAGAAGGTAGAGAAGGCATTATAACATGACAGCAGTAGGTAGAGAAGGCATTATAACATGACAGCAGCAGGTAGAGAAGGCATTATAACATGACAGCAGCAGGTAGAAGGCGTTATAACATGACAGCAGCAGGTAGAGAAGGGATTATAACATGACAGCAGCAGGTAGAGAAGGCATTATAACATGACAGCAGTAGGTAGAAGGCGTTATAACATGACAACAGCAGGTAGAGAAGGGATTATAACATGACAGCAGCAGGTAGAGAAGGCATTATAACATGACAGCAGCAGGTAGAGAAGGCATTATAACATGACAGCAGCAGGTAGAGAAGGCATTATAACATGACAGCAGCAGGTAGAGAAGGCATTATAACATGACAGCAGCAGGTAGAGAAGGCATTATAACTTGACAGCAGCAGGTAGAGAAGGCATTATAAAATGACAGAAGCAGGTAGAGAAGGCATTATAACATGACAGCAGCAGGTAGAGAAGGGATTATAACATGACAGCAGCAGGTAGAGAAGGCGTTATAACATGAAAGCAGCAGGTAGAGAAGGCATTATAACATGACAGCAGCAGGTAGAAGGGATTATAACATGACAGCAGCTGGTAGAGAAGGCATTATAACATGACAGCAGCAGGTAGAGAAGGCATTATAACTTGACAGCAGCAGGTAGAGAAGGCATTATAAAATGACAGCAGCAGGTAGAGAAGGCATTATAACATGACAGCAGCAGGTAGAGAAGGGATTATAACATGACAGCAGCAGGTAGAGAAGGCATTATAACATGACAGCAGAAGGTAGAGAAGGCATTATAACATGACAGCAGTAGGTAGAGAAGGCATTATAACATGACAGCAGCAGGTAGAGAAGGCATTATAACATGACAGCAGCAGGTAGAAGGCGTTATAACATGACAGCAGCAGGTAGAGAAGGGATTATAACATGACAGCAGCAGGTAGAGAAGGCATTATAACATGACAGCAGTAGGTAGAATTCGTTATAACATGACAGCAGCAGGTAGAGAAAGGATTATAACATGACAGCAGCAGGTAGAGAAGGCATTATAACATGACAGCAGCAGGTAGAGAAGGCATTATAACATGACAGCAGCAGGTAGAGAAGGCATTATAACATGACAGCAGTAGGTAGAAGGCGTTATAACATGACAGCAGCAGGTAGAGAAGGCATTATAACATGACAGCAGCAGGTAGAGAAGGCGTTATAACATGACAGCGGCAGGTAGAGAAGACATTATAACATGACAGCAGTAGGTAGAAGGCGTTATAACATGACAGGAGCAGGTAGAGAAGGCATTATAACATGACAGCAGCAGGTAGAGAAGGTATTATAACATGACAGCAGCAGGTAGAAGGGATTATAACATGACAGCAGCTGGTAGAGAAGGCATTATAACATGACAGCAGCAGGTAGAGAAGGCATTATAACTTGACAGCACCAGGTAGAGAAGGCATTATAAAATGACAGCAGCAGGTAGAGAAGGCATTATAACATGACAGCAGCAGGTAGAGAAGGGATTATAACATGACAGCAGCAGGTAGCATTATAACATGACAGCAGAAGGTAGAGAAGGCATTATAACATGACAGCAGTAGGTAGAGAAGGCATTATAACATGACAGCAGCAGGTAGAGAAGGCATTATAACATGACAGCAGCAGGTAGAAGGCGTTATAACATGACAGCAGCAGGTAGAGAAGGGATTATAACATGACAGCAGCAGGTAGAGAAGGCGTTATAACATGACAGCAGTAGGTAGAGAAGGGATTATAACATGACAGCAGCAGGTAGAGAAGGCATTATAACATGACAGCAGTAGGCAGGTAGAAGGCATTATAACATGACAGCAGCAGGTAGAGAAGGCGTTATAACATGACAGCAGCAGGTAGAGAAGGCATTATAACATGACAGCAGCAGGTAGAGAAGGCTGACAGCAGGTAGAGAAGGCATTATAACATGACAGCAGCAGGTAGAGAAGGGCATTATAACATGACAGCAGCAGGTAGAGAAGGATTATAACATGACAGCAGGTAGAGAAGGCATTATAACATGACAGCAGCAGGTAGAGAAGGCGCATTATAACATGACAGCAGCAGGTAGAGAAGGCATTATAACATGACAGCAGTAGGTAGAGAAGGCGTTATAACATGACAGCAGGTGAAGGCATTATAACATGACAGCAGCAGGTAGAGAAGGCATTATAACATGACAGCAGCAGGTAGAGAAGGCATTATAACATGACAGCAGCAGGTAGAGAAGGCATTATAACATGACAGCAGGTAGAGAAGGCATTATAACATGACAGCAGCAGGTAGAGAAGGATATAACATGACAGCAGCAGGTAGAGAAGGCATTATAACATGACAGCAGCAGGTAGAGAAGGCGTTATAACATGACAGCAGGTAGAGAAGGCGTATATACATGACAGCAGCAGGTAGAGAAGGCATTATAACATGACAGCAGCAGGTAGAGAAGTAGGTAGAAGGCATTATAACATGACAGCAGCAGCAGGTAGAGAAGGGATTATAACATGACAGCAGCAGGTAGAGAAGGGATTATAACATGACAGCAGCAGGTAGAGAAGGCATTATAACATGACAACAGCAGGTAGAGAAGGCATTATAACATGACAGCAGCAGGTAGAGAAGGGATTATAACATGACAGCAGCAGGTAGAGAAGGGATTATAACATGACAGCAGCAGGTAGAGAAGGCATTATAACATGACAGCAGCAGGTAGAGATGGCATTATAACATGACAGCAGCAGGTAGAGAAGGGATTATAACTTGACAGCAGCAGGTAGAGAAGGCATTATAAAATGACAGCAGCAGGTAGAGAAGGCATTATAACATGACAGCAGAAGGTAGAGAAGGCATTATAACATGACAGCAGCAGGTAGAGAAGGGATTATAACATGACAGCAGCAGGTAGAGAAGGCGTTATAACATGAAAGCAGCAGGTAGAGAAGGCATTATAACATGACAGCAGTAGGTAGAAGGGATTATAACATGACATCAGCAGGTAGAGAAGGCATTATAACATGACGGCAGCAGGTAGAGAAGGCATTATAACTTGACAGCAGCAGGTAGAGAAGGCATTATAAAATGACAGCAGCAGGTAGAGAAGGCATTATAACATGACAGCAGCAGGTAGAGAAGGGATTATAACATGACAGCAGCAGGTAGAGAAGGCGTTATAACATGAAAGCAGCAGGTAGAATAGGCATTATAACATGACAGCAGTAGGTAGAAGGGATTATAACATGACAGCAGCAGGTAGAGAAGGCATTATAACATGACAGCAGCAGGTAGAGAAGGCATTATAACTTGACAGCAGCAGGTAGAGAAGGCATTATAAAATGACAGCAGCAGGTAGAGAAGGCATTATAACATGACAGCAGCAGGTAGAGAAGGGATTATAACATGACAGCAGCAGGTAGAGAAGGCATTATAACATGACAGCAGCAGGTAGAGAAGGCATTATAACATGACAGCAGTAGGTAGAAGGGATTATAACATGACAGCAGCAGGTAGAGAAGGCATTATAACATGACAGCAGCAGGTAGAGAAGGCATTATAACATGACAGCAGCAGGTAGAGAAGGCATTATAACATGACAGCAGCAGGTAGAGAAGGCATTATAACATGACAGCAGTAGGTAGAAGGGATTATAACATGAAAGCAGCAGGTAGAGAAGGCATTATAACATGACAGCAGCAGGTAGAGAAGCCATTATAACATGACAGCAGCAGGTAGAGAAGGCATTATAACATGACAGCAGCAGGTAGAGAAGGCATTATAACATGACAGCAGTAGGTAGAAGGCGTTATAACATGACAGCAGCAGGTAGAGAAGGCATTATAACATGACAGCAGCAGGTAGAGAAGGCGTTATAACATGACAGCGGCAGGTAGAGAAGACATTATAACATGACAGCAGTAGGTAGAAGGTGTTATTACATGACAGCAGCAGGTAGAGAAGGGATTATAACATGACAGCAGCAGGTAGAGCAGGCATTGTAACATGACAGCAGCAGGTAGAGAAGGGATTATAACATGACAGCAGAAGGTAGAGAAGGCATTATAACATGACAGGAGAAGGTAGAGATAGCATTAACAGAATGGTGCTCACTAGGTAACAGTTTCAGTAAGTGACCTGTTGTAATTTCATTGCCTCAGTGAAGAACGGTTCCACGTAGTAGTAGATGTATTATACATAGTATGAGACAGATCTGTCTGTTGATCCCTCTGTCTGACTGTCTGTCTGTCCCTCTGTCTGCTGTCCCTCTGTCTGACTGTCTGTCCCTGTGTCTGACTGTCTGTCTGTCCCTCTGTCTGACTGTCTGTCTGTCCCTCTGTCTGACTGTCTGTCTGTCCCTCTGTCTGACTGTCTGTCTGTCCCTCTGTCTGACTGTCTGTCTGTCCCTCTGTCTGACTGTCTGTCTGTCCGTCTGTCCGTCTGTCCCACCTGATCCAGAGTTACTCTGCTCCCTATGTGATGTGAGGTCATCATTCTGTTGTATTTTCATCAGTTTTTGCCCTCACATGTCCTTCCGTGTCTTTTTCTGATCTCTCTCTGTAGGGGTTCAACCCTCGGTTTGGCTGGGATCGCTCTGACACCTCTCTCTGAGCTATGCCGGGGGATTGTATTCACTGCTGCGTGCCGGGGGACCATATTCACCGTTGCGCCCAGTGGCATTTAGCTTTTCAAATATCCCCATGGTGACAGGGACCACTAAAGCGTGTCAGAAAAAGGAATTCCCCTTATTAATTATTTACCAATATAACCTCTGTGTGCCTCTCGCTCTCTTTCTCCCTCTCTCTCTCCGCACATCTGTCAGGGGCTGGCTGTAATTCACATCATCACCAATTCCAGTTACAGTCTAATCCCTAATTCCAGCTCCCTCCCCTCTAAACCTGGTAAACACAATGCAGAAATACAGGCCTGTGGGTGGGTGGATGGGAATATCCACAACACGGAGAGATGGCAGCTCTATCGTCTTCCTTATATGTACAGCTGGTACAATATACACTATGGGTTTTGTGTTATTGGGTTAAGTTGAAAAATGAGCCCCAACTGAATATACTGTATGTAAACGAGTTAAGTATGTCATATCATTATTACATTCTAATGAATATGTAGAAAGGTTTCAATGTGTATTTACTTTATTTAAAAAAAAAATATATATATATAAAACAAAGTTGAGCTTTTTTGTCCCCAATTGGTTGTTACAGTCTCATCGCTGCAACTCCCGTACGGACTCGGGAGAGGCGAAGGTCGAGAGCCGCGCGTCCTCCCACGAAACACAACCCCAACCAACCCCAACACAACGCTCACTTAACTTAACCCCGGAAAGGCAGCCTCACCAATGTGTGAGTGGCTAGTGCACGATGGGATAAGAACATCCCAGCCGGCCAGACCCTCCCTTAACCCGGACGACGCTGGGAAAAAAAAAAATGTCCGGTCGTGGCCGGCTGCGACAGAGCCTGGACTCAAACCAGGATCTCTAGTGGCATAGCTAGCAACTGCCTTAGACCCCTGTTCCACTAGTTTGAGTGAATATGTCATATCATCCTTAGCTTCTCATAAATATGTAGAAAGGTTTCAATGTGTAGAAATACATTTAATATCACATTTGCTTGAATATTATTCTATTATATGCATATATTCTAATTGATGCATCGACTTCTTGCTGACAGTTGTCTGAGAATAAATCGTAATCCCTGTCTACCTGACAGTTGTCTGAGAATGAATCTTAATCCCTGTCTACCTGATATTGGCCTGTGTGTGCGCTGATGCAGGCGGATTGAACTTCCAGTTGAAATGATCTGTAATTTGGGGAATTAGTCTATAACGCACTAGACAGGGTTCCTGTTCTGTCTGAAAGGTGTGTGTGTGTGTGTGTGTGTGTGAAAGATATTACAGGACTCACATGATGAAATGTGTAATTATGACTAGATTGCTCAGACAAATGACTATATCATAGAAAACGGAAAAGACAGGTAGTCTCTGTGTGGTGGTAGAGGTAGTCTCTGTGTGGTGATAGAGGTAGTCTCTGTGTGGTTGTAGAGGTATTCTCTGTGTGGTGGTAGAGGTAGTCTCTGTGTGGTGGTAGAGGTAGTCTCTGTGTGGTTGTAGAGGTAGTCTCTGTGTGGTGGTAGAGGTAGTCTCTGTGTGGTGGTAGAGGTAGTCTCTTTGTGGTGGTAGAGGTAGTCTCTGTGTGGTTGTAGAGGTAGTCTCTGTGTGGTGATAGAGGTTGTCTCTGTGTGGGTGAAGAGGTAGTCTCTGTGTGGTTGTAGAGGTATTCTCTGTGTGGTGATAGAGGTAGTCTCTGTGTGGTGGTAGAGGTAGTCTCTGTGTGGTTGTAGAGGTAGTCTCTGTGTGGTTGTAGAGGTAGTCTCTGTGTGGTGGTAGAGGTAGTCTCTGTGTGGTTGTAGAGGTAGTCTCTGTGTGGTGGTAGAGGTAGTCTCTGTGTGGTGGTAGAGGTAGTCTCTTTGTGGTGGTAGAGGTAGTCTCTGTGTGGTTGTAGAGGTAGTCTCTGTGTGGTGATAGAGGTTGTCTCTGTGTGGGTGAAGAGGTAGTCTCTGTGTGGTTGTAGAGGTATTCTCTGTGTGGTGATAGAGGTAGTCTCTGTGTGGTGGTAGAGGTAGTCTCTGTGTGGTTGTAGAGGTAGTCTCTGTGTGGTGGTAGAGGTAGTCTCTGTGTGGTGGTAGAGGTAGTCTCTGTGTGGTGGTAGAGGTAGTCTCTGTGTGGTTGTAGAGGTAGTCTCTGTGTGGTGGTAGAGGTAGTCTCTGTGTGGTGGTAGAGGTAGTCTCTGTGTGGTGGTAGAGGTAGTCTCTGTGTGGTGATAGAGGTAGTCTCTGTGTGGGTGTAGAGGTAGTCTCTGTGTGGTTGTAGAGGTAGTCTCTGTGAGGTGATAGAGGTAGTCTCTGTGTGGTGATAGAGGTAGTCTCTGTGTGGGTGTAGAGGTAGTCTCTGTGTGGTTGTAGAGGTAGTCTCTGTGTGGTGATAGAGGTAGTCTCTGTGTGGGTGTAGAGGTAGTCTCTGTGTGGTTGTAGAGGTAGTCTCTGTGAGGTGATAGAGGTAGTCTCTGTGTGGTGATAGAGGTAGTCTCTGTGTGGGTGTAGAGGTAGTCTCTGTGTGGTTGTAGAGGTAGTCTCTGTGTGGTGATAGAGGTAGTCTCTGTGTGGTGGTAGAGGTAGTCTCTGTGTGGTGGTAGAGGTAGTCTCTGTGTGGTGGTAGAGGTAGTCTCTGTGTGGTGATAGAGGTAGTCTCTGTGTGGTGATAGAGGTAGTCTCTGTGTGGGTGTAGAGGTAGTCTCTGTGTGGTGATAGAGGTAGTCTCTGTGTGGTGGAAGAGGTAGTCTCTGTGTGGTTGTACAGGTAGTCTCTGTGTGGTGATAGAGGTTGTCTCTGTGTGGGTGTAGAGGTAGTCTCTGTGTGGTTGTAGAGGTAGTCTCTGTGTGGTGATAGAGGTTGTCTCTGTGTGGGTGTAGAGGTAGTCTCTGTGTGGTTGTAGAGGTATTCTCTGTGTGGTGATAGAGGTAGTCTCTGTGTGGTGGTAGAGGTAGTCTCTGTGTGGTTGTAGAGGTAGTCTCTGTGTGGTGGTAGAGGTAGTCTCTGTGTGGTGGTAGAGGTAGTCTCTGTGTGGTGGTAGAGGTAGTCTCTGTGTGGTTGTAGAGGTAGTCTCTGTGTGGTGGTAGAGGTAGTCTCTGTGTGGTGATAGAGGTAGTCTCTGTGTGGTGATAGAGGTAGTCTCTGTGTGGGTGTAGAGGTAGTCTCTGTGTGGTGATAGAGGTAGTCTCTGTGTGGTGGTAGAGGTAGTCTCTGTGTTGTTGTAGAGGTAGTCTCTGTGTGGTGATAGAGGTAGTCTCTGTGTGGGTGTAGAGGTAGTCTCTGTGTGGTTGTAGAGGTAGTCTCTGTGTGGTGATAGAGGTAGTCTCTGTGTGGCGGTAGAGGTAGTCTCTGTGTGGTTGTAGAGGTAGTCTCTGTGTGGTTGTAGAGGTAGTCTCTGTGTGGTGGTAGAGGTAGTCTCTGTGTGGTGGTAGAGGTAGTCTCTGTGTGGTGGTAGAGGTAGTCTCTGTGTGGTGGTAGAGGTAGTCTCTGTGTGGTGGTAGAGGTAGTCTCTGTGTGGTTGTAGAGGTAGTCTCTGTGTGGTGGTAGAGGTAGTCTCTGTGTGGTGGTAGAGGTAGTCTCTGTGTGGTGGTAGAGGTAGTCTCTGTGTGTGGTGGTAGAGGTAGTCTCTGTGTGGTGATAGAGGTAGTCTCTGTGTGGTGATAGAGGTAGTCTCTGTGTGGTGATAGAGGTAGTCTCTGTGTGGGTGTAGAGGTAGTCTCTGTGTGGTTGTAGAGGTAGTCTCTGTGTGGTGATAGAGGTAGTCTCTGTGTGGTGGTAGAGGTAGTCTCTGTGTGGGTGTAGAGGTAGTCTCTGTGTGGTGGTAGAGGTAGTCTCTGTGTGGTGGTAGAGGTAGTCTCTGTGTGGTGATAGAGGTAGTCTCTGTGTGGTGATAGAGGTAGTCTCTGTGTGGTGTTAGAGGTAGTCTCTGTGTTGGTGTAGAGGTAGTCTCTGTGTGGTTGTAGAGGTAGTCTCTGTGTGGTGATAGAGGTAGTCTCTGTGTGGTGGTAGAGGTAGTCTCTGTGTGGGTGTAGAGGTAGTCTCTGTGTGGTGGTAGAGGTAGTTTCTGTGTGGTGATAGAGGTAGTCTCTGTGTGGGTGTAGAGGTAGTCTCTGTGTGGTGGTAGAGGTAGTCTCTGTGTGGTGATAGAGGTAGTCTCTGTGTGGTGATAGAGGTAGTCTCTGTGTGGTGGTAGAGGTAGTCTCTGTGTGGTGGTAGAGGTAGTCTCTGTGTGGTGATAGAGGTAGTCTCTGTGTGGTGAAAGAGGTAGTCTCTGTGTGGGTGTAGAGGTAGTCTCTGTGTGGTGATAGAGGTAGTCTCTGTGTGGTGGAAGAGCTAGTCTCTGTGTGGTTGTAGAGGTAGTCTCTGTGTGGTGATAGAGGTTGTCTCTGTGTGGGTGTAGAGGTAGTCTCTGTGTGGTTGTAGAGGTAGTCTCTGTGTGGTGATAGAGGTTGTCTCTGTGTGGGTGTAGAGGTAGTCTCTGTGTGGTTGTAGAGGTATTCTCTGTGTGGTGATAGAGGTAGTCTCTGTGTGGTGGTAGAGGTAGTCTCTGTGTGGTTGTAGAGGTAGTCTCTGTGTGGTGGTAGAGGTAGTCTCTGTGTGGTGGTAGAGGTAGTCTCTGTGTGGTGGTAGAGGTAGTCTCTGTGTGGTTGTAGAGGTAGTCTCTGTGTGGTTGTAGAGGTAGTCTCTGTGTGGTGATAGAGGTAGTCTCTGTGTGGTGATAGAGGTAGTCTCTGTGTGGGTGTAGAGGTAGTCTCTGTGTGGTGATAGAGGTAGTCTCTGTGTGGTGGTAGAGGTAGTCTCTGTGTTGTTGTAGAGGTAGTCTCTGTATGGTGATAGAGGTAGTCTCTGTGTGGGTGTAGAGGTAGTCTCTGTGTGGTTGTAGAGGTAGTCTCTGTGTGGTGATAGAGGTAGTCTCTGTGTGGCGGTAGAGGTAGTCTCTGTGTGGTTGTAGAGGTAGTCTCTGTGTGGTTGTAGAGGTAGTCTCTGTGTGGTGGTAGAGGTAGTCTCTGTGTGGTGGTAGAGGTAGTCTCTGTGTGGTGGTAGAGGTAGTCTCTGTGTGGTGGTAGAGGTAGTCTCTGTGTGGTGGTAGAGGTAGTCTCTGTGTGGTTGTAGAGGTAGTCTCTGTGTGGTGGTAGAGGTAGTCTCTGTGTGGTGGTAGAGGTAGTCTCTGTGTGGTGATAGAGGTAGTCTCTGTGTGGTGATAGAGGTAGTCTCTGTGTGGTGATAGAGGTAGTCTCTGTGTGGGTGTAGAGGTAGTCTCTGTGTGGTGATAGAGGTAGTCTCTGTGTGGGTGTAGAGGTAGTCTCTGTGTGGTGATAGAGGTAGTCTCTGTGTGGTGGTAGAGGTAGTCTCTGTGTTGTTGTAGAGGTAGTCTCTGTGTGGTGATAGAGGTAGTCTCTGTGTGGGTGTAGAGGTAGTCTCTGTGTGGTTGTAGAGGTAGTCTCTGTGTGGTGATAGAGGTAGTCTCTGTGTGGCGGTAGAGGTAGTCTCTGTGTGGTTGTAGAGGTAGTCTCTGTGTGGTTGTAGAGGTAGTCTCTGTGTGGTGGTAGAGGTAGTCTCTGTGTGGTGGTAGAGGTAGTCTCTGTGTGGTGGTAGAGGTAGTCTCTGTGTGGTGGTAGAGGTATTCTCTGTGTGGTGGTAGAGGTAGTCTCTGTGTGGTTGTAGAGGTAGTCTCTGTGTGGTGGTAGAGGTAGTCTCTGTGTGGTGGTAGAGGTAGTCTCTGTGTGGTGATAGAGGTAGTCTCTGTGTGGGTGTAGAGGTAGTCTCTGTGCGGTGGTAGAGGTAGTCTCTGTGTGGTGGTAGAGGTAGTTTCTGTGTGGTGATAGAGGTAGTCTCTGTGTGGGTGTAGAGGTAGTCTCTGTGTGGTGGTAGAGGTAGTCTCTGTGTGGTTATAGAGGTAGTCTCTGTGTGGTGGTAGAGGTAGTCTCTGTGTGGTGGTAGAGGTAGTCTCTGTGTGGTGGTAGAGGTAGACTCTGTGTGGTGGTAGAGGTAGTCTCTGTGTGGTGATAGAGGTAGTCTCTGTGTGGTGATAGAGGTTGTCTCTGTGTGGGTGTAGAGGTAGTCTCTGTGTGGTTGTAGAGGTAGTCTCTGTGTGGTGATAGAGGTAGTCTCTGTGTGGTGGTAAAGGTAGTCTCTGTGTGGTGGTAGAGGTAGTCTCTGTGTGGTGGTAGAGGTAGTCTCTGTGTGGTGATAGAGGTAGTCTCTGTGTGGTGATAGAGGTAGTCTCTGTGTGGGTGTAGAGGTAGTCTCTGTGTGGTGATAGAGGTAGTCTCTGTGTGGTGGATGAGGTAGTCTCTGTGTGGTTGTAGAGGTAGTCTCTGTGTGGTGATAGAGGTTGTCTCTGTGTGGGTGTAGAGGTAGTCTCTGTGTGGTTGTAGAGGTAGTCTCTGTGTGGTGATAGAGGTTGTCTCTGTGTGGGTGTAGAGGTAGTCTCTGTGTGGTTGTAGAGGTATTCTCTGTGTGGTGGTAGAGGTAGTCTCTGTGTGGTGGTAGAGGTAGTCTCTGTGTGGTTGTAGAGGTAGTCTCTGTGTGGTTGTAGAGGTAGTCTCTGTGTGGTGATAGAGGTTGTCTCTGTGTGGGTGTAGAGGTAGTCTCTGTGTGGTTGTAGAGGTAGTCTCTGTGTGGTGATAGAGGTTGTCTCTGTGTGGGTGTAGAGGTAGTCTCTGTGTGGTTGTAGAGGTATTCTCTGTGTGGTGGTAGAGGTAGTCTCTGTGTGGTTGTAGAGGTAGTCTCTGTGTGGTGGTAGAGGTAGTCTCTGTGTGGTGGTAGAGGTAGTCTCTGTGTGGTGGTAGAGGTAGTCTCTGTGTGGTTGTAGAGGTAGTCTCTGTGTGGTTGTAGAGGTAGTCTCTGTGTGGTGATAGAGGTAGTCTCTGTGTGGTGATAGAGGTAGTCTCTGTGTGGGTGTAGAGGTAGTCTCTGTGTGGTGATAGAGGTAGTCTCTGTGTGGTGGTAGAGGTAGTCTCTGTGTTGTTGTAGAGGTAGTCTCTGTGTGGTGATAGAGGTAGTCTCTGTGTGGGTGTAGAGGTAGTCTCTGTGTGGTTGTAGAGGTAGTCTCTGTGTGGTGATAGAGGTAGTCTCTGTGTGGCGGTAGAGGTAGTCTCTGTGTGGTTGTAGAGGTAGTCTCTGTGTGGTTGTAGAGGTAGTCTCTGTGTGGTGGTAGAGGCAGTCTCTGTGTGGTGGTAGAGGTAGTCTCTGTGTGGTGGTAGAGGTAGTCTCTGTGTGGTGGTAGAGGTAGTATCTGTGTGGTTATAGAGGTAGTCTCTGTGTGGTGATAGAGGTAGTCTCTGTGTGGGTGTAGAGGTAGTCTCTGTGTGGTGGTAGAGGTAGTCTCTGTGTGGGTGTAGAGGTAGTCTCTGAGTGGTGGTAGAGGTAGTCTCTGTGTGGTGATAGAGGTAGTCTCTGTGTGGTGGTAGAGGTAGTCTCTGTGTGGTGGTAGAGGTAGTCTCTGTGTGGGTGTAGAGGTAGTCTCTGTGTGGTGGTAGAGGTAGTCTCTGTGTGGTGGTAGAGGTAGTCTCTGTGTGGTGGTAGAGGTAGTCTCTGTGTGGTGGTAGAGGTAGTATCTGTGTGGTGGTAGAGGTAGTATCTGTGTGGTTATAGAGGTAGTCTCTGTGTGGTGATAGAGGTAGTCTCTGTGTGGTGGTAGAGGTAGTCTCTGTGTGGTGGTAGAGGTAGTCTCTGTGTGGTGGTAGAGGTAGTCTCTGTGTGGGTGTAGAGGTAGTCTCTGTGTGGTTGTAGAGGTAGTCTCTGTGTGGTGATAGAGGTAGTCTCTGTGTGGTGGTAGAGGTAGTCTCTGTGTGGGTGTAGAGGTAGTCTCTGTGTGGTGGTAGAGGTAGTTTCTGTGTGGTGATAGAGGTAGTCTCTGTGTGGGTGTAGAGGTAGTCTCTGTGTGGTGGTAGAGGTAGTCTCTGTGTGGTTATAGAGGTAGTCTCTGTGTGGTGGTAGAGGTAGTCTCTGTGTGGTGGTAGAGGTAGTCTCTGTGTGGTGGTAGAGGTAGTCTCTGTGTGGTGATAGAGGTAGTCTCTGTGTGGTGATAGAGGTAGTCTCTGTGTGGGTGTAGAGGTAGTCTCTGTGTGGTGATAGAGGTAGTCTCTGTGTGGTGGTAGAGGTAGTCTCTGTGTGTTGTTGTAGAGGTAGTCTCTGTGTGGTGATAGAGGTAGTCTCTGTGTGGGTGTAGAGGTAGTCTCTGTGTGGTTGTAGAGGTAGTCTCTGTGTGGTGGTAGAGGTAGTCTCTGTGTGGCGGTAGAGGTAGTCTCTGTGTGGTTGTAGAGGTAGTCTCTGTGTGGTTGTAGAGGTAGTCTCTGTGTGGTGGTAGAGGTAGTCTCTGTGTGGTGGTAGAGGTAGTCTCTGTGTGGTGGTAGAGGTAGTCTCTGTGTGGTGGTATAGGTAGTCTCTGTGTGGTGGTAGAGGTAGTCTCTGTGTGGTTGTAGAGGTAGTCTCTGTGTGGTGGTAGAGGTAGTCTCTGTGTGGTGGTAGAGGTAGTCTCTGTGTGGTGATAGAGGTAGTCTCTGTGTGTGGTGATAGAGGTAGTCTCTGTGTGGTGATAGAGGTAGTCTCTGTGTGGGTGTAGAGGTAGTCTCTGTGTGGTTGTAGAGGTAGTCTCTGTGTGGTGATAGAGGTAGTCTCTGTGTGGTGGTAGAGGTAGTCTCTGTGTGGGTGTAGAGGTAGTCTCTGTGTGGTGGTAGAGGTAGTCTCTGTGTGGTGGTAGAGGTAGTCTCTGTGTGGTGATAGAGGTAGTCTCTGTGTGGTGATAGAGGTAGTCTCTGTGTGGTGATAGAGGTAGTCTCTGTGTGGGTGTAGAGGTAGTCTCTGTGTGGTTGTAGAGGTAGTCTCTGTGTGGTGATAGAGGTAGTCTCTGTGTGTGGTAGAGGTAGTCTCTGTGTGGGTGTAGAGGTAGTCTCTGTGTGGTGGTAGAGGTAGTTTCTGTGTGGTGATAGAGGTAGTCTCTGTGTGGGTGTAGAGGTAGTCTCTGTGTGGTGGTAGAGGTAGTCTCTGTGTGGTGGTAGAGGTAGTCTCTGTGTGGTGGTAGAGGTAGTCTCTGTGTGGTTGTAGAGGTATTCTCTGTGTGGTGGTAGAGGTAGTCTCTGTGTGGTGGTAGAGGTAGTCTCTGTGTGGTGGTAGAGGTAGTCTCTGTGTGGTTATAGAGGTAGCCTCTGTGTGGTGGTAGAGGTAGTCTCTGTGTGGTGGTAGAGGTAGTCTCTGTGTGGGTGTAGAGGTAGTCTCTGTGTGGGTGTAGAGGTATTCTCTGTGTGGTGGTAGAGGTAGTCTCTGTGTGGTGGTAGAGGTAGTCTCTGTGTGGTGGTAGAGGTAGTCTCTGTGTGGTGGTAGAGGTAGTCTCTGTGTGGTGGTAGAGGTAGTCTCTGTGTGGTGGTAGAGGTAGTCTCTGTGTGGTTGTAGAGGTAGTCTCTGTGTGGTGGTAGAGGTAGTCTCTGTGTGGTGGTAGAGGTAGTCTCTGTGTGGTGGTAGAGGTAGTCTCTGTGTGGTGGTAGAGGTAGTCTCTGTGTGGTGGTAGAGGTAGTCTCTGTGTGGTGATAGAGGTAGTCTCTGTGTGGTGATAGAGGTAGTCTCTGTGTGGTGATAGAGGTAGTCTCTGTGTGGGTGTAGAGGTAGTCTCTGTGTGGTTGTAGAGGTAGTCTCTGTGTGGTGATAGAGGTAGTCTCTGTGTGGTGGTAGAGGTAGTCTCTGTGTGGGTGTAGAGGTAGTCTCTGTGTGGTGGTAGAGGTAGTCTCTGTGTGGTGGTAGAGGTAGTCTCTGTGTGGTTGTAGAGGTAGTCTCTGTGTGGTTGTAGAGGTAGTCTCTGTGTGGTGATAGAGGTTGTCTCTGTGTGGGTGTAGAGGTAGTCTCTGTGTGGTTGTAGAGGTAGTCTCTGTGTGGTGATAGAGGTTGTCTCTGTGTGGGTGTAGAGGTAGTCTCTGTGTGGTTGTAGAGGTAGTCTCTGTGTGGTGGTAGAGGTAGTCTCTGTGTGGTTGTAGAGGTAGTCTCTGTGTGGTGGTAGAGGTAGTCTCTGTGTGGTGGTAGAGGTAGTCTCTGTGTGGTGGTAGAGGTAGTCTCTGTGTGGTTGTAGAGGTAGTCTCTGTGTGGTTGTAGAGGTAGTCTCTGTGTGGTGATAGAGGTAGTCTCTGTGTGGTGATAGAGGTAGTCTCTGTGTGGGTGTAGAGGTAGTCTCTGTGTGGTGATAGAGGTAGTCTCTGTGTGGTGGTAGAGGTAGTCTCTGTGTTGTTGTAGAGGTAGTCTCTGTGTGGTGATAGAGGTAGTCTCTGTGTGGGTGTAGAGGTAGTCTCTGTGTGGTTGTAGAGGTAGTCTCTGTGTGGTGATAGAGGTAGTCTCTGTGTGGTGGTAGAGGTAGTCTCTGTGTGGTTGTAGAGGTAGTCTCTGTGTGGTTGTAGAGGTAGTCTCTGTGTGGTGGTAGAGGCAGTCTCTGTGTGGTGGTAGAGGTAGTCTCTGTGTGGTGGTAGAGGTAGTCTCTGTGTGGTGGTAGAGGTAGTATCTGTGTGGTGAGAGGTAGTCTCTGTGTGGTGATAGAGGTAGTCTCTGTGTGGGTGTAGAGGTAGTCTCTGTGTGGTGGTAGAGGTAGTCTCTGTGTGGGTGTAGAGGTAGTCTCTGAGTGGTGGTATAGGTAGTCTCTGTGTGGTGATAGAGGTAGTCTCTGTGTGGTGGTAGAGGTAGTCTCTGTGTGGTGGTAGAGGTAGTCTCTGTGTGGGTGTAGAGGTAGTCTCTGTGTGGTGGTAGAGGTAGTCTCTGTGTGGTGGTAGAGGTAGTCTCTGTGTGGTGGTAGAGGTAGTCTCTGTGTGGTGGTAGAGGTAGTCTCTGTGTGGTGGTAGAGGTAGTCTCTGTGTGGTGGTAGAGGTAGTCTCTGTGTGGGTGTAGAGGTAGTCTCTGTGTGGTTGTAGAGGTAGTCTCTGTGTGGTGATAGAGGTAGTCTCTGTGTGGTGGTAGAGGTAGTCTCTGTGTGGGTGTAGAGGTAGTCTCTGTGTGGTGGTAGAGGTAGTTTCTGTGTGGTGATAGAGGTAGTCTCTGTGTGGGTGTAGAGGTAGTCTCTGTGTGGTGGTAGAGGTAGTCTCTGTGTGGTGAGAGGTAGTCTCTGTGTGGTGGTAGAGGTAGTCTCTGTGTGGTGGTAGAGGTAGTCTCTGTGTGGTGGTAGAGGTAGTCTCTGTGTGGTGATAGAGGTAGTCTCTGTGTGGTGATAGAGGTAGTCTCTGTGTGGGTGTAGAGGTAGTCTCTGTGTGGTGATAGAGGTAGTCTCTGTGTGGTGGTAGAGGTAGTCTCTGTGTTGTTGTAGAGGTAGTCTCTGTGTGGTGATAGAGGTAGTCTCTGTGTGGTGTAGAGGTAGTCTCTGTGTGGTTGTAGAGGTAGTCTCTGTGTGGTGGTAGAGGTAGTCTCTGTGTGGTGGTAGAGGTAGTCTCTGTGTGGTTGTAGAGGTAGTCTCTGTGTGGTTGGTAGAGGTAGTCTCTGTGTGGTGGTAGAGGTAGTCTCTGTGTGGTGGTAGAGGTAGTCTCTGTGTGGTGGTAGAGGTAGTCTCTGTGTGGTGGTATAGGTAGTCTCTGTGTGGTGGTAGAGGTAGTCTCTGTGTGGTTGTAGAGGTAGTCTCTGTGTGGTGGTAGAGGTAGTCTCTGTGTGGTGGTAGAGGTAGTCTCTGTGTGTGGTGATAGAGGTAGTCTCTGTGTGGTGATAGAGGTAGTCTCTGTGTGGTGATAGAGGTAGTCTCTGTGTGGGTGTAGAGGTAGTCTCTGTGTGGTTGTAGAGGTAGTCTCTGTGTGGTGATAGAGGTAGTCTCTGTGTGGTGGTAGAGGTAGTCTCTGTGTGGGTGTAGAGGTAGTCTCTGTGTGGTGGTAGAGGTAGTCTCTGTGTGGTGGTAGAGGTAGTCTCTGTGTGGTGATAGAGGTAGTCTCTGTGTGGTGATAGAGGTAGTCTCTGTGTGGTGATAGAGGTAGTCTCTGTGTGGGTGTAGAGGTAGTCTCTGTGTGGTTGTAGAGGTAGTCTCTGTGTGGTGATAGAGGTAGTCTCTGTGTGGTGGTAGAGGTAGTCTCTGTGTGGGTGTAGAGGTAGTCTCTGTGTGGTGGTAGAGGTAGTTTCTGTGTGGTGATAGAGGTAGTCTCTGTGTGGGTGTAGAGGTAGTCTCTGTGTGGTGGTAGAGGTAGTCTCTGTGTGGTGGTAGAGGTAGTCTCTGTGTGGTGGTAGAGGTAGTCTCTGTGTGGTTGTAGAGGTAGTCTCTGTGTGGTGGTAGAGGTAGTCTCTGTGTGGTGGTAGAGGTAGTCTCTGTGTGGTGGTAGAGGTAGTCTCTGTGTGGTTATAGAGGTAGCCTCTGTGTGGTGGTAGAGGTAGTCTCTGTGTGTGGTGGTAGAGGTAGTCTCTGTGTGGGTGTAGAGGTAGTCTCTGTGTGGGTGTAGAGGTATTCTCTGTGTGTGGTGGTAGAGGTAGTCTCTGTGTGGTGGTAGAGGTAGTCTCTGTGTGGTGGTAGAGGTAGTCTCTGTGTGGTGGTAGAGGTAGTCTCTGTGTGGTGGTAGAGGTAGTCTCTGTGTGGTGGTAGAGGTAGTCTCTGTGTGGTTGTAGAGGTATTCTCTGTGTGGTGGTAGAGGTAGTCTCTGTGTGGTGGTAGAGGTAGTCTCTGTGTGGTGGTAGAGGTAGTCTCTGTGTGGTGGTAGAGGTAGTCTCTGTGTGGTGATAGAGGTAGTCTCTGTGTGGTGATAGAGGTAGTCTCTGTGTGGTGATAGAGGTAGTCTCTGTGTGGGTGTAGAGGTAGTCTCTGTGTGGTTGTAGAGGTAGTCTCTGTGTGGTGATAGAGGTAGTCTCTGTGTGGTGGTAGAGGTAGTCTCTGTGTGGGTGTAGAGGTAGTCTCTGTGTGGTGGTAGAGGTAGTCTCTGTGTGGTGATAGAGGTAGTCTCTGTGTGGGTGTAGAGGTAGTCTCTGTGTGGTGGTAGAGGTAGTCTCTGTGTGGTGATAGAGGTAGTCTCTGTGTGGTGGTAGAGGTAGTCTCTGTGTGGTGATAGAGGTAGTCTCTGTGTGGTGGTAGAGGTAGTCTCTGTGTGGTTATAGAGGTAGTCTCTGTGTGGTGGTAGAGGTAGTCTCTGTGTGGTGGTAGAGGTAGTCTCTGTGTGGTGGTAGAGGTAGTCTCTGTGTGGTGGTAGAGGTAGTCTCTGTGTGGTGATAGAGGTAGTCTCTGTGTGGTGATAGAGGTAGTCTCTGTGTGGGTGTAGAGGTAGTCTCTGTGTGGTTGTAGAGGTAGTCTCTGTGTGGTGATAGAGGTAGTCTCTGTGTGGTGGAAGAGGTAGTCTCTGTGTGGTTGTAGAGGTAGTCTCTGTGTGGTGATAGAGGTTGTCTCTGTGTGGGTGTAGAGGTAGTCTCTGTGTGGTTGTAGAGGTAGTCTCTGTGTGGTGATAGAGGTAGTCTCTGTGTGGGTGTAGAGGTAGTCTCTGTGTGGTTGTAGAGGTAGTCTCTGTGTGGTGATAGAGGTAGTCTCTGTGTGGTGGTAGAGGTAGTCTCTGTGTGGTTGTAGAGGTAGTCTCTGTGTGGTGGTAGAGGTAGTCTCTGTGTGGTGGTAGAGGTAGTCTCTGTGTGGTGGTAGAGGTAGTCTCTGTGTGGTTGTAGAGGTAGTCTCTGTGTGGTTGTAGAGGTAGTCTCTGTGTGGTGATAGAGGTAGTCTCTGTGTGGTGATAGAGGTAGTCTCTGTGTGGGTGTAGAGGTAGTCTCTGTGTGGTGATAGAGGTAGTCTCTGTGTGGTGGTAGAGGTAGTCTCTGTGTTGTTTTAGAGGTAGTCTCTGTGTGGTGATAGAGGTAGTCTCTGTGTGGGTGTAGAGGTAGTCTCTGTGTGGTTGTAGAGGTAGTCTCTGTGTGGTGATAGAGGTAGTCTCTGTGTGGTGGTAGAGGTAGTCTCTGTGTGGTTGTAGAGGTAGTCTCTGTGTGGTTGTAGAGGTAGTCTCTGTGTGGTGGTAGAGGTAGTCTCTGTGTGGTGGTAGAGGTAGTCTCTGTGTGGTGGTAGAGGTAGTCTCTGTGTGGTGGTAGAGGTAGTCTCTGTGTGGTGGTAGAGGTAGTCTCTGTGTGGTTGTAGAGGTAGTCTCTGTGTGGTGGTAGAGGTAGTCTCTGTGTGGTGGTAGAGGTAGTCTCTGTGTGGTGGTAGAGGTAGTCTCTGTGTGGTGGTAGAGGTAGTCTCTGTGTGGGTGATAGAGGTAGTCTCTGTGTGGTGGTGAGGTAGTCTCTGTGTGGTGGTAGAGGTAGTCTCTGTGTGGTGATAGAGAGTAGTCTCTGTGTGGGTGTAGAGGTAGTCTCTGTGTGGTGGTAGAGGTAGTCTCTGTGTGGTGGTAGAGGTAGTCTCTGTGTGAGGTGATAGAGGTAGTCTCTGTGTGGTTGTAGAGGTAGTCTCTGTGTGGTGGTAGGAGTAGTCTCTGTGTGGTGTAGAGGTAGTCTCTGTGGTGGTGGAGAGGTAGTCTCTGTGTGGTGGTAGAGGTAGTCTCTGTGTGGTGGTAGAGGTAGTCTCTGTGTGGTGGTAGAGGTAGTCTCTGTGTGGTGGTAGAGGTAGTCTCTGTGTGGTGGTAGAGGTAGTCTCTGTGTGGTGGTAGAGGTAGTCTCTGTGTGGTGGTAGAGGTAGTCTCTGTGTGGTGGTAGAGGTAGTCTCTGTGTGGGTGTAGAGGTAGTCTCTGTGTGGTGGTAGAGGTAGTCTCTGTGTGGTGATAGAGGTAGTCTCTGTGTGGTGGTAGAGGTAGTCTCTGTGTGGTTGTAGAGGTAGTCTCTGTGTGGTTGTAGAGGTAGTCTCTGTGTGGTGGTAGAGGTAGTCTCTGTGTGGTGGTAGAGGTAGTCTCTGTGTGGTGGTAGAGGTAGTCTCTGTGTGGTGGTAGAGGTAGTCTCTGTGTGGTGGTAGAGGTAGTCTCTGTGTGGTGGTAGAGGTAGTCTCTGTGTGGTGGTAGAGGTAGTCTCTGTGTGGTGGTAGAGGTAGTCTCTGTGTGGTGGGAGGTAGTCTCTGTGTGGTGGTAGAGGTAGTCTCTGTGTGGTGGTAGAGGTAGTCTCTGTGTGGGTGTAGAGGTAGTCTCTGTGTGGTTGTGAGGTAGTCTCTGTGTGGTGATAGAGGTAGTCTCTGTGTGGTGGTAGAGGTAGTCTCTGTGTGGGTGTAGAGGTAGTCTCTGTGTGGTGGTAGAGGTAGTTTCTGTGTGGTGATAGAGGTAGTCTCTGTGTGGTGGTAGAGGTAGTCTCTGTGTGGTGGTAGAGGTAGTCTCTGTGTGGTTATAGAGGTAGTCTCTGTGTGTGGTGGTAGAGGTAGTCTCTGTGTGGTGGTAGAGGTAGTCTCTGTGTGGTGGTGTGAGGTAGTCTCTGTGTGGTGGTAGAGGTAGTCTCTGTGTGGTGATAGAGGTAGTCTCTGTGTGGTGATAGAGGTAGTCTCTGTGTGGGTGTAGAGGTAGTCTCTGTGTGGTGGTAGAGGTAGTCTCTGTGTGGTGATAGAGGTAGTCTCTGTGTGGTGGTAGAGGTAGTCTCTGTGTGGTGGTAGAGGTAGTCTCTGTGTGGTGGTAGAGGTAGTCTCTGTGTGGTGATAGAGGTAGTCTCTGTGTGGTGATAGAGGTAGTCTCTGTGTGGTGGTAGAGGTAGTCTCTGTGTGGTGATAGAGGTAGTCTCTGTGTGGTGGTAGAGGTAGTCTCTGTGTGGTGGTAGAGGTAGTCTCTGTGTGGTGGTAGAGGTAGTCTCTGTGTGGTGGTAGAGGTAGTCTCTGTGTGGTGGTAGAGGTAGTCTCTGTGTGGTGGTAGAGGTAGTCTCTGTGTGGTGGTAGAGGTAGTCTCTGTGTGGTTGTAGAGGTAGTCTCTGTGTGGTGGTAGAGGTAGTCTCTGTGTGGTGGTAGAGGTAGTCTCTGTGTGGTGGTAGAGGTAGTCTCTGTGTGTGGTGTAGAGGTAGTCTCTGTGTGGTGGTAGAGGTAGTCTCTGTGTGGTGGTAGAGGTAGTCTCTGTGTGGTGGTAGAGGTAGTCTCTGTGTGGTGGAGGTAGTCTCTGTGTGGTGATAGAGGTAGTCTCTGTGTGGTGGTAGAGGTAGTCTCTGTGTGGTGGTAGAGGTAGTCTCTGTGTGGTGGTAGAGGTAGTCTCTGTGTGGTGGTAGAGGTAGTCTCTGTGTGGTGGTAGAGGTAGTCTCTGTGTGGTGGTAGAGGTAGTCTCTGTGTGGTGGTAGAGGTAGTCTCTGTGTGGTGGTAGAGGTAGTCTCTGTGTGGTGGTAGAGGTAGTCTCTGTGTGGTGGTAGAGGTAGTCTCTGTGTGTGGTGGTAGAGGTAGTCTCTGTGTGGTGGTAGAGGTAGTCTCTGTGTGGTGGTAGAGGTAGTCTCTGTGTGGTGATAGAGGTAGTCTCTGTGTGGTGATAGAGGTAGTCTCTGTGTGGTGGTAGAGGTTGTCTCTGTGCGGTGGTAGAGGTAGTCTCTGTGCGGTGATAGAGGTAGTCTCTGTGTGGTGATAGAGGTAGTCTCTGTGTGGGTGTAGAGGTAGTCTCTGTGTGGTGGTAGAGGTAGTCTCTGTGTGGGTGTAGAGGTAGTCTCTGTGTGGTGGTAGAGGTAGTCTCTGTGTGGTGATAGAGGTAGTCTCTGTGTGGTGGTAGAGGTAGTCTCTGTGTGGTTGTAGAGGTAGTCTCTGTGTGGTGATAGAGGTAGTCTCTGTGTGGTTATAGAGGTAGTCTCTGTGTGGTGGTAGAGGTAGTCTCTGTGTGGTTGTAGAGGTAGTCTCTGTGTGGTGGTAGAGGTAGTCTCTGTGTGGTGGTAGAGGTAGTCTCTGTGTGGTGGTAGAGGTAGTCTCTGTGTGGTTATAGAGGTAGTCTCTGTGTGGTGGTAGAGGTAGTCTCTGTGTGGTGGTAGAGGTAGTCTCTGTGTGGTGGTAGAGGTAGTCTCTGTGTGGTGATAGAGGTAGTCTCTGTGTGGTGATAGAGGTAGTCTCTGTGTGGTGGTAGAGGTAGTCTCTGTGTGGTGGTAGAGGTAGTCTCTGTGTGGTGGTAGAGGTAGTCTCTGTGTGGTGGTAGAGGTTGTCTCTGTGTGGTGGTAGAGGTAGTCTCTGTGTGGTGGTAGAGGTAGTCTCTGTGTGGGTGTAGAGGTAGTCTCTGTGTGGTGGTAGAGGTAGTCTCTGTGTGGTGGTAGAGGTAGTCTCTGTGTGGTGGTAGAGGTAGTCTCTGTGTGGTGGTAGAGGTAGTCTCTGTGTGGTGGTAGAGGTAGTCTCTGTGTGGTTGTAGAGGTAGTCTCTGTGTGGTGATAGAGGTAGTCTCTGTGTGGTGGTAGAGGTAGTCTCTGTGGTGGTAGAGGTAGTCTCTGTGTGGTGGTAGAGGTAGTCTCTGTGTGGTGATAGAGGTAGTCTCTGTGTGGTGATAGAGGTAGTCTCTGTGTGGTGGTAGAGGTAGTCTCTGTGTGGTGGTAGAGGTAGTCTCTGTGTGGGTGGTAGAGGTAGTCTCTGTGTGGTGGTAGAGGTAGTCTCTGTGTGGTGATAGAGGTAGTCTCTGTGTGGTGGTAGAGGTAGTCTCTGTGTGGTTGTAGAGGTAGTCTCTGTGTGGTGGTAGAGGTAGTCTCTGTGTGGTGGTAGAGGTAGTCTCTGTGTGGTGGTAGAGGTAGTCTCTGTGTGGTGGTAGAGGTAGTCTCTGTGTGGTGTAGAGGTAGTCTCTGTGTGGTGGTAGAGGTAGTCTCTGTGTGGTGGTAGAGGTAGTCTCTGTGTGGTGGTAGAGGTAGTCTCTGTGTGGTGGTAGAGGTAGTCTCTGTGTGGTTGTAGAGGTAGTCTCTGTGTGGTGGTAGAGGTAGTCTCTGTGTGGTGGTAGAGGTAGTCTCTGTGTGGTGGTAGAGGTAGTCTCTGTGTGGTGGTAGAGGTAGTCTCTGTGTGGTGGTAGAGGTAGTCTCTGTGTGGTGGTAGAGGTAGTCTCTGTGTGGTGGTAGAGGTAGTCTCTGTGTGGTGATAGAGGTAGTCTCTGTGTGGTGATGAGGTAGTCTCTGTGTGGGTGTAGAGGTAGTCTCTGTGTGGTGGTAGAGGTAGTCTCTGTGTGGGTGTAGAGGTAGTCTCTGTGTGGTGGTAGAGGTAGTCTCTGTGTGGTGGTAGAGGTAGTCTCTGTGTGGTGGTAGAGGTAGTCTCTGTGTGGTGGTAGAGGTAGTCTCTGTGTGGTGATAGAGGTAGTCTCTGTGTGGTGGTAGAGGTAGTCTCTGTGTGGTGGTAGAGGTAGTCTCTGTGTGGTGGTTATAGAGGTAGTCTCTGTGTGGTGGTAGAGGTAGTCTCTGTGTGGTGGTAGAGGTAGTCTCTGTGTGGTGGTAGAGGTAGTCTCTGTGTGGTGTGAGGTAGTCTCTGTGTGGTGGTAGAGGTAGTCTCTGTGTGGTGGTAGAGGTAGTCTCTGTGTGGTGGTAGAGGTAGTCTCTGTGTGGTGGTAGAGGTAGTCTCTGTGTGGTGTAGAGGTAGTCTCTGTGTGGTGGTAGAGGTAGTCTCTGTGTGGTGGTAGAGGTAGTCTCTGTGTGGTGGTAGAGGTAGTCTCTGTGTGGTTATAGAGGTAGTCTCTGTGTGGTGGTAGAGGTAGTCTCTGTGTGGTGGTAGAGGTAGTCTCTGTGTGGTGGTAGAGGTAGTCTCTGTGTGGTGATAGAGGTAGTCTCTGTGTGGTGATAGAGGTAGTCTCTGTGTGGTGGTAGAGGTAGTCTCTGTGTGGTGGTAGAGGTAGTCTCTGTGTGGTTATAGAGGTAGCCTCTGTGTGGTGGTAGAGGTAGTCTCTGTGTGGTGATAGAGGTAGTCTCTGTGTGGTGGTAGAGGTAGTCTCTGTGTGGTGGTAGAGGTAGTCTCTGTGTGGGTGTAGAGGTAGTCTCTGTGTGGTGGTAGAGTTAGTCTCTGTGTGGTGATAGAGGTAGTCTCTGTGTGGTTGTAGAGGTAGTCTCTGTGTGGTGGTAGAGGTAGTCTCTGTGTGGTTGTAGAGGTAGTCTCTGTGTGGTGGTAGAGGTAGTCTCTGTGTGGTGGTAGAGGTAGTCTCTGTGTGGTGGTAGAGGTAGTCTCTGTGTGGTGGTAGAGGTAGTCTCTGTGTGGTGGTAGAGGTAGTCTCTGTGTGGTGGTAGAGGTTGTCTCTGTGTGGTGGTAGAGGTAGTCTCTGTGTGGTGGTAGAGGTAGTCTCTGTGTGGTGTGAGGTAGTCTCTGTGTGGTGGTAGAGGTAGTCTCTGTGTGGTGGTAGAGGTAGTCTCTGTGTGGTGGTAGAGGTAGTCTCTGTGTGTGGTGGTAGAGGTAGTCTCTGTGTGGGTGTAGAGGTAGTCTCTGTGTGGTGGTAGAGGTAGTCTCTGTGTGGTGGTAGAGGTAGTCTCTGTGTGGTGGTAGAGGTAGTCTCTGTGTGGTGGTAGAGGTAGTCTCTGTGTGGTTGTAAAGGTAGTCTCTGTGCGGTGATAGAGGTAGTCTCTGTGCGGTGATAGAGGTAGTCTCTGTGCGGTGGTAGAGGTAGTCTCTGTGTGGGTGTAGAGGTAGTCTCTGTGTGGTGGTAGAGGTAGTCTCTGTGCGGTGGTAGAGGTTGTCTCTGTGCGGTGGTAGAGGTAGTCTCTGTGTGGTGATAGAGGTAGTCTCTATGTGGGTGTAGAGGTAGTCTCTGTGTGGTGGTAGAGGTAGTCTCTGTGTGGGTGTAGAGGTAGTCTCTGTGTGGTGGTAGAGGTAGTCTCTGTGTGGTGGTAGAGGTAGTCTCTGTGTGGTTATAGAGGTAGCCTCTGTGTGGTGGTAGAGGTAGTCTCTGTGTGGTGATAGAGGTAGTCTCTGTGTGGTGGTAGAGGTAGTCTCTGTGTGGTGGTAGAGGTAGTCTCTGTGTGGTTATAGAGGTAGTCTCTGTGTGGTGGTAGAGGTAGTCTCTGTGTGGTGGTAGAGGTAGTCTCTATGTGTGGTGGTAGAGGTAGTCTCTGTGTGGTGATAGAGGTAGTCTCTGTGTGGTTGTAGAGGTAGTCTCTGTGTGGGTGTAGAGGTAGTCTCTGTGTGGTGGTAGAGGTAGTCTCTGTGTGGTGGTAGAGGTAGTCTCTGTGTGGTTGTAGAGGTAGTCTCTGTGTGGTGGTAGAGGTAGTCTCTGTGTGGTGGTAGAGGTAGTCTCTGTGTGGTGGTAGAGGTAGTCTCTGTGTGGTTATAGAGGTAGTCTCTGTGTGGTGGTAGAGGTAGTCTCTGTGTGGTGGTAGAGGTAGTCTCTGTGTGGTGGTAGAGGTAGTCTCTGTGTGGTGATAGAGGTAGTCTCTGTGTGGTGATAGAGGTAGTCTCTGTGTGGTGGTAGAGGTAGTCTCTGTGTGGTGGTAGAGGTAGTCTCTGTGTGGTTATAGAGGTAGCCTCTGTGTGGTGGTAGAGGTAGTCTCTGTGTGGTGATAGAGGTAGTCTCTGTGTGGTGGTAGAGGTAGTCTCTGTGTGGTGGTAGAGGTAGTCTCTGTGTGGGTGTAGAGGTAGTCTCTGTGTGGTGGTAGAGTTAGTTTCTGTGTGGTGATAGAGGTAGTCTCTGTGTGGTTGTAGAGGTAGTCTCTGTGTGGTGGTAGAGGTAGTCTCTGTGTGGTTGTAGAGGTAGTCTCTGTGTGGTGGTAGAGGTAGTCTCTGTGTGGTGGTAGAGGTTGTCTCTGTGTGGTGGTAGAGGTAGTCTCTGTGTGGTGGTAGAAGTAGTCTCTGTGTGGTGGTAGAGGTAGTCTCTGTGAGGTGGTAGAGGTTGTCTCTGTGTGGTGGTAGAGGTAGTCTCTGTGTGGTGGTAGAGGTAGTCTCTGTGTGGGTGTAGAGGTAGTCTCTGTGTGGTGGTAGAGGTAGTCTCTGTGTGGTGGTAGAGGTAGTCTCTGTGTGGTGGTAGAGGTAGTCTCTGTGTGGTGGTAGAGGTAGTCTCTGTGTGGTGGTAGAGGTAGTCTCTGTGTGGTTGTAAAGGTAGTCTCTGTGTGGTGATAGAGGTAGTCTCTGTGTGGTGATAGAGGTAGTCTCTGTGCGGTGGTAGAGGTTGTCTCTGTGCGGTGGTAGAGGTAGTCTCTGTGCGGTGATAGAGGTAGTCTCTGTGTGGTGATAGAGGTAGTCTCTATGTGGGTGTAGAGGTAGTCTCTGTGTGGTGGTAGAGGTAGTCTCTGTGTGGGTGTAGAGGTAGTCTCTGTGTGGTGGTAGAGGTAGTCTCTGTGTGGTGGTAGAGGTAGTCTCTGTGTGGTTATAGAGGTAGCCTCTGTGTGGTGGTAGAGGTAGTCTCTGTGTGGTGATAGAGGTAGTCTCTGTGTGGTGGTAGAGGTAGTCTCTGTGTGGTGGTAGAGGTAGTCTCTGTGTGGTTATAGAGGTAGTCTCTGTGTGGTGGTAGAGGTAGTCTCTGTGTGGTGGTAGAGGTAGTCTCTATGTGGTGGTAGAGGTAGTCTCTGTGTGGTGGTAGAGGTAGTCTCTGTGTGGTGGTAGAGGTAGTCTCTGTGTGGGTGTAGAGGTAGTCTCTGTGTGGTGGTAGAGGTAGTCTCTGTGTGGTGGTAGAGGTAGTCTCTGTGTGGTGGTAGAGGTAGTCTCTGTGTGGTGGTAGAGGTAGTCTCTGTGTGGTGGTAGAGGTAGTCTCTGTGTGGTTGTAGAGGTAGTCTCTGTGTGGTGATAGAGGTAGTCTCTGTGTGGTGATAGAGGTAGTCTCTGTGCGGTGGTAGAGGTTGTCTCTGTGCGGTGGTAGAGGTAGTCTCTGTGTGGTGATAGAGGTAGTCTCTGTGTGGTGATAGAGGTAGTCTCTGTGTGGTGGTAGAGGTAGTCTCTGTGTGGTGGTAGAGGTAGTCTCTGTGTGGTGGTAGAGGTAGTCTCTGTGTGGTGGTAGAGGTAGTCTCTGTGTGGTGGTAGAGGTAGTCTCTGTGTGGTTATAGAGGTAGCCTCTGTGTGGTGGTAGAGGTAGTCTCTGTGTGGTGATAGAGGTAGTCTCTGTGTGGTGGTAGAGGTAGTCTCTGTGTGGTGGTAGAGGTAGTCTCTGTGTGGTTATAGAGGTAGTCTCTGTGTGGTGGTAGAGGTAGTCTCTGTGTGGTGGTAGAGGTAGTCTCTGTGTGGTGGTAGAGGTAGTCTCTGTGTGGTGGTAGAGGTAGTCTCTGTGTGGTGGTAGAGGTAGTCTCTGTGTGGGTGTAGAGGTAGTCTCTGTGTGGTGGTAGAGGTAGTCTCTGTGTGGTGGTAGAGGTAGTCTCTGTGTGGTGGTAGAGGTAGTCTCTGTGTGGTGGTAGAGGTAGTCTCTGTGTGGTGGTAGAGGTAGTCTCTGTGTGGTTGTAAAGGTAGTCTCTGTGTGGTGATAGAGGTAGTCTCTGTGTGGTGATAGAGGTAGTCTCTGTGTGGTGGTAGAGGTTGTCTCTGTGCGGTGGTAGAGGTAGTCTCTGTGCGGTGATAGAGGTAGTCTCTGTGTGGTGATAGAGGTAGTCTCTGTGTGGGTGTAGAGGTAGTCTCTGTGTGGTGGTAGAGGTAGTCTCTGTGTGGGTGTAGAGGTAGTCTCTGTGTGGTGGTAGAGGTAGTCTCTGTGTGGTGATAGAGGTAGTCTCTGTGTGGTGGTAGAGGTAGTCTCTGTGTGGTTGTAGAGGTAGTCTCTGTGTGGTGGTAGAGGTAGTCTCTGTGTGGTGGTAGAGGTAGTCTCTGTGTGGTGGTAGAGGTAGTCTCTGTGTGGTGGTAGAGGTAGTCTCTGTGTGGGTGTAGAGGTAGTCTCTGTGTGGTGGTAGAGGTAGTCTCTGTGTGGTGGTAGAGGTAGTCTCTGTGTGGTGGTAGAGGTAGTCTCTGTGTGGTGGTAGAGGTAGTCTCTGTGTGGTGGTAGAGGTAGTCTCTGTGTGGTTGTAAAGGTAGTCTCTGTGCGGTGATAGAGGTAGTCTCTGTGCGGTGATAGAGGTAGTCTCTGTGCGGTGGTAGAGGTAGTCTCTGTGTGGGTGTAGAGGTAGTCTCTGTGTGGTGGTAGAGGTAGTCTCTGTGTGGTTGTAAAGGTAGTCTCTGTGTGGTGATAGAGGTAGTCTCTGTGCGGTGATAGAGGTAGTCTCTGTGCGGTGGTAGAGGTTGTCTCTGTGCGGTGGTAGAGGTAGTCTCTGTGCGGTGATAGAGGTAGTCTCTGTGTGGTGATAGAGGTAGTCTCTATGTGGGTGTAGAGGTAGTCTCTGTGTGGTGGTAGAGGTAGTCTCTGTGTGGGTGTAGAGGTAGTCTCTGTGTGGTGGTAGAGGTAGTCTCTGTGTGGTGGTAGAGGTAGTCTCTGTGTGGTTATAGAGGTAGCCTCTGTGTGGTGGTAGAGGTAGTCTCTGTGTGGTGATAGAGGTAGTCTCTGTGTGGTGGTAGAGGTAGTCTCTGTGTGGTGGTAGAGGTAGTCTCTGTGTGGTTATAGAGGTAGTCTCTGTGTGGTGGTAGAGGTAGTCTCTGTGTGGTGGTAGAGGTAGTCTCTATGTGGTGGTAGAGGTAGTCTCTGTGTGGTGATAGAGGTAGTCTCTGTGTGGTTGTAGAGGTAGTCTCTGTGTGGGTGTAGAGGTAGTCTCTGTGTGGTGGTAGAGGTAGTCTCTGTGTGGTGGTAGAGGTAGTCTCTGTGTGGTTGTAGAGGTAGTCTCTGTGTGGTGGTAGAGGTAGTCTCTGTGTGGTGGTAGAGGTAGTCTCTGTGTGGTGGTAGAGGTAGTCTCTGTGTGGTTATAGAGGTAGTCTCTGTGTGGTGGTAGAGGTAGTCTCTGTGTGGTGGTAGAGGTAGTCTCTGTGTGGTGGTAGAGGTAGTCTCTGTGTGGTGATAGAGGTAGTCTCTGTGTGGTGATAGAGGTAGTCTCTGTGTGGTGGTAGAGGTAGTCTCTGTGTGGTGGTAGAGGTAGTCTCTGTGTGGTTATAGAGGTAGCCTCTGTGTGGTGGTAGAGGTAGTCTCTGTGTGGTGATAGAGGTAGTCTCTGTGTGGTGGTAGAGGTAGTCTCTATGTGGTGGTAGAGGTAGTCTCTGTGTGGGTGTAGAGGTAGTCTCTGTGTGGTGGTAGAGTTAGTTTCTGTGTGGTGATAGAGGTAGTCTCTGTGTGGTTGTAGAGGTAGTCTCTGTGTGGTGGTAGAGGTAGTCTCTGTGTGGTTGTAGAGGTAGTCTCTGTGTGGTGGTAGAGGTAGTCTCTGTGTGGTGGTAGAGGTAGTCTCTGTGTGGTGGTAGAGGTAGTCTCTGTGTGGTGGTAGAGGTAGTCTCTGTGAGGTGGTAGAGGTTGTCTCTGTGTGGTGGTAGAGGTAGTCTCTGTGTGGTGGTAGAGGTAGTCTCTGTGTGGGTGTAGAGGTAGTCTCTGTGTGGTGGTAGAGGTAGTCTCTGTGTGGTGGTAGAGGTAGTCTCTGTGTGGTGGTAGAGGTAGTCTCTGTGTGGTGGTAGAGGTAGTCTCTGTGTGGTGGTAGAGGTAGTCTCTGTGTGGTTGTAAAGGTAGTCTCTGTGTGGTGATAGAGGTAGTCTCTGTGTGGTGATAGAGGTAGTCTCTGTGTGGTGGTAGAGGTTGTCTCTGTGTGGTGGTAGAGGTAGTCTCTGTGTGGTGATAGAGGTAGTCTCTGTGTGGTGATAGAGGTAGTCTCTGTGTGGGTGTAGAGGTAGTCTCTGTGTGGTGGTAGAGGTAGTCTCTGTGTGGGTGTAGAGGTAGTCTCTGTGTGGTGGTAGAGGTAGTCTCTGTGTGGTGGTAGAGGTAGTCTCTGTGTGGTTATAGAGGTAGCCTCTGTGTGGTGGTAGAGGTAGTCTCTGTGTGGTGATAGAGGTAGTCTCTGTGTGGTGGTAGAGGTAGTCTCTGTGTGGTGGTAGAGGTAGTCTCTGTGTGGTTATAGAGGTAGTCTCTGTGTGGTGGTAGAGGTAGTCTCTGTGTGGTGGTAGAGGTAGTCTCTGTGTGGTGGTAGAGGTAGTCTCTGTGTGGTGATAGAGGTAGTCTCTGTGTGGTTGTAGAGGTAGTCTCTGTGTGGGTGTAGAGGTAGTCTCTGTGTGGTGGTAGAGGTAGTCTCTGTGTGGTGGTAGAGGTAGTCTCTGTGTGGTTGTAGAGGTAGTCTCTGTGTGGTGGTAGAGGTAGTCTCTGTGTGGTGGTAGAGGTAGTCTCTGTGTGGTGGTAGAGGTAGTCTCTGTGTGGTTATAGAGGTAGTCTCTGTGTGGTGGTAGAGGTAGTCTCTGTGTGGTGGTAGAGGTAGTCTCTGTGTGGTGGTAGAGGTAGTCTCTGTGTGGTGATAGAGGTAGTCTCTGTGTGGTGATAGAGGTAGTCTCTGTGTGGTGGTAGAGGTAGTCTCTGTGTGGTGGTAGAGGTAGTCTCTGTGTGGTGGTAGAGGTAGTCTCTGTGAGGTGGTAGAGGTAGTCTCTGTGTGGTGGTAGAGGTAGTCTCTGTGTGGTGGTAGAGGTAGTCTCTGTGTGGGTGTAGAGGTAGTCTCTGTGTGGTGGTAGAGGTAGTCTCTGTGTGGTGGTAGAGGTAGTCTCTGTGTGGTGGTAGAGGTAGTCTCTGTGTGGTGGTAGAGGTAGTCTCTGTGTGGTGGTAGAGGTAGTCTCTGTGTGGTTGTAAAGGTAGTCTCTGTGTGGTGATAGAGGTAGTCTCTGTGTGGTGATAGAGGTAGTCTCTGTGCGGTGGTAGAGGTTGTCTCTGTGCGGTGGTAGAGGTAGTCTCTGTGCGGTGATAGAGGTAGTCTCTGTGTGGTGATAGAGGTAGTCTCTGTGTGGGTGTAGAGGTAGTCTCTGTGTGGTGGTAGAGGTAGTCTCTGTGTGGGTGTAGAGGTAGTCTCTGTGTGGTGGTAGAGGTAGTCTCTGTGTGGTGATAGAGATAGTCTCTGTGTGGTGGTAGAGGTAGTCTCTGTGTGGTTGTAGAGGTAGTCTCTGTGTGGTGATAGAGGTTGTCTCTATGTGGTGATAGAGGTAGTCTCTGTGTGGTGATAGAGGTTGTCTCTATGTGGTGGCAGAGGTCGTCTCTGTGTGGTGGTAGAGGTAGTCTCTGTGTGGTGGTAGAGGTAGTCTCTGTGTGGTTATAGAGGTAGTCTCTGTGTGGTGGTAGAGGTAGTCTCTGTGTGGTGGTAGAGGTAGTCTCTGTGTGGTTATAGAGGTAGCCTCTGTGTGGTGGTAGAGGTAGTCTCTGTGTGGTGATAGAGGTAGTCTCTGTGTGGTGGTAGAGGTAGTCTCTGTGTGGTGGTAGAGGTAGTCTCTGTGTGGTTATAGAGGTAGTCTCTGTGTGGTGGTAGAGGTAGTCTCTGTGTGGTGGTAGAGGTAGTCTCTGTGTGGTGGTAGAGGTAGTCTCTGTGTGGTGATAGAGGTAGTCTCTGTGTGGTGATAGAGGTAGTCTCTGTGTGGGTGTAGAGGTAGTCTCTGTGTGGTGATAGAGGTAGTCTCTGTGTGGTGGTAGAGGTAGTCTCTGTGTGGTTGTAGAGGTAGTCTCTGTGTGGTGGTAGAGTTAGTCTCTGTGTGGTGGTAGAGGTAGTCTCTGTGTGGTGGTAGAGGTAGTCTCTGTGTGGTTGTAGAGGTAGTCTCTGTGTGGTGGTAGAGGTAGTCTCTGTGTGGTGGTAGAGGTAGTCTCTGTGTGGTGGTAGAGGTAGTCTCTGTGTGGTTATAGAGGTAGTCTCTGTGTGGTGGTAGAGGTAGTCTCTGTGTGGTGGTAGAGGTAGTCTCTGTGTGGTGGTAGAGGTAGTCTCTGTGTGGTTATAGAGGTAGTCTCTGTGTGGTGATAGAGGTAGTCTCTGTGTGGGTGTAGAGGTAGTCTCTGTGTGGTGGTAGAGGTAGTCTCTGTGTGGTGGAAGAGGTAGTCTCTGTGTGGTTGTAGAGGTAGTCTCTGTGTGGTGATAGAGGTAGTCTCTGTGTGGGTGTAGAGGTAGTCTCTGTGTGGTGATAGAGGTAGTCTCTGTGTGGTGGTAGAGGTAGTCTCTGTGTGGTTGTAGAGGTAGTCTCTGTGTGGTGATAGAGGTAGTCTCTGTGTGGGTGTAGAGGTAGTCTCTGTGTGGGTGTAGAGGTAGTCTCTGTGTGGTTGTAGAGGTAGTCTCTGTGTGGTGATAGAGGTAGTCTCTGTGTGGTGGTAGAGGTAGTCTCTGTGTGGTTGTAGAGGTAGTCTCTGTGTGGTTGTAGAGGTAGTCTCTGTGTGGTGGTAGAGGTAGTCTCTGTGTGGTGGTAGAGGTAGTCTCTGTGTGGTGGTAGAGGTAGTCTCTGTGTGGTTGTAGAGGTAGTCTCTGTGTGGTGGTAGAGGTAGTCTCTGTGTGGTTGTAGAGGTAGTCTCTGTGTGGTGGTAGAGGTAGTCTCTGTGTGGTGATAGAGGTAGTCTCTGTGTGGCGGTAGAGGTAGTCTCTGTGTGGTTGTAGAGGTAGTCTCTGTGTGGTTGTAGAGGTAGTCTCTGTGTGGTGGTAGAGGTAGTCTCTGTGTGGTGGTAGAGGTAGTCTCTGTGTGGTGGTAGAGGTAGTCTCTGTGTGGTGGTAGAGGTAGTCTCTGTGTGGTTGTAGAGGTAGTCTCTGTGTGGTGGTAGAGGTAGTCTCTGTGTGGTGGTAGAGGTAGTCTCTGTGTGGTGATAGAGGTAGTCTCTGTGTGGTGATAGAGGTAGTCTCTGTGTGGTGGTAGAGGTAGTCTCTGTGTGGTTATAGAGGTAGTCTCTGTGTGGTGGTAGAGGTAGTCTCTGTGTGGTGGTAGAGGTAGTCTCTGTGTGGTGGTAGAGGTAGTCTCTGTGTGGTGATAGAGGTTGTCTCTGTGTGGTGGTAGAGGTAGTCTCTGTGTGGTGGTAGAGGTAGTCTCTGTGTGGTTGTAGAGGTAGTCTCTGTGTGGTTGTAGAGGTAGTCTCTGTGTGGTGATAGAGGTAGTCTCTGTGTGGTTATAGAGGTAGTCTCTGTGTGGTGGTAGAGGTAGTCTCTGTGTGGTGATAGAGGTAGTCTCTGTGTGGTGGTAGAGGTAGTCTCTGTGTGGTGATAGAGGTAGTCTCTGTGTGGTGGTAGAGGTAGTCTCTGTGTGGGTGTAGAGGTAGTCTCTGTGTGGGTGTAGAGGTAGTCTCTGTGTGGTGATAGAGGTAGTCTCTGTGTGGTGATAGAGGTAGTCTCTGTGTGGTGATAGAGGTAGTCTCTGTGTGGCGGTACCAATCTTTTTCGCCTGTCATTTCCAATGTATTCATGTCACTTTGAGAAATGATTTGTATATCACTAAAGGATTGTTGATATTTCATGGCAAGCAGTGTTATTTATTATTTTGGACAATAGATCTAGTCTCTGTGGTGCCATTCTTCTTCTATTGCCTGTCATTTCCAGTTGATTTTTAGAAAACCCTTCTAAGTAGCTTAGCCATGAAATTATAATTATCCACTGTTATTTGTTGTGTCACATCTGATTACCAGGCTGGCTGACTCTCTAAAGACATTCAATCCATCAGAAATTAGGGACAACTAGAGCAAAGCAGGAGAAAAAAATGAACCACATTTTATTGGCTTCCTGCAGTCCATTGCCTAACAGTCTACAGCACTTCAATGCGACTCTAATATCCAAGAAAGTCGATTAGAGAGTAATATAATGTGTTGTAGTTTTTTTGGGGGGGGGTAAATTCCAAGTCAATTTAGGGAACAAATTAATGAAATTCATACATTGAAAATAATGGTAAATTATAAATGTATTCATTGGAATTCATCCCCTGAATTTGAAAGCAACCCCAACCCTGATGGTTCCTCCCTTCTCCACAGAGGAACTCTAGAGCTCTGTCAGAGTGACCTTTGGGTTCTTGGTCACCTCCCTGACCAAGGCCCTTCTCCCCTGATTGCTCAATTTTAGTCTCGGTGGTTCCAAACTTCTTCCATTTTAGAATGATGGAAGCCACTGTGTTCTTGGGGACTTTCAATGCTGCAGGTCTGTGCCTTGACACAATCCTGTCTCGGAGCTCTATGGACAATTCCTTTGACCTCATGGCTTGGCCCTGATGTGTTGTCATGTTTGCGAAGACCGTAATCTCTTCCTCACCTTTCATTTCCCCCCAAAATCCCCCCTGTTAAGGTCCTTCTCCACAGACATTGGTTATAGCTACAGTGCCCTCCGTAATTATTGGTGACAGTGACACATTTTGGGTTGTTTTGGCTCTGTGCTGCAGCACTTTGCATTTGAAATGATACCATGGCCATGAGGTTAAAGTGCCGACTGGCAGCTTTAATTTGAGGGTATGTTCATCCATATCGGGTGAATCGTTTAGAAATTACACCACTTTTTTAGGGGACCAAACGTATTGGTACAAATTACATTTTATGTCTATTAAAAGGAGTCCAATGTTTAGTATTTGCTAACATATTCTTTGCACGCTGTGATTACATCAGGCTTGTGTTGGATGCATTTGCTGTTAGTTTTGGTTGTGTTTAAGATAATTTTGTGCCCAATAGAAATGAATGGTGAATAATGTATTGTGTCATTTTGGAGTCACTTTTATTGTAAATAAGAATAGAATATGTTTCTAATCACTTCTACAGTAATATGGATGCTACCATGATTACGGATAAATGAATCGTGAAACTTACAGATGCACAAATATCATACCCATAAGACATTTTTTAGTATATGATATTTTCTCACTCATCATTATTATGCACAGATCTCCTCTGGTCTCCTATGTTCTCCTCGGGTCTCCTCGGGTCTCCTCGGTTCTCGTCTGGTCTCGTCCCGTATGGTCTCCTCGGGTCTCCTCGGGTCTCCTCTGTTCTATTCTGGTCTCCTCGGTTCTCTTCTGGTCTCCTCGGGTCTCCTCGGGTCTCCTCTGTTCTCCTCGGGTCTCGTCTGGTCTCGTCTGGTCTCCTCTAACTGAGGAACGTGAACAATCCCAGATGAAACAACCTGCCACACCGTTCAGTCAATGACCAATGAGAAAACATCCATGGTTAAAGACAAGCGCGCAACAGTTTTTTATTCTGAAAACTAGAAGAATCCTGTAAGAGGAGTATTTTCCTAAGCTGACAAGAACATAGTTAGAATAATGCAAATGATTAAATAGAATCTCAAATAGAATAGAATAGGGTGGGTGAGCCCTATATGCTGGACGTGAGAAACAGAACAGCCGAACACAATGGCCCTGGTACCAATCCCAGGGAAACTCCTGTTCCACGGCTACCATGCCAACTAGTACCCCTGGTTGCCATGCCAATGTCAGCTGGGCGCGGGGGGGCAGAAAATGACTGCCACTTCATTGTCAACCTTGTGGCCTGTCTGTCATCCCCATTGGCCAAGCCATGCTGAGTGTTCCAATCAGACTGTCGTATGAAGACTCCTTACGAATCATTTAGTCATAGGACATTAATGCAGAAGTGAACTGCATTAGGATTGACAGCATAACAATTTAGGGGTCGTTTTGGCATTTGAATTTCCATATAATTCATTGTTCTTAAAATATTTGTGAAAAGCTACTGCTATGAATTTGAAAACACATCATCCACATCCCTTGGACCAAAGTTAAGAGACCGCAAAGTAGTTATGTTGTATCTCTTAATGAGTAGGTTCTTCCGGCTTCTCTCTCCGCCTGTTTTGTTCTAAATAACCCATTTCTAAAAGACAAACTGCTGCGCCATATTTCACTTTCTATCTGTTTTAAACTCCTTCATGTGTCTGGCCTGGGAGTTAAGGCATGCTACTGAACTGTGGAACTGCTTCATGGTAGGAGGTGAGGGCCCTGGGAGTGTGGTGCCAGGAAAATAACCTCTCACTCAATGTCGACAAAACAAAGGAGCTGATCGTGGACTTCTGGAAACGAGGTGGTGTCCTGGAGGGCAGGTAGTTTGCCCCCCCAGTGATGCGTTGTGCAGACCTCACTACCCTCTGGAGAGCCTTACGGTTGTGGGTGGAGCAGTTGCCGTACCAGGCGGTGATACAGCCCGACAGGATGCTCTCGATTGTGCATCTGTAAAAGTTTGTGAATGTTTTATGTGACAAGCCGAATTTCTTCAGCTTCCTGAGGTTGAAGAGGCGCTGTTGTGCCTTCTTCACCACGCTGTCTGTGTGGGTGGACCAATTCAGTTTGTCCGTGATGTGTACGCCGAGGAACTTAAAACTTTCCACCTTCTCCACTACTGTCCCGTCGATGTGGATAGGGGGGTAGCTCCCTCTCCTGTTTCCTGAAGTCCACGATCATCTCCTTTGTTGAAGTTGAGTTAAGGCATGCAGCTGAACTGTGGAACTCCTTAAATCATCTGTCACCAAGATTAGGATTCCCTTCTGTGTTCCCTAACAGATAATTCTCTCCCCCTCTCTCTCTCTCTCTCTCTCCCGTCTCTCGCTGAGAACCAGATGGTTTACGTTATGCAGCAATATGCCTGTAAATTCCCAGCACTTTTCTGGGTTTTACAATTGAAGCAGGAGGTCATAAAAGATGAAGCATTCCTCCACCTGACAGAGAGAGAGAAAATCTCTCTGTCCTCTTAGAGCATAAATCAGACATGAACATTGGCTCAGAGAGCACGGAGGAAGATGAGGAAATGGTTTTCTCCGCTCTCTTGTTTTGAGCGGATCGACCGACCACAGACATTGTCTGTGTCCGAGAAAGGTACCCTATTCCCAATAGTGTTCTGGTCAAAAGTGGTGCACTAAATAGGGAATAGGGTAGAATTTGGGATGCAGACAGTGTGTCTGGTTGAGATTCCAATCATTCAGGCGGTAGTGGAGGGTGGCGGAGGGTGGATTGGGGTCAGAACAGGTCGGGTACTGAGAAACGAACGGCTCTATTTTTACCGTTTCCTAAACAGACTTCATCCACCCTCCGAAGGTTTGTTTTGAGGTTTCTCAAGGAAAGGAGGTTTGTTTTCAGGTTTCTCAAGGAGAGGAGGTTTGTTTTCAGGTTTCTCAAGGAGAGGAGAGGTTTGTTCTGAGACTTCTCAAGGAGAGGAGAGGTTTGTTTGATAGTGAGGACCTTTTCTTTTTTTACTACAGGACATATAAAATGTCTGTTTTCACATAATATGTATACACTGGTGCTGGAGATAACGAATATGAGGTTAAAAAGTGGTGAGTGAAGTGCCCTTTACTAGAGTGAAGATGGTCCTCTGGGATATTAATGTAGGTTTGTCTGAATGCAGACCAGACGATGCTCATTGGTCTCAGTTGTTGGAGAATTACATTTAATTAAATATTGAGCGGTATTGAGACTGAGAGGTACATTGACTATTCTTCAGGGCGTCTTGTCTTAATACATTTCTAGTCACACTTTCATCAGATTCCATCTCCTTAAAACAGATAAACGACATAGATAATGTCCCACACTGACAGATATAAATACTTTTAAATCAGTTTCATGTTATGCCCTTTCTAATTTCATGTCGTCGTGTTCTTTTATTTTAAATGTTTTGTCATTTAACAGACGCTCTTATACAGAGCGACTAGGGTTAACAACAGATAAAAAAAATGTTTCACCTAGTCGGCTCATGGATTCGAACCGGCGACCTTTCGGTTACAGTCTTTTACCTGCCGTCCCTTTTTATTGAAAAGCACCAAACAGTCATAACTCACTAGTGATGATGAGGCTGTGTGGATGCAGAAGCTGTTAAACAACAAACACATTGACTGAATACAATCCCTCAGCCTCTTATTTAGGATAATTATACATCTGATGCATAACAGATATGGGACAAAAGATCAACTAACTCATATGAACAGACCAATCCTCAACAGAGCCTATAGATCCACACTACTGAAGACTTTTCCAAAACCAACATTTTGGATTTTATGTAATCTGCTCTTTAATTATTTGTTACTTTTATTTAAAAATGTTGTACTTGTCTATTTTTTACTTAACACTTATTATTCTTAAAACTGTATTGTTGGTTAAGGGCTTGTAAGTAAGCATTTCACTGTAAGGTCTACACCTGTTGTATTCAGCATTTCACTGTAAGGCCAACATACTGACTTAAATCTTTAGCCACTTTAAACATAGGAATTGGATGTAACAATGTATCACTAGCCACTTTAAACAATTTTGTATATAATGTTTACATATCCGACATTACTCATATCAAATGTATACGCTGTACTCTAAACCATCTACTGAATCTTGCCTATGCCGTTCGGCCATCGACTCAAATCTCTAGCCACTTTAATAATTATAATTGAATGGAATAAATGTATCACTAGCCATTTTAAACAATGCCATTTATATAATGTTTACATATCCTACATTACTCATCTCATATGTATATACTGTACTCTATACCATCTACTGCATCTTGCCTACGCCGGTCAGCCATCGCTCATCCATATATTTATATGTACATACTCGTATTCATTCCTTTACTCTTATGTGTATAAGGTAGTTGTTGTGAAATTGTTAGATTACTTGTTAGATACTACTGCATGGTCGGGAACTAGAAGCACAAGCATTTCGCTACACTCGCATTTTAACCCATTTTATAGTCCCACAGCAGTCACAATCCCCTGGCTCGTCTCATAGTGAATGGACGGCACTCGCTGTACTCTAGGCACATTACACACACATCTCCTCCACATCTCTTCCGTTCAGCCCTTCCTGAAAGACATGGCAGCTGCATAGAGATTTCTGCCACAGTCACAGTCACTGTCACCGCAATTTCCTATATAGCAAAGAAGCCCATTTCCTGCTGGGAGGTGCAGTGTGGAGGAGACAGACGGAATATGCACGTTCATTTGGCTCATATTCAACTCTCCACTCCACCATACTCAGCAATCAGCTGTAGTCACCGTGTGGCAGTAATTCCAGTCAAGTCCTTGGGTCCATATTCACTACAAAGCCGTAGTGTGCTTCAGTAATCATTATCCATGTGACAGCTGAAGGGGAGAATATAGGGAGATAATAAGAATGGAGATATGATTGCCATAAAACAGGATTGGGTGAAATGTACCATTTATCTGATAGAAAGAACCCCCACACTCACTATTAAAGATAAAACAGAAGAGAGAACCTCTATATCACCATTTTCCCCACGGAAATAGCAAACCAACCAATGAAATTGACTTTTGCTGACGTTTCTAAAAAACAAACTCACAAACCAACCTCCAACCGAAGAAACTCTGTGGAGATACCATGATTAGCCTGCTTCAGACGAATATCGTTCACATGTAGGTCATCTGTAATCGCTTGTGCAACTGAAGACACCCTTGAGTTATCCACGTACAACACAATGATATATTCAGCCTTGAGTTATCCACGTACAACACAATGATATATTCAGCCTTGAGTTATCCACGTACAACACAATGATATATTCAGCCTTGAGTTATCCATGTACAACACAATGGAGCACAATGGAATATTCTTCAGAAAACAAAACGTGTTTTTTCATGTTTGTGTTTTTTGAAAAGCCTTTCTTGAGTTGAGAACAGAACAACATGGATACCTCCCAAAGGGCACCCTTTTCTACTTTAGCGCTTTAGGGCACTGCTTTAGGGCACTGCTTTAAAAACCAACCTAGTGGCCCTGGTCAAGTGTAGTGCACCACGTTGGAAATAGGGTACCATTTGAGACACATACCATGACAAGTCCCAGGGCTCCACTCAGCCTGTATGGAGGACGCTCAGCATTACAGCGTGATGGGAATTTAAAAGGAAATGTCCCCCACGTAAGTGGAGACCGCATTCACGGTAAACACTATATATAACGCTGCACATATCGGATTCATCGAAAATGACCTTTACATTTCTATCACGCAGTCTGTAATGCTTCAGCGATACAGGTTGAATAGAGCCCCTACTGTAGAGAGAGTAACTACAGAGATACATATTGAATACAGCCCCTACTGTAGAGACAGTAACTACAGAGATACATATTGAATACAGCCCCTACTGTAGAGAGAGTAACTACAGAGATACATATTGAATACAGCCCCTACTGTAGAGACAGTAACTACAGAGATACATATTGAATACAGCCCCTACTGTAGAGAGAGTAACTACAGAGATACATATTGAATACAGCCCCTACTGTAGAGACAGTAACTACAGAGATACATATTGAATACAGCCCCTACTGTAGAGACAGTAACTACAGAGATACATATTGAATACAGCCCCTACTGTAGAGAGAGTAACTACAGAGATACATATTGAATACAGCCCCTACTGTAGAGAGAGTAACTACAGAGATACATATTGAATACAGCCCCTACTGTAGAGACAGTAACTACAGAGATACATATTGAATACAGCCCCTACTGTAGAGAGAGTAACTACAGAGATACATATTGAATACAGCCCCTACTGTAGAGAGAGTAACTACAGAGATACATATTGAATACAGCCCCTACTGTAGAGACAGTAACTACAGAGATACATATTGAATACAGCCCCTACTGTAGAGACAGTAACTACAGAGATACATATTGAATACAGCCCCTACAGTAGAGAGAGTAACTACAGAGATACATATTGAATACAGACCCTACTGTAGAGACAGTAACTACAGAGATACATATTGAATACAGACCCTACTGTAGAGACAGTAACTACATAGATACATATGAATACAGCCCCTACTGTAGAGACAGTAACTACAGAGATACATATTGAATACAGACCCTACTGTAGAGAGAGTAACTGAAGGATTCGAACCTTCCCAGTTAAAGTATAGTATAGTGGGATTTGATTATACAGTGCTTTATAAATCCCTGATTATTATATTAGATTATACGGCACTGACACACACACAACCCTGTCTAATTCCTTACGTGGATAAGAACTGTCATGCCTCGTGGGAAAGTTGGATTGGATATCGGTGGTCTGACGACATGAACATAGAGACCTTTGGCCATGCACACCAGTGGCGGGTTTGGCGTTGGAAAACGGAAGCATACGCAGAAAAGTCATTTGAAAAGAAGTGCCAAATGGTGTCCTTTTTACCTATAGGTCCAAAATGATGGTCACTTTTCTTTTCAAATGACTTTTCTGCGTATGCTTCCGTTTTCCCAACGCAAAACCCGCCACTGGTGTGCATGGCCAAAGGTCTCTATGTTCATGTCGTCAGACCACCGATATCCAATCCAATGCCGACGCTGTTTTATAAAAACGCCATGCGGAGGGAGCTATGGTAAGATGATATAAAAATAGAGCGACGAATAACGGAAGCAAATTCAAAAAAAAAAAAGTAACTACTGTAAAATATGGTGGTGGTTCTTGGGGCTGGTGTTAAAGGTCAACCGCATCATGAACTTTACCAAGTACCCGAATATTTCAGCCCAAAAACCCCTGGTTACCTCAGCCAGGAGGTTGAAAGTTGGTCACAAGTTAATCTTTCAGAAAGACATTGACCCCATGCGCTAATCAAAAGAAATTGTAAATTGACCACAAAAGTTTTTGCAATGGCCATCTCAGTGTCAGTGAAAACCTTTGTTTTGAACTGATGAGGGCAGTCCGTAAACGCAGACGAAGGATATCAAGGATCTGGACAGATTCTAACATCTCTCCCAGTGTGTTCTCCAACCTCAGAAAACATTTGAGACAAAGGAAAAGGCTCAGTGTCGTTATCCTAGCAAGGGGAATGTGCTGGAGTACTGAAAACAGGGGAGGCAATAATTTTGACCTCATCTTTTTTAGCTTGTTTCTGTATTACTTGTTTTTGTTTTGTTCATCTTTATCAAAAGGTGCCAATCATTTTGGACTTGACTTTATACAGTGCACTACCCCTGGGACGTTCAGGGGACCTTTGAGGGAACCATGAGATAACATCTTAAGAACGTGCTAAAAATGTCCCCGGGAACTGGACGAAAACTTCCAGAAGACCATGACACAATGTCCCAAGAGCATTAACTACTTAGGGAGTGGCGGGTTGAATTAGTTGAATTATTAAACATTCATCAATATACAAGTGTTGCATAGTCATCAAAAGCTCTGCTTCTTGGCAATATCACAGCGTTGTCAGATTTCAAAAAGGCTTTACGGCGAAAGCACAACATTTGATTGTTTGAGCGTAGCACCTCCAATATTTTACCATTAGCATAAATTCATAAACCAGCGGGGTTCACACAAAACCCATTTCACAGCGAAAACAAATCCCTTACCTTTTGAAGAACTTCTGCTGAGGGCTTCCCAAGTGTCCAACGAAGACATCCAATGGTTTCTTTGTTAGAAAAAGTAATTTATTATATCCATAAATCTCCATTTGGTTGGCGCGTTATGTTCAGAAAATCCAATGTTGAATCGCCCATTGAAACGTGAAGAGAATGCTTTCAAATATACCTATAAACTTTTCCTAAACAAATCAAATACCAGTTATAATGCATCCTTAGCTATCCTTTTATGAATATTAGCGATAATATTTCACTCGGATGGTCACCTAAACTTTATATAAGTAAAATAAAGTGGGGCGCACAGCCAGACTCGCGCCCGAGAAATCTTGTTGACATTTCAGGTCCCCTGAAATTTCAGGTCCCCATTTCCTTTTCCTATCCGTTCTGCTTACTCCAATCTTTCCCAGTCTTTGTATAGAGAATGCTGACATCTAGTGGATGCCATAGGTACTGCAATCCAGGAGCTGGATTGCCTTGAAGTCAATGGGGAGAGTGTCAAACAGAGCAAAGGTCACAAAAAAACTGCAATTCCGGATGGATTTTCCTCTGGTTTTTGCCTGCTATATCAGTTCTGTTATACTCACAGACATTATGTTAACACTTTTAGAAACTTCAGAGTGTTTCCTATCCAATAGTACTAATTATGTGCATATCCTATTTTCTGAGCCTGCCTGAGTGGGAGGCATTTTACTTTGGGCACGCCAGACTCTCCAAAACCGTCACCTCTGCTGCCGCTGCCTAAGAAGTTAAGGGGACCTTCAGACACAGGGACTATGATGGTCTGCTTGAAACATGTAGATATTACAGTCTGGGTCAGGCAGAGGATGAAAATATCAGTTAGAATGGAGAATGTTGCCTTAGGACCATCACGTGATGTTCTTAAGATGTTCTCAGAATGTCAGTGTGATAATGTTGTACCAAAACTCTCAAGGGACCTAATGGGAATTTCCCTGAACGTCCTCAGGACATCCCCTGTCAGCTGGGTATGGGTCTATGAAGGTTAATAATAGGGAACCATTTGGGACGCAGTCCAAAGTGTAGGCGTTACTGCATAGCGTTCCTTTCGCCTGAGTGAAGCATGAATCATCCCTAGTGGCTGAAGGCAACGGTCTCCCTCCACAGCACTCTGACTGTCTGTTATGCTTATCACAACTGTGACGTGGATGGGTAGACCACTGTAGCACAAAATATATATCTTTTTCTCCGTATTTGTAATGGTTGAATGGTCTGTCTAGAACTAGACAAGCTCACTATTACAAGCCAGGTCCCAAGGTCCAGGAAAACTATGGTATGGTTTGGTAAGGTAAGGTAATCACGAAAATAGCATCTTTAAAACCCTCGAGTAAATTTCCGTGTCCCCCCGTGGAAATCTAATTAGCATCTAATACAAGCATCCCCCTCACCAGATCTGTCTGTTTAAGCAAGATATTTCTGTGTGGCAGACCATGAGACATCCCGGAAATGGATCTGTAGCATCTGAAACGTTTGGCCTGCAACTTAATATGACCACACTGTTGAAAGATGTGACTCTAACGAACACGTACGTGTCAGTGGTTTTGCTCCTCGACACCCACAAGCACAACGGGACGGTACCGCCGATCTGCCAACTGAAGTCTGTTTGGGCTCCACCTCACCCTCTGATAGGCTTGGTAGAATTGTTGGCTGTATTGCTTTACACCTGTCCAATTCTCTCAGATCTCCGCAAGTGTCTAGGGACAGGGGCTAGGGGTTGTTTCTGGGCAGGACCCACAACCCTTTGGGTGTAGGATGGACCTGCTCACAACACTTGACCCATTGGTTGGATGTTAAATTCCATGGCTATAAACACACAGAGATTTGCACAGGTGTAACCTTGACACACCTACAGCACCCTATCAGGCTGATCAGACAGGTCTGGGTATCTGGAGACCTGCTGGAAACAGATAAATTATATATTTGCATGTCTACTGTTCACACCCCTCGCTTCATTCCAGCTAGTAAAACTGATCAAGGAAATCAGTCAATGGAAATAAATTCATTAGGCCCTAATCTATGGTTTTTCACATGACTGGGAATAAAATGATGCATCTGTTGGCCACAGATACCTTAAACAAAAAGGTAGGGGGTGTGGATCAGAAAACCAGTCAGTATCTGGTGTGACCACCATTTGCCTCATGCAGCGCAACAACATCTCCTTCTCATAGAGTTGATCAGGCTGTTGATTGTGGCCTGTGGAATAGTGTCCCAACTCCTCTTCAATGGCTGCAGGTCAGAAAAGGGGGATTAATAGAATGGAATTAGAAGGGTAACCTCCTACTTTAAAAAGGACAGGAAGTGTTGTCTGTGCACTTGACCAAGAATTCCACATTTAACCCCACCCACGTTCCAACAGCGAAATATCAAGTCGTTTTTTTGGTCGAATATACAAAAAAAAAAAAAAACGAATAAACAGGCCATTTTCATGTTGCCGATTCCTCAGTTTTAAGCCGGAAAACAAAACGATCAAAACGTACATGGATGGCAATCTCACCTCAGAAATCTTGATTTAATGTTGTCCACAAAGTTGGCTAATTGTCTTGATCGCCATAACAACACAGACACCTGAAATGTAAATAGTCCAGATCCACATGAATTCCCTGTGATAGATCCTGTGTATAGGAGTCAGATATCAGTAAAACACGTATTAACTCCAATAATCACAAAATACAACTCAAATATATCGAGCCCACAAATAACGGACCGTATTACAGTTTTTCTCCATTGGTTTGGCTCATTTCTTGAAACCGAAATTACATTCTCAAAACTCTAAGATCATTTGGCAAAACAGTCTTACAGTTCAGCACAACACTATAGCTCACTTGCAAAAGCTCATATCTCTCCTAAAACTGTTCACTCATGCTTCAAAACTAAATTCCTTTCCCATATAAAGAGTCAGTGCCACGAAAATGGCAAAGATCCTTCTCAATTGCTTTGGCTCATTTCTTGAAACAGACCGGGCGTTCTCAACACTCTTGGTGCTTTAGCCAAAATAACGTGGATGGTTCGGCACAGCACCATGGTTCACCTGGAAAAGCTCATACCTCTCCCAAAACAGTTCACTCATGTGTCAAAACTAAATTTCCTTCTCATTTAAACAGTCAGTGCCCCCAAAATGCTTCGTCCCTTTGGCATTGTGTAAGCACTGCAAGTCAAAATGTTTAGATGTTTTGTCACTATGGCAGAGGACCATTGAAATATCCCTCATGCCCACCTTTCAGTCTTAGCCCAGTCCTTCATTGACAATGGTTACTGTACTGTTTTTGTCTAGCTAACAGAATACAATTGTGTATAAAACTGAAAAAAGAAATAGGATTTTAGGGTAAGAGTAGCCTCCAAGGTTTGACATCACACATTGCACTCATACTGCCAAGGAAATTGTAACCATTATCATTCACACACATAAAGTAACTTCCATACATCAGAGTCAAAAGAAAATGTATACAGCATAATATACTGTAATATAAACACACAAACAAAAATTAATGAAAATTATATGCAGCCTACAGTGCTGTAAATAAAGCTGGAGTTTCACAACTAACAGTTCTTCACTGGTCACTGTCCTCACCCTCCTGGCCATCCACACGCTGCTGTCTGTCTGGCCACAGATTCTCGTCCACATCACAGCGTATATTCTCCCTTGCGATGCAACGAGGGAAGAAACGGCGTGCATGTCGCAACCATCCCCTACACTGATCTCCTGTAATATCCTCACACGCAGCGTCCATTGCATGGAGCAGGGACCTCTGATCTTGAGCCCGATGCTCATACACTCTCCGCCTCCAAATGGAGAAATACTCCTCAATAGGATTGAGGAAAGGAGAGTAAGGTGGTAGGAACACCATGACCATCCTTGGATGAGTAGTGAACCAGGCCCTGATGAGCGAGCCACGGTGGAAATTCACATTGTGCCATACAATGACATATTGTGGTAGGTGAGGCCCTACGAGACCTCTCTCATTTTCAGGGATCAAATCAAAATGAAGGCGGTCCAAGAAGATGAGGAGCTGCTGTGTATTGTATGGGCCAATACTGGGGATGTGAGTGGCCACACCATTCTCAGATATGGCAGCACACATAGTTATATTGCCCCCTCGCTGGCCTGGGACATCCACCGTGGCCCGGTGGCCAATAATATTACGGCCACGTCTTCGGCCCTTGGCCAGGTTGAAGCCAGCTTCATCCACAAACACGAGGATGTGATCGGTCTCGTTTTACTTCCAATGCCATTATTCTCTACAATAGCGTAAAAAAAGAAAACATCAAATCAGTCATACAGAAGAGTCATACACTACAGTTACAGACAATTACATAGGAATGTTCTATGTTCTCCACAAGGTCATTATACTACTGGTCACTACTCCAGTGGTTCCAAACCTGGGGTACATGTACCCTATGCAGAGGTACTACAGGGTATTTGACAGAAAGGGGAGGGTGGCAATCATCAATGACTAGACTTACTGAAATGTTACAGTAAAACCCACAGTATTAGATAGATTTACATGGGAGGCACTAATTGCAGCTCTTTGACCCCTTTTCTAATTGTATGTTATATTCTTCAAAATAAGGATTATAATGATAATTGCATCATACAGTAAGCTGCAGTTTCTAGGCGAAATGTTGAAGTCAGATAAATCAAATACTTCCATACCTGGATTACCTGGATACACAAATCAGGTAAAGTGGGTACTGAAGCCAAAGAAGTTTGGGAACCACTGCTTAATTGTAAAAAGGTTATAATGATGGACAACCAGTAACTGACTTACATGTACATACTGGTACCGCAGCTCTTTCACTCCATCAGAGTTCCTCTCAAATGGTACCCTGTAAATTTGCTTCATTGTCATCTGATGCTTCTTCAATATCCCGGTCTATTGTGGAGATGCTTATAGAGTTGACATTTTGGAATATGGCATTGTCTTGTAGGATTTGCAGCGCGGATCTGTCTCAATGTGATGGCATTATTTGCCATCACCATGTTACAGATCTCTTGTTCTTGTTGTTCATTGAGAGGTTTTCCTCTGCCACCCGTGCAAGGTTGTCGTCCAATCCTAGATATAGAAATCAAAGGACAACACTCCATTCGTAATGTATACCTTATGTATTCCTTACAGAATGAGTTACAGTGAGGGGAAAAAAGTATTTGATCCCCTGCTGATTTTGTACGTTTGCCCACTGACAAAGAAATGATCAGTCTATTATTTTAATGGTAGGTTTATTTGAACAGTGAGAGACAGAATAACAACAAAAAAATCCAGAAAAACGCATGTGAAAAATGTTATAAATTGAAATAAGTATTTGACCCCCTCTCAATCAGAAAGATTTCTGGCTCCCAGGTGTCTTTTATACAGGTAACGAGCTGAGATTAGGAGCACACTCTTAAAGGGAGTGCTCCTAATCTCAGTTTGTTACCTGTATAAAAGACCCCTGTCCACAGAAGCAATCAATCAATCAGATTCCAAACTCTCCACCATGGCCAAGACCAAAGAGCTCTCCAAGGATGTCAGGGACAAGATTGTAGACCTACACAAGGCTGGAATGGGCTACAAGACCATCGCCAAGCAGCTTGGTGAGAAGGTGACAACAGTTGGTGCGATTATTCGCAAATGGAAGAAACACAAAAGAACTGTCAATCTCCCTGGGCTCCATGCAAGATCTCACCTCGTGGAGTTGCAATGATCATGAGAACGGTGAGGAATCAGCCCAGAACTACACGGGAGGATCTTGTCAATGATCTCAAGGCAGCTGGGACCATAGTCACCAAGAAAACAATTGGTAACACACTACGCCGTGAAGGACTGAAATCCTGCAGCGCCCGCAAGGTCCCCCTGCTCAAGAAAGCACATATACATGCCCGTCTGAAGTTTGCCAATGAACATCTGAATGATTCAGAGGACAACTGGGTGAAAGTGTTGTGGTCAGATGAGACCAAAATGGAGCTCTTTGGCATCAACTCAACTCGCCGTGTTTGGAGGAAGAGGAATGCTGCCTATGACCCTAAGAACACCATCCCCACCGTCAAACATGGAGGTGGAAACATTATGCTTTGGGGGTGTTTTTCTGCTAAGGGGACAGGACAACTTCACTGCATCAAAGGGACGATTGACAGGGCCATGTACTGTCAAATCTTGGGTGAGAACCTCGTTCCCGCAGCCAGGGCATTGAAAATGGGTCGTGGATGGGTATTCCAGCAATGACCCAAAACACACAGCCAAGGCAACAAAGGAGTGGCTCAAGAAGAAGCACATTAAGGTCCTGGAGTGGCCTAGCCAGTCTCCAGACCTTAATCCCATAGAAAATCTGTGGAGGGAGCTGAAGGTTCGAGTTGCCAAACGTCAGCCTCGAAACCTTAATGACTTGGAGAAGATCTGCAAAGAGGAGTGGGACAAAATCCCCTCCTGAGATGTGTGCAAACCTGGTGGCCAACTACAAGAAACGTCTGACCTCTGTGATTGCCAACAAGGGTTTTGCCACCAAGTACTAAGTCATGTTTTGCAGAGGGGTCAAATACTTATTTCCCTCATTAAAATGCAAATCAATTTATAACATTTTTCACATGCGTTTTTCTGGATTTTTTTGTTGTTATTCTGTCTCTCACTGTTCAAATAAACCTACCATTAAAATTCTAGACTGATCATTTCTTTGTCAGTGGGCAAACGTACGAAATCAGCAGGGGATCAAATACTTTTTTTCCCCTCACTGTACCTATGTAATTGTATTGTTGTTTTACTTACAGTAACTTTACCACAATTATAATGCATCACTGCACAGTGACTGGAATACTACTGTAAACTGTATCATCAATACTGTAGAAAATAAACTATTCCATAGTTTATTTTCTCCAATGTTTTTCTTGTCATTTTTAGTATCATAACATCTCATTGAGGTAAGATATTACTGTAGGCCTATCACACACACACACACACACACACACACACACACACACACACACACACACACACACACACACACACACACACACACACACACACACACACACACACACACACACTAAATGAATAGGTAAATACATATATTTATTGCTCTATGCAGTGTCCTGTCCTATACAACATATAATTCCATCATTGACTGACTACATACCTGTTTTCCCTGCGAAAGGTTTGGATGATGGAGGAGACTGTTGAGGGAGGCATATTAGGCTGCACTCGGCGACCTGCCTCCGCCATTGTGAGGCCATGGTTGATGACATGGTCTATAATTGTGGCCCGAATTTCATCCGGGACAGCATGGTGTCTTCGTGCTCCTCGGCCTCTTCCCCATATTCCACCACCACGCACCCTTACTCCTCCTCCTCCTCTTCTTCTTCCTCTTCCTCTTCCTCGAGCAGGCAGTTGCCCTTGTTCATTTACTTGGCCAGGTGCCTCCATGTTCAGAAATTGTACTGGTCCTGCATGGTCAAGCTCTTTACATACATGTTTGGCAGCATTCACAGTCATGGACAGCACCTGTCAGGTAACTAAACATACTGTTTGATTGGTCATCTGAGATGTGTGAAACTCCTCCTTCGTTAGTCAAGTTCTAGTTTCACCTGACTGTCAATTGCTGTAATACATTTATCAAATGTTCCAAGGTATTCATATATGGTATTCATGGTATTATGTCCTTGACTAATTTTGACAATTGAACAGACTGTTGTGCATGTGATGACTTATACAATGAAATGACGCTGACACGTTTTGGAGCGAACAACCATTAGACTGAGAATCAACAATCAGTTTAGATCAACAAGATCTATTCACTTGGAAATTGTGCTAAATGTAGGCTACCTGTACTTAATCATTTGCAAAGATGTACTGAGACATTGAGACATGTACTTAGGCATTTGCAATTTGATGAAATGAATGAGAATTTCAATTCTGTTGTGAACAATTGCCAAGTGGTTTGGAGGTTTGTCCATGTAGTTTTGAGAATGTAATTTCTGTTTCAAGAAATGAGCCAAACCAATGGAGAAAAACTGTAACATACAAACAATCCCTCACAAAAAAAAAACCCACGGGGAGAACAGAGGGTTAAATAATGAACAAGTAATTGGGGTATTGAAACCAGGTGTGTAAGACAAAGACAAAAAACAAATGGAAAAATGAAAAGTGGATCGGCGATGGCTAGAAGAGCGGCGACCGCCGAACGCCGCCCGAACAAGGAGAGGGACCGACTTCGGGGGAAGTCGTGACAGTACCACACTTGGTCTGCATCGTGTGCAGCATCACGCCCAGCTCTTTACCGCTGGACTGGCACCCAGAAAATCCTTTCCCTGGATCAGCCGATGTTGTGCGATAATGTCCCCGCGGGACTAAACAGCCAGACGTCAGACAACTATTATCCCGAATAATTAAAGAACCTCACTAATGACAGTGTTGATCGCTGTTTTTAATTGATCATATTACAAGTCACTCTTTCTGTTTGACGTGTTGGATTTTTGTCGATCACGTACATTATTGTGGATACGTGTTTTCACACCTTTTTTGAAATGTTTTCATACCATAAAAGTACTTTGAGACTTAAAGCAATTCAGGTAGATTCATAAAATATCATGTCATTATTTCCATAAAAAAAGCTTATTATTAGATATTACATTAACATGCTTGTTTAAAAAAAAAAAGATATTTGCTCTCATCTGTCACTTCTTAAAGAAAATAGATTATTCTAGCCTAGCATGTGGAGGAAAGGATTCTCTGAGCAATCAGTCACAGGAAGAGAGGTGCATTGCTGTCAACACACTCCAAAAAATCTGCGTCCCAAAAATAGGCATCCTATTCCCTTTACAGTGCACTACTTTTAACCAGGGCCCAATGGGAAAATCGGGGTTTCATTTGGGACGCAGCCAAAGCAAAACCACTGATATGTAAAAGGCGTAATTAAACTATCACAGCTAAATAGATTGGATCCTAAACCCTTTCTCTTCTCTGACCTGCAAACCAAATAACCCCTGGCTCTACTGCCGACGGCGTAGATAAACATTTCAACTACCCTGATTGTTCTACCTTTATTCATAATGATTATATAGGGAATAGGAAGAGAAGACTAGTCAGTCAAACACAGTCATGTCTGGGGAAGAGAAGACTGTTCAGTCAAACACAGTCATGTCTGGGGAAGAGAAGACTGTTCAGTCAAACACAGTCATGTCTGGGGAAAAGCAGCCAAATTAATTGGTCAGTTTTTCTGAGGAAGAAGGAAAAGAAAGCGTTTTGAGAAGCAGGTTCCGTTTCTGTGTCTCTCTCTTAGGAAGAGCGTCACGTGTGCTCCCTCTCCGGCTTCTAGGTCACCAGGCTGCTCGTTCTGGCGCACACCTGTCACCATCGTTACGCTCACCTGGACTCTATCACTTCCCTGATTACCTTCCCTATATGTGTCACTCCCTTTGGTTCCTTCCCCAGGCGTTATTATTTCTGTTTCTGACTTTGTTTAATGTCGGTGCGCTGTTTGTGGTTCTTGTTTTTATTCATTTATTAATTAATTGTATTCACTCCCTGAACTTGCTTCCCGACTCTCAGTGCACATCGTTACAAAGAGGGAACTGTCCAGGGTTCTGTTCTGTGTCTCTCTCTGAAGAAGAGGGAACTGTCCAGGGTCCTGTTCTGTGTCTCTCTCTGAGGAAGAGGGAACTGTCCAGGGTCCTGTTCTGTGTCTCTCTCTGAGGAAGAGGGAACTGTCCAGGGTTCTGTTCTGTGTCTCTCTCTGAGGAAGAGGGAACTGTCCAGGGTCCTGTTCTGTGTCTCTCTCTGAGGAAGAGGGAACTGTCCAGGGTCCTGTTCTGTGTCTCTCTCTGAGGAAGAGGGAACTGTCCAGGGTCCTGTTCTGTGTCTCTCTCTGAGGAAGAGGGAACTGTCCAGGGTTCTGTTCTGTGTCTCTCTCTGAGGAAGAGGGAACTCTCCAGGGTCCTGTTCTGTGTCTCTCTCTGAGGAAGAGGGAACTGTCCAGGGTTCTGTTCTGTGTCTCTCTCTGAGGAAGAGGGAGCTATCCAGGGGCTGAAAGGAAATACAGAATATTAAAGAAAACAGGAAAGCAAGGATACGTTGAACTGTTGTTCCAGTTTGATATAACGTTTACATCGCTTTCTGTATCGACAGTTTAGTAGACACTAGAGCCACATATGGTTCCGGGACACAGTACCACAGTGTTATCTGAGTAAAGTGAGAACAAGCACAGGAGGAAGGAGCTAACTAGAGACTAAACTAGGAAGCTAAACTTTTAGCAAGGCATTAATAAAGGGAAAGGTTACAGGAAGATATAATTTGAACTGTTGTTCCAGTTCGCCACAGCTTCTGTTTGTACTGATTCTATACTGTACATGTGTAGGCTAAAACCTGTTTCCTTTTACCACTCCAAAGACGAAGTTCCCTCACAGGACAATAAAGCTATTATTTTGTATTCTATTCTATTCCAATTTATTCTATTGGTATAACACATACAGTTGAAGTCGGGAAGTTTACATACACTTAGGTTGGAGTCAATTAAACTCGTTTTTTCAACCACTCCACAAATTTCTTGTTAACAAACTATAGTTTTGGCAAGTCAGTTAGGACATCAAATTTGTTAATGACACAAGAAATATTTTCCAACAATTGTTTACAGACAGATTATTTAACTTATAATTCACTGTATCACAATTCCAGTGGGTCAGAAGTTTACATACACTAAGTTGACTGTGCCTTTAAACAGCTTGGAAAATTCCATAAAATGTGGTCATTGCTTTAGAAGGTTCTGATAGGCTAATTGACATCATTTGAGTCAATTGGAGGTGTACCTGTGGAAGTATTTCAAGGCCTACCTTCAAACTCAGTGCCTCTTTGCTTGACATCATGGGAAAATCAAAAGAAATCAGCCAAGACTTTAGAAAAAATTGTAGACCTCCACAAGTCTGGTTCATCCTTGGGAGCAATTTCCAAACGCCAGAAGGTACCACATTCATCTGTACAAACAATAGTACGCAAGTATAAACACCATGGGACCACGCAGCCATCATACCGCTCAGGAAAGAGACGTGTTCTGTCTCTTAGAGATGAACGCAAGTTAAACAATTTAAAGGCAATGCTACCAAATACTAATTAAGTGTATGTAAAAACTTCTGACCAACTGGGAATGTGATGAACGAAATAAAAGCTGATATAAATAATTCTCTCTACTATTATTCTGACATTTCACATTCTTAAAATAAAGTGGTGATCCTAACTGACCTAAGACAGGGGATATTTTACTGGGATTAAAATGTCAGGAATTGTGAAGAATTTAGTTTAAATGTCTTTGGCTAAGGTGTATGTAAACTTCCAACTTCAACTGTAGCCTCGTTATTGTTATTGTTTTGTTGCTCTTTTTATTTTTTACTTTAGTTTATTTAGTAAATATTTTCTTAACTCTTATTTTTCTTAAAACTGCATTGTTTTCATGGTAAGGTTGTATTCGGGAACATGTGACAAATAACATTTGATTTGATACTTGTTTTTGTTTATTATCTATTTCAATTTTGTTTATTATCTATTTTACTTACATTGGCAATGTAAACATATGTTTCCCATGCCAATAAAACCCTTACATTGAAATTGAAAGTGAGAGAGAAAGAGAGAGAGAGAGATAACAGTATTGTCTATGTGTCTGCAGTAGTGGAGCCAACCTGACCTCCGTGTTAATGACTCTGTGGGCCCCATGCATTATGAAGTGTTGTCACGTCCTGTGGATCTCAACCTCCACGGATGACTGTGCCCTTTTCAGCTGTCTGGGTCTGCTTCAACTGCTTCTGCCTGCTACACAACAGTGGAGAAAAGCCAAACGCCATGGGTTCCATCCCAAATGGAACCCTATCCCCTTTATAGTGCACTACTTTACACCAGGGCCCAATGCACTATAGGGACAAGGTGCCATTTGGGACGAGAGACTCACTAGAGACTCATACCGCATTCCCGTTGCATAAGACAGTCAGTAACGTCCTAAATGATAACATGTCCACTGTAACATGTTCCTTTATTAACCAAGGCCTTGTCCACAAGAGTTATGTGTTATGTTTGAGAAAAGTTTTGTATTTTGTGTGAGACAGTTACAGTTGAAGTCGGAAGTTTACATACACCTTAGCCAAATACATTTAAACTCAGTTTTTTCACAATTCCTGACATTTAATCCTAGTAAAATTTCCCTGTCTCAGGTCAGTTAGGATCACCTCTTTATTTGTTGCAGTCGCTGATGTCTCTCTGGAAGGCAATCCTTGCTCGGATTTCGTCTACCTTGTTGTCCAGAGACTGGACATTGGCAAGTAGTATACTCGGGTCTACGGAGCCTGACCAGAACACCGCCCCGTCTACCCCTTTCTCCTGCGCCGCCGTTGTTTTGGGTCGCCGGCTGGTATCCAGTCTATTGTCCTGGTTGGTCGACCAAACAGAGAATCCGCTTCGGGAAAGTCGTATTCCTGGTCGTAATGTTGGTAAGTTGACGTTGCTCTTATATCCAATAATTCCTCCCGGCTGTATGTAATAAAACTACAGATTTCCAAGGGTAACAGCGTAAGAAGTAATCCATAAATAAACAAAATACTGCATAGCTTCCTGAGAACGTGAAGCGAGGCTGCCATCTCTGTCGGCGCCGGAAGTCATATGTGCATAGTCACTTTAACCATAGCTACATGTACAGTGGGGCAAAAAAGTATTTAGTCAGCCACCAATTGTGCAAGTTCTCCAACTTAAAAAGATGAGAGAGGCCTGCAATTTTCATCATAGGTACACTTCAACTATGACAGACGAAATGAGAAAAAGAAATCTAGAAAATCACATTGTAGGATTTTTAATGAATTTATTTGCAAATTATGGTGGAAAATAAGTATTTGGTCAATAACAAAAGTTTATCTCAATACTTTGTTATATACCCTTTGTTGGAAATGACAGAGGTCAAACGTTTTCTGTAAGTCTTCACAAGGTTTTCACACACTGTTGCTGGTATTTTGGCCCATTCCTCCATGCAGATCTCCTCTAGAGCAGTGATGTTTTGGGGCTGTCGCTGGGCAACACAGACTTTCAACTCCCTCCAAAGATTTTCTATGGGGTTGAGATCTGGAGACTGGCTAGGCCACTCCAGGACCTTGAAATGCTTCTTACGAAGCCACTCCTTCGCGTTCGGCGGTGTGTTTGGGATCATTGTCATGCTGAAAGACCCAGCCACGTTTCATCTTCAATGCCCTTGCTGATGGAAGGAGGTTTTCACTCAAAATCTCACGATACATGGCCCCATTCATTCTTTCCTTTACACGGATCAGTTGTCCTGGTCCCTTTGCAGAAAAACAGCCCCAAAGCATGATGTTTCCACCCCCATGCTTCACAGTAGGTATGGTGTTCTTTGGATGCAACTCAGCATTCTTTGTCCTCCAAACACGACGAGTTGAGTTTTTACCAAAAAGTTCTATTTTGGTTTCATCTGACCATATGACATTCTCCCAATCCTCATCTGGATCATCCAAATGCTCTCTAGCAAACTTCAGACGGGCCTGAACATGTACTGGCTTAAGCAGGGGGACACGTCTGGCACTGCAGGATTTGAGTCCCTGGCGGCGTAGTGTGTTACTGATGGTAGGCTTTGTTACTTTGGTCCCAGCTCTCTGCAGGTCATTCACTAGGTCCCCGTGTGGTTCTGGGATTTTTGCTCACCGTTCTTGTGATCATTTTGACCCCACGGGTGAGATCTTGCGTGGAGCCCCAGATCGAGGAAGATTATCAGTGGTCTTGTATGTCTTCCATTTCCTAATAATTGCTCCCACAGTTGATTTCTTCAAACCAAGCTGCTTACCTATTGCAGATTCAGTCTTCCCAACCTGGTGCAGGTCTACAATTTGGTTTCTGGTGTCCTTTGACAGCTCTTTGGTCTTGGCCATAGTGGAGTTTGGAGTGTGACTGTTTGAGGTTGTGGACAGGTGTCTTTTATACTGATAACAAGTTCAAACAGGTGCCATTAATACAGGTAACGAGTGGAGGACAGAGGAACCTCTTAAAGAAGAAGTTACAGGTCTGTGAGAGCCAGAAATCTTGCTTGTTTGTATGTGACCAAATACTTATTTTCCACCATAATTTGCAAATAAATTCATTAAAAATCCTACAATGTGATTTTCTGGATTTTTTTCCCTCATTTTGTCTGTCATAGTTGAAGTGTACCTATGATGAAAATTACAGGCCTCTCTCATCTTTTTAAGTGAGAGAACTTGCACAATTGGTGGCTGACTAAATACTTTTTTGCCCCACTGTACTACCTCACTACTTTTATAGCCTCGCTACTGTATATATTCTCGCTACTGTACGTAAATAACCTGTCTTTTTACTGTTGTTTTTATTTCTTTACTTACCTATTGTTCACCTAATACCCTTTCTTGCACTATTGGTTAGAGCCTGTAAGTAAGCATTTCACTGTAAGGTCTACACCTGTTGTATTCAGCATTTCACTGTAAGGTCTACACTTGTTGTATTCAGCATTTCACTGTAAGGTCTACACCTGTTGTATTCGAGGCGCACGTGACAAATACACTTTGATTTGATTTGATTTGGTCCCATGGTGTTTATACTTGCGTACTATTGTTTGTGAACGTGGTACCTTCAGGCGTTTGGAAGTGTGATACAGTGAATTAGTAGCAAAATAATCTGTCTGTAAACAATTGTTGAAAAAATAACAAAGTAGATGTCCTTAACTGACTTGCCAAAACTATAGTTTGTTAACAAGAAATTTGTGGAGTGGTTGAAAAATGAGTTTTAATGACTCCGACCTAAGTGTATGTAAACTTCTGACTTCAACTGTACATACAGGGGGAACCGTTACCAAGTCAATGTGCAGGGGTACAGGTTAGTCTAATTAATTGAGGTAATATGTACATGTAGGGGTAAAGTCATTATGCATAGATAATAAACAACGAGTAGCAGCAGCGTAAAAACAAGGGGGATGGTGGGGTCAATGAAAATAGTCTGGGTAGCCATTTGATTAGCTGTTCGGCAGTCTTATGGCTTTAGGGTAGAAGCTGTCTAGAAGCCTCTTGGACCTAGACTTGATGCTCCAGTACAGCTTGCCGTTCGGTAGCAGAGAGAACAGTCTATGACTAGGGTGGCTGGAGTCTTTGGACATTTTTGGGCCTTCCTCTGACACCACCTGGTACAGAGGTCCTGGATGGCAGGAAGCTTGGCCCCACTGGGCCGTACGCACTACCCTCTGTAGTGCCTTGCGGTCGGAGTCCGAGCAGTTTCCATACCAGGCGGTGATTCAACCAGTCAGGACTCTCTCGACGGTACAGCTTTAGAGCTTTTTGAGAACCCATGCCAATCCAAGTCTCCTGAGGGGGAATAGGCATTGTCGTGCCCTCTTCACGATTGTATTTTTGTGTTTGGACCTTGATAGTTTGTTGGTGATGTGGACACCAAGGAACTTGAAGCTCTCAACCTGCTCCACTACAGCCCCGTCGATGAGAATTTTGGCGTGTTCGGCCCTCCTTCTCCTGTAGTTCACGATCATCTCCTTTGTCTTGATCACATTAAGGGAGAGATTGTTGTCCTGTCACCACATTGCCAGGTCTCTGACATCCTCCCTGTAGGCTGTCTTATAATTGTCGGTGATCAGGACTTCCACCGTTGTGTCGTCAGCAAACGTAATGATGGTGTTGGAGTCTTGCTTGGCCATGCAGTAATGGGTGAACAGGGAGTACAGGAGTGGACTCAGCATGCACCCCTGAGGGGCCCCCTTGTTGAGGATCAGCGTGGCAGATGTGTTGTTGCCTACCCTTACCACCTGGAGGCGGCCCGTCAGGAAGTCCAGGATCCAGTTGCAGAGGAAAGTTTGATTTGATTTGATTTGTTTTTGTGAACAGAGCCCCATGACCAGCCTGCTTAGGGGACTCTTCTCCAGGTTCATCTCTCTGTAGGTGATGGCTTTGTTGTGCAAGGTTTGGGAATCTCTTCCCTTTAAGTGGTTGTAGAATTGAATGTCTCTTTTCTGGATTTTGAAAATTAGCGGGTATCGGCCTAATTCTGCTCTGTGTGCATTATTTGGCGTTTTACATTGTACACGGAGGATATTTTTTTGCAGAGTCTTAATTTGGTGTTTGTCCCATTTTGTGAATTCTTGGTTGGTGAGAGCGGACCCCAGACCTCATAACCATAAAGGACAATCTCTGCACAGATTCTTTCTCTCTCTGTCCTAATTTCCGAGTATACCTCTCTATGCTGTTGTGCATGCAGAATGCTGTTATGAAGCGTCCTACAGAGGCTAATGTTGATAGCAAATTGTCATCCTGTGTTTGTCATGATGAGATAGTGGTGCTGATGAGCCTGACTGACAGAGACAGTCCAATGGGGGGTGTGTGAAGGCGCGTAGGCCAAACAGCAGACCCCCCCCACCATCTCCACCTCTCCTTCATTCTCGTTAGTCATTACTCACATATCTTACCCTCCTTCTCCACCACCACCTATCTTTTGCTTCTTTGATCCAGCATTAGGGACAGGCATGGTGTTGAATGTAGGTGGAGGGATGGAGAGAAGGAGGGTGAGAGGGAGGAATGGAATGTGGGAGGCAGGGAGGGAGAGATGAACGGAGGGGGAAAAGAGAGAGAGTGAGAGAGATGAAGTGAAAGGGGAGGAGAGGACTGAGATGAAAGAAGAGGATAGGACAGGAGAGGTTAGGAGAAGAGAGGCAGAGAAGGGGTAAGGAGAGGAGAGGGTAGGGTAGGAGAGGAGAGGAGAGGAGAGGGGAAGTGAAGTGAGGAGAGGAGAGGGTAGGGTAGGAGAGGAGAGGAGAGTGGAAGTGAGGAGAGGAGAGGAGAGCAACACTCAGAACCTCAGAGAGCAGAGAGAGGACAACGGCTGTCCCCATAGCAGAACCCTTTGAAGAACCACTTTTTGGTGCCAGGTAGAACCTCTTTGGTTCCAGGTAGAACACTTTCCACAGAGGGTTCTACATAGCTGGAACCAAAAAGGATTCTACCAGGAACCAAAAAGGGTTCTCCTATGGGGACAGCCGAGGAACACTTTTTTCTAAGAGTGCAGTTATCCTCCTAGAGTTTACCCCCAGGTCACCCCACTGTGGGACAGATGGATAGAGTTTACCCCCAGGCCACCCCACTGTGGGACAGATGGATAGAGTTTACTCCCAGGTCACCCCACTGTGGGACAGATGGATAGAGTTTACCCCCAGGTCACCCCACTGTGGGACAGATGGATAGAGTTTACCCCCAGGTCCCCCCACTGTGGGACAGATGGATAGAGTTTACCCCCAGGTCACCCCACTGTGGGACAGATGGATAGAGTTTACCCCCAGGCCACCCCACTGTGGGACAGATGGATAGAGTTTACTCCCAGGTCACCCCACTGTGGGACAGATGGATAGAGTTTACTCCCAGGTCACCCCACTGTGGGACAGATGGATAGCCTCATAGTGTTTTGTCTCAGCCCCTTCTTATTGACTTTTGGGTGAATGTATTTTTATTGTATTTTAAAGGTACGTATATTAGAGGGACGTTGAACATCACCCAGAGCTTGTTCTCTTCGGCTGCTCAGAGACTGTTTTTAAATCATACAATGAGGAACAACAGGCTTTGATGTTTGGAATGGTTGCTGACAAAAAAATGGGATCCTCACAGAACGGAAGTCACCCTCACCCTATTGCTTCTGGAGATGGCTATCAACAAAATATTATAAACATAAACATGGAAAAGATTTCTCAAGATGTGGGGTCTGTTTCTGGGTCTTTTGGATTGAGACTGATTATGAACACTTACTGTTATTGTAAATGTCAAATTGTTGTCTTATTGTTGACCTATTGTTGTCTTATTGTTGTCTTATTGTTCTCTTATTGTTGTCCTATTGTTCTCTTATTGTTGTCCTACTGTTCTCTTACTGTTGTCTTATTGTTGATCAACTTGTCTTATTGTTAACCTATTGTTGTCTTATTGTTAACCCAATATTGTCTTATTGTTGTCTTATTGTTGTCCTATTGTTGTCTTATTGTTGACCAACTTGTCTTATTGTTGTCTTATTGTTGTCTTATTGTTGTCCTATTGTTGTCTTATTGTTGACCAACTTGTCTTATTGTTGACCTAATGTTGTTTTGTTGTTGTCTTATTGTTGACCTATTGTTGTCCTATTGTTGTCTTATTGTTGACCTAATGTTGTCTTGTTGTTGTCTTATTGTTGACCTAATGTTGTCTTGTTGTTGTCTTATTGTTGACAAACTTGTCTTATTGTTCTCTTATTGTTGTCCTATTGTTCTCTTATTGTTGTCCTACTGTTCTCTTACTGTTGTCTTATTGTTGTCTTATTGTTGATCAACTTGTCTTATTGTTAACCTATTGTTGTCTTATTGTTAACCCAATATTGTCTTATTGTTGTCTTATTGTTGTCCTATTGTTGTCTTATTGTTGACCAACTTGTCTTATTGTTGTCTTATTGTTGTCTTATTGTTGTCCTATTGTTGTCTTATTGTTGACCAACTTGTCTTATTGTTGACCTAATGTTGTCTTGTTGTTGTCTTATTGTTGACCTATTGTTGTCCTATTGTTGTCTTATTGTTGACCTAATGTTGTCTTGTTGTTGTCTTATTGTTGAACAACTGTTGTCTTATTGCTGTCATATTGTTGTCTTATTGTTGTCTTATTGTTGACCAACTTGTCTTATTGTTGTCTTATTGTTGAACAACTGTTGTCTTATTGCTGTCCTATTGTTGTCTATTGTTAACCTATTGTTGACTTATTGTTCTCCTATTGCTGTCCTATTGTTGTCTTATTGTTAACCTATTGTTGTCTTATTGTTGACCTATTGTTGTCTTATTGTTGACCTATTGTTGACCTATTGTTGACCTAATGTTCTCTTATTGTTGTCTTATTGTTGACCAACTTGTCATGTCCTATTGTTGACCTGTTTTTGACCTATTGTTGTCTTGTTGTTGACCTAATGTTGTCTTATTGTTGACCTTTTGTTGTCTTATTGTTGACGTATTGTTGTCCTATTGTTGACCTAATGTTGTCTTATTGTTGTCTTATTGTTGACCTAATGTTCTCTTATTGTTGACCTAATGTTGTCTTATTGTTGTCTTATTGTTGACCTAATGTTCTCTTATTGTTGACCTATTGTTGACCTAATGTTGTCTTATTGTTGTCTTATTGTTGACCAACTTGTCTTGTTGTTGACCTATTGTTGTCTTGTTGTTGTCTTGTTGTTGACCTAATGTCTTATTGTTGACCAACTTGTCTTATTGTTGACCTATTGTTGACCTATTGTTGACCTATTGTTGACCTGTTGTTGACCTAATGTTGTCTTGTTGTTGTCTTATTGTTGACATAATGTTGTCTTATTGTTGACCAACTTGTCTTTTTGTTGTCTTACTGTTGACCTATTGTTGTCTTATTTTTGACCTATTGTTGACCTGTTGTTGACCTAATGTTGTCTTATTGTTGTCTTATTGTTGACCAACTTGTCTTGTTGTTGACCTATTGTTGTCTTGTTGTTGTCTTGTTGTTGACCTAATGTTGTCTTATTGTTGACCAACTTGTCTTATTGTTGTCTTATTGTTGACCTATTGTTGTCTTATTGTTGACGTATTGTTGTCCTATTGTTGACCTAATGTTGTCTTATTGTTGACCTAATGTTGACCAACTTGTCTTATTGTTGTCCTATTGTTGACCTATTGTTGACCTATTGTTGACCTAATGTTGTCTTGTTGTTGTCTTATTGTTGACCTAATGTTGTCTTATTGTTGACCAACTTGTCTTTTTGTTGTCTTACTGTTGACGAATTGTTGTCTTATTGTTGACCTAAAGTTGTCTTATTGTTGTCTTATTGTTGACCAACTTGTCTTATTGTTGTCTTATTGTTGACCAACTTGTCTTATTGTTGTCTTATTGTTGTCTTATTGTTGACCTATTGTTGACCTATTGTTGTCCTATTGTTGACCTGTTGTTGACCTATTGTTGTCTTATTGTTGACCTATTGTTGTCTTATTGTTGACCTATTGTTGACCTAATGTTGTCTTATTGTTGTCTTATTGTTGACCAACTTGTCTTATTGTTGTCTTATTGTTGACCTATTGTTGACCTATTGTTGTCCTATTGTTGACCTGTTGTTGACTTATTGTTGACCTATTGTTGTCTTATTGTTGACCTATTGTTGTCCTATTGTTGACCTAATATTGTCTTATTGTTGTCTTATTGTTGAAAAACGTGTCTTATTGTTTTCTTATTATTGACCTAATGTTGTCTTATTGTTGACCAACTTGTCTTATTGTTGTCTTATTGTTGACCTATTGTTGACCTATTGCTGTCCTATTGTTGTCTTATTGTTGTCTTATTGCTGACCTATTGTTGTCTTATTGTTGTCTTATTGTTGACCTATTGTTGTCTTATTGTTGTCAAATTGTTGTCAAATTGTTAACCTATTGTTGTCTTATTGTTAACCTATTGTTGTCCTATTGTTGTCTTATTGTTGTCTTATTGTTGTCCTATTGTTGTCTTATTGTTGACCTATTGTTGTCTTATTTTTGTCTTATTGTTAACCTATTGTTGTCTTATTGTTAACCCATTGTTGTCTTATTGTTGACCTATTGTTGTCTTATTGTTGTCTTATTGTTGACCTATTGTTGTCTTATTGTTGTCTTATTGTTGACCTATTGTTGTCTTATTTTTGACCTATTGTTGTCCTATTGTTGACCTAATGTTGACCAAATGTTGTCTTATTGTTGTCTTATTGTTGACCAACTTGTCTTGTTGTTGACCTATTGTTGTCTTATTATTGACTTATTGTTGACCTATTGTTGTCTTATTGTTGTCTTATTGTTGACCTAATGTTCTCTTATTGTTAACCTATTGTTGTCCTATTGTTGACCTAATGTTGTCTTATTGTTGACGTATTGTTGTCCTATTGTTGACCTAATGTTGTCTTATTGTTGACCTAATGTTGACCAGCTTGTCTTGTTGTTGTCTTATTGTTGACCTTATGTTGTCTTATTGTTGTCTTATTGTTAACCTATTGTTGTCTAATTGTTGACCTAATGTTGTCTTATTGTTGACCAACTTGTCTTATTGTTGACCTATTGTTGTCTTGTTGTTGTCTTGTTGTTGACCTAATGTTGTCTTATTGTTGACCAACTTGTCTTGTTGTTGACCTATTGTTGTCTTGTTGTTGTCTTGTTGTTGACCTAATGTTGTCTTATTGTTGACCAACTTGTCTTATTGTTGTCTTATTGTTGACCTATTGTTGTCTTATTGTTGACGTATTGTTGTCCTATTGTTGACCTAATGTTGTCTTATTGTTGACCTAATGTTGACCAACTTGTCTTATTGTTGTCCTATTGTTGACCTATTGTTGACCTATTGTTGACCTGTTGTTGACCTAATGTTGTCTTCTTGTTGTCTTATTGTTGACCTAATGTTGTCTTCTTGTTGTCTTGTTGTTGACCTAATGTTGTCTTATTGTTGACCAACTTGTCTTATTGTTGTCTTATTGTTGTATTATTGTTGACCTATTCTTGTCCTATTGTTGACCTAATGTTGTCTTATAGTTGACATAATGTTGTCTTATTTTTGACCTAATGTTGTCTTATGTCTTACTTAAGCAATATTCCACTTTATAGAAAATATACGTTATGTAAATGACCTTGACTGCTGCCTTTCAATGGATCAAGGACTACGGGTATTTTGTTTCATCACTCAATTGTGTTCAAATGCTATGAACGAAAGATTCCCATTCTGCAGTGTTTCCTGGGCTCCAGTGTGGAGAAGGGCCAATTTATCAATAGATAATTTGTTTGTAGAGTAGACTATAGAGCTGCTAGATTATCTGTGAAATCACTGTTATTAGGGAAGTCGGGGATATATATTTGCCCGTCACGCTAACATGCAAATACATGGCAGGACGTTGTTCAAATGATTGATCTCTCTCTCTCTCTCTAACACTACAGACAGCCCTAACTAATACTACAGAGAGCCCTAACTAACACTACAGAGAGCCCTAACTAACACTACAGAGAGCCCTAACTAACACTACAGAGAGCCCTAACTAACACCACAGAGAGCCCTAACTAACACTACAGAGAGCCCTAACTAACACCACAGACAGCCCTAACTAACACTACACAGAGCCCTAACTAACACTACAGACAGCCCTAACTAACACTACAGAGAGCCCTAACTAACACCACAGAGAGCCCTAACTAACACTACACAGAGCCCTAACTAATACTACAGAGAGCCCTAACAAACACCACAGACAGCCCTAACTAACACTACAGAGAGCCCTAACTAACACTACACAGAGCCCTAACTAACACCACAGAGAGCCCTAACTAACACCACAGACAGCCCTAACTAACACTACACAGAGCCCTAACTAACACTACAGAGAGCCCTAACTAACACCACAGACAGCCCTAACTAACACTACAGAGAGCCCTAACTAACACCACAGAGAGCCCTAACTAACACTACACAGAGCCCTAACTAATACTACAGAGAGCCCTAACTAACACCACAGACAGCCCTAACTAACACTACAGAGAGCCCTAACTAACACCACAGAGAGCCCTAACTAACACTACACAGAGCCCTAACTAATACTACAGAGAGCCCTAACTAACACCACAGACAGCCCTAACTAACACTACAGCCAGCCCTAACTAACACTACACAGAGCCCTAACTAACACTACAGAGAGCCCTAACTAACACTACAGCCAGCCCTAACTAACACTACACAGAGCCCTAACTAACACTACAGAGAGCCCTAACTAACACCACAGACAGCCCTAACTAACACTACAGAGAGCCCTAACTAACACTACAGACAGCCCTAACTAACACTACAGACAGCCCTAACTAACACTACAGACAGCCCTAACTAACACTACAGACAGCCCTAACTAACACTACAGAGAGCCCTAACTAACACTACAGAGAGCCCTAACTAACACTACACAGAGCCCTAACTAACACTACAAAGAGCCCTAACTAACACTACAGACAGCCCTAACTAACACCACAGACAGCCCTAACTAACACTACACAGAGCCCTAACTAACACTACAGAGAGCCCTAACTAACACCACAGACAGCCCTAACTAACACTACAGAGAGCCCTAACTAACACTACAGAGAGCCCTAACTAACACTACAGACAGCCCTAACTAACACTACAGACAGCCCTAACTAACACTACAGAGAGCCCTAACTAACACTACAGAGAGCCCTAACTAACACTACACAGAACCCTAACTAACACTACACAGAGCCCTAACTAACACTACAGACAGCCCTAACTAACACCACAGAGAGCCCTAACTAACACTACAGAGAGCCCTAACTAACACTACAGACAGCCCTAACTAACACTACAGACAGCCCTAACTAACACTACAGACAGCCCTAACTAATACTACAGAGAGCCCTAACTAACACTACACAGAGCCCTAACTAATACTACAGAGAGCCCTAACTAACACCACAGACAGCCCTAACTAACACTACAGAGAGCCCTAACTAACACCACAGAGAGCCCTAACTAACACTACAGAGAGCCCTAACTAACACTACAGACAGCCCTAACTAACACTACAGACAGCCCTAACTAACACTACAGACAGCCCTAACTAACACTACAGAGAGCCCTAACTAACACCACAGAGAGCCCTAACTAACACTACAGAGAGCCCTAACTAACACTACAGACAGCCCTAACTAACACTACAGACAGCCCTAACTAACACTACAGACAGCCCTAACTAATACTACAGAGAGCCCTAACTAACACTACACAGAGCCCTAACTAATACTACAGAGAGCCCTAACTAACACCACAGACAGCCCTAACTAACACTACAGAGAGCCCTAACTAACACCACAGAGAGCCCTAACTAACACCACAGACAGCCCTAACTAACACTACAGAGAGCCCTAACTAACACCACAGAGAGCCCTAACTAACACTACAGAGAGCCCTAACTAACACCACAGACAGCCCTAACTAACACTACACAGAGCCCTAACTAACACTACAGAGAGCCCTAACTAACACCACAGACAGCCCTAACTAACACTACAGAGAGCCCTAACTAACACCACAGAGAGCCCTAACTAACACTACACAGAGCCCTAACTAACACTACACAGAGCCCTAACTAACACTACAGACAGCCCTAACTAACACCACAGACAGCCCTAACTAACACCACAGACAGCCCTAACTAACACTACAGAGAGCCTTAACTAACACCACAGACAGCCCTAACTAACACTACAGACAGCCCTAACTAACACTACAGAGAGCCCTAACTAACACTACAGAGAGCCCTAACTAACAAATGGGCAGGAAATGGATACGTGGAGCTTGTATTGCCTTCAAACCCTCATTTGAAGGATTTCACACACCTTACTTCATTTAGGATATAATTTCTGAGCTGATAAATGACTCTCTGATGGCTTTGCGGAGGATCAGCGTTGAATGGGAAGGATTAACTAGGAGATTTCCTTCATGACTCTACAGGGCGCCGCTGGGCCTGCCTGCATCTCATAATAGAAAACCAACATATGGAAATCCACAGAGGTCAGGGCTAGATACAAGGTGCTGATTAAATAGCTGTTGAGGAATGAAATGGCTCTCCTGTAGATTGAATATATTTTGTTAAACCTTCGATTATGATAATCCCCTAAAATGTTTAGGTCCATATTGAACCTCTACTAGCAGCTAGTTATTATAGGGAAGATGTTTAGGTCTGGTATTGAACCTCTACTAGCAGCTAGTTATTATAGGGAAGATGTTTAGGTCCATATTGAACCTCTACTAGCAGCTAGTTATTATAGGGAAGATGTTTAGGTCCATATTGAACCTCTACTAGCAGCTAGTTATTATAGGGAAGATGTTTAGGTCCATATTGAACCTCTACTAGCAGCTAGTTATTATAGGGAAGATGTTTAGGTCCATATTGAACCTCTACTAGCAGCTAGTTATTATAGGGAAGATGTTTAGGTCCATATTGAACCTCTACTAGCAGCTAGTTATTATAGGGAAGATGTTTAGGTCCATATTGAACCTCTACTAGCAGCTAGTTATTATAGGGAAGATGTTTAGGTCCATATTGAACCTCTACTAGCAGCTAGTTATTATAGGGAAGATGTTTAGGTCTCGTATTGAACCTCTACTAGCAGCTAGTTATTATAGGGAAGATGTTTAGGTCTGGTATTGAACCTCTACTAGCAGCTAGTTATTATAGGGAAGATGTTTAGGTCCATATTGAACCTCTACTAGCAGCTAGTTATTATAGGGAAGATGTTTAGGTCCATATTGAACCTCTACTAGCAGCTAGTTATTATAGGGAAGATGTTTAGGTCCATATTGAACCTCTACTAGCAGCTAGTTATTATAGGGAAGATGTTTAGGTCCATATTGAACCTCTACTAGCAGCTAGTTATTATAGGGAAGATGTTTAGGTCTGGTATTGAACCTCTACTAGCAGCTAGTTATTATAGGGAAGATGTTTAGGTCCATATTGAACCTCTACTAGCAGCTAGTTATTATAGGGAAGATGTTTAGGTCCATATTGAACCTCTACTAGCAGCTAGTTATTATAGGGAAGATGTTTAGGTCTGGTATTGAACCTCTACTAGCAGCTAGTTATTATAGGGAAGATGTTTAGGTCCATATTGAACCTCTACTAGCAGCTAGTTATTATAGGGAAGATGTTTAGGTCTGGTATTGAACCTCTACTAGCAGCTAGTTATTATAGGGAAGATGTTTAGGTCCATATTGAACCTCTACTAGCAGCTAGTTATTATAGGGAAGATGTTTAGGTCTGGTATTGAACCTCTACTAGCAGCTAGTTATTATAGGGAAGATGTTTAGGTCCATATTGAACCTCTACTAGCAGCTAGTTATTATAGGGAAGATGTTTAGGTCTGGTATTGAACCTCTACTAGCAGCTAGTTATTATAGGGAAGATGTTTAGGTCCATATTGAACCTCTACTAGCAGCTAGTTATTATAGGGAAGATGTTTAGGTCCATATTGAACCTCTACTAGCAGCTAGTTATTATAGGGAAGATGTTTAGGTCCATATTGAACCTCTACTAGCAGCTAGTTATTATAGGGAAGATGTTTAGGTCCATATTGAACCTCTACTAGCAGCTAGTTATTATAGGGAAGATGTTTAGGTCTGGTATTGAACCTCTACTAGCAGCTAGTTATTATAGGGAAGATGTTTAGGTCCATATTGAACCTCTACTAGCAGCTAGTTATTATAGGGAAGATGTTTAGGTCCATATTGAACCTCTACTAGCAGCTAGTTATTATAGGGAAGATGTTTAGGTCCATATTGAACCTCTACTAGCAGCTAGTTATTATAGGGAAGATGTTTAGGTCCATATTGAACCTCTACTAGCAGCTAGTTATTATAGGGAAGATGTTTAGGTCCATATTGAACCTCTACTAGCAGCTAGTTATTATAGGGAAGATGTTTAGGTCTGGTATTGAACCTCTACTAGCAGCTAGTTATTATAGGGAAGATGTTTAGGTCCATATTGAACCTCTACTAGCAGCTAGTTATTATAGGGAAGATGTTTAGGTCCATATTGAACCTCTACTAGCAGCTAGTTATTATAGGGAAGATGTTTAGGTCCATATTGAACCTCTACTAGCAGCTAGTTATTATAGGGAAGATGTTTAGGTCCATATTGAACCTCTACTAGCAGCTAGTTATTATAGGGAAGATGTTTAGGTCCATATTGAACCTCTACTAGCAGCTAGTTATTATAGGGAAGATGTTTAGGTCCATATTGAACCTCTACTAGCAGCTAGTTATTATAGGGAAGATGTTTAGGTCCATATTGAACCTCTACTAGCAGCTAGTTATTATAGGGAAGATGTTTAGGTCCATATTGAACCTCTACTAGCAGCTAGTTATTATAGGGAAGATGTTTAGGTCCATATTGAACCTCTACTAGCAGCTAGTTATTATAGGGAAGATGTTTAGGTCCGGTATTGAACCTCTACTAGCAGCTAGTTATTATAGGGAAGATGTTTAGGTCCATATTGAACCTCTACTAGCAGCTAGTTATTATAGGGAAGATGTTTAGGTCCATATTGAACCTCTACTAGCAGCTAGTTATTATAGGGAAGATGTTTAGGTCCATATTGAACCTCTACTAGCAGCTAGTTATTATAGGGAAGATGTTTAGGTCCATATTGAACCTCTACTAGCAGCTAGTTATTATAGGGAAGATGTTTAGGTCCATATTGAACCTCTACTAGCAGCTAGTTATTATAGGGAAGATGTTTAGGTCCATATTGAACCTCTACTAGCAGCTAGTTATTATAGGGAAGATGTTTAGGTCCATATTGAACCTCTACTAGCAGCTAGTTATTATAGGGAAGATGTTTAGGTCCATATTGAACCTCTACTAGCAGCTAGTTATTATAGGGAAGATGTTTAGGTCCATATTGAACCTCTACTAGCAGCTAGTTATTATAGGGAAGATGTTTAGGTCCATATTGAACCTCTACTAGCAGCTAGTTATTATAGGGAAGATGTTTAGGTCCATATTGAACCTCTACTAGCAGCTAGTTATTATAGGGAAGATGTTTAGGTCCATATTGAACCTCTACTAGCAGCTAGTTATTATAGGGAAGATGTTTAGGTCCATATTGAACCTCTACTAGCAGCTAGTTATTATAGGGAAGATGTTTAGGTCCATATTGAACCTCTACTAGCAGCTAGTTATTATAGGGAAGATGTTTAGGTCCATATTGAACCTCTACTAGCAGCTAGTTATTATAGGGAAGATGTTTAGGTCCATATTGAACCTCTACTAGCAGCTAGTTATTATAGGGAAGATGTTTAGGTCCATATTGAACCTCTACTAGCAGCTAGTTATTATAGGGAAGATGTTTAGGTCCATATTGAACCTCTACTAGCAGCTAGTTATTATAGGGAAGATGTTTAGGTCCATATTGAACCTCTACTAGCAGCTAGTTATTATAGGGAAGATGTTTAGGTCCATATTGAACCTCTACTAGCAGCTAGTTATTATAGGGAAGATGTTTAGGTCCATATTGAACCTCTACTAGCAGCTAGTTATTATAGGGAAGATGTTTAGGTCCATATTGAACCTCTACTAGCAGCTAGTTATTATAGGGAAGATGTTTAGGATTGAACCTCTACTAGCAGCTAGTTATTATAGGGAAGATGTTTAGGTCCATATTGAACCTCTACTAGCAGCTAGTTATTATAGGGAAGATGTTTAGGTCTAGGGAAGATGTTTAGGTCCATATTGAACCTCTACTAGCAGCTAGTTATTATAGGGAAGATGTTTAGGTCCATATTGAACCTCTACTAGCAGCTAGTTATTATAGGGAAGATGTTTAGGTCCATATTGAACCTCTACTAGCAGCTAGTTATTATAGGGAAGATGTTTAGGTCCATATTGAACCTCTACTAGCAGCTAGTTATTATAGGGAAGATGTTTAGGTCCATATTGAACCTCTACTAGCAGCTAGTTATTATAGGGAAGATGTTTAGGTCCATATTGAACCTCTACTAGCAGCTAGTTATTATAGGAAGATGTTTAGGTCCATATTGAACCTCTACTAGCAGCTAGTTATTATAGGGAAGATGTTTAGGTCTGGTATTGAACCTCTACTAGCAGCTAGTTATTATAGGGAAGATGTTTAGGTCCATATTGAACCTCTACTAGCAGCTAGTTATTATAGGGAAGATGTTTAGGTCCATATTGAACCTCTACTAGCAGCTAGTTATTATAGGGAAGATGTTTAGGTCCATATTGAACCTCTACTAGCAGCTAGTTATTATAGGGAAGATGTTTAGGTCCATATTGAACCTCTACTAGCAGCTAGTTATTATAGGGAAGATGTTTAGGTCCATATTGAACCTCTACTAGCAGCTAGTTATTATAGGGAAGATGTTTAGGTCCATATTGAACCTCTACTAGCAGCTAGTTATTATAGGGAAGATGTTTAGGTCCATATTGAACCTCTACTAGCAGCTAGTTATTATAGGGAAGATGTTTAGGTCCATATTGAACCTCTACTAGCAGCTAGTTATTATAGGGAAGATGTTTAGGTCCATATTGAACCTCTACTAGCAGCTAGTTATTATAGGGAAGATGTTTAGGTCCATATTGAACCTCTACTAGCAGCTAGTTATTATAGGGAAGATGTTTAGGTCCATATTGAACCTCTACTAGCAGCTAGTTATTATAGGGAAGATGTTTAGGTCCATATTGAACCTCTACTAGCAGCTAGTTATTATAGGGAAGATGTTTAGGTCCATATTGAACCTCTACTAGCAGCTAGTTATTATAGGGAAGATGTTTAGGTCCATATTGAACCTCTACTAGCAGCTAGTTATTATAGGGAAGATGTTTAGGTCCATATTGAACCTCTACTAGCAGCTAGTTATTATAGGGAAGATGTTTAGGTCCATATTGAACCTCTACTAGCAGCTAGTTATTATAGGGAAGATGTTTAGGTCCATATTGAACCTCTACTAGCAGCTAGTTATTATAGGGAAGATGTTTAGGTCCATATTGAACCTCTACTAGCAGCTAGTTATTATAGGGAAGATGTTTAGGTCCATATTGAACCTCTACTAGCAGCTAGTTATTATAGGGAAGATGTTTAGGTCCATATTGAACCTCTACTAGCAGCTAGTTATTATAGGGAAGATGTTTAGGTCCATATTGAACCTCTACTAGCAGCTAGTTATTATAGGGAAGATGTTTAGGTCCATATTGAACCTCTACTAGCAGCTAGTTATTATAGGGAAGATGTTTAGGTCCATATTGAACCTCTACTAGCAGCTAGTTATTATAGGGAAGATGTTTAGGTCCATATTGAACCTCTACTAGCAGCTAGTTATTATAGGGAAGATGTTTAGGTCTGGTATTGAACCTCTACTAGCAGCTAGTTATTATAGGGAAGATGTTTAGGTCCATATTGAACCTCTACTAGCAGCTAGTTATTATAGGGAAGATGTTTAGGTCCATATTGAACCTCTACTAGCAGCTAGTTATTATAGGGAAGATGTTTAGGTCCATATTGAACCTCTACTAGCAGCTAGTTATTATAGGGAAGATGTTTAGGTCCATATTGAACCTCTACTAGCAGCTAGTTATTATAGGGAAGATGTTTAGGTCCATATTGAACCTCTACTAGCAGCTAGTTATTATAGGGAAGATGTTTAGGTCCATATTGAACCTCTACTAGCAGCTAGTTATTATAGGGAAGATGTTTAGGTCCATATTGAACCTCTACTAGCAGCTAGTTATTATAGGGAAGATGTTTAGGTCCATATTGAACCTCTACTAGCAGCTAGTTATTATAGGGAAGATGTTTAGGTCTGGTATTGAACCTCTACTAGCAGCTAGTTATTATAGGGAAGATGTTTAGGTCCATATTGAACCTCTACTAGCAGCTAGTTATTATAGGGAAGATGTTTAGGTCCATATTGAACCTCTACTAGCAGCTAGTTATTATAGGGAAGATGTTTAGGTCCATATTGAACCTCTACTAGCAGCTAGTTATTATAGGGAAGATGTTTAGGTCCATATTGAACCTCTACTAGCAGCTAGTTATTATAGGGAAGATGTTTAGGTCCATATTGAACCTCTACTAGCAGCTAGTTATTATAGGGAAGATGTTTAGGTCTGGTATTGAACCTCTACTAGCAGCTAGTTATTATAGGGAAGATGTTTAGGTCCATATTGAACCTCTACTAGCAGCTAGTTATTATAGGGAAGATGTTTAGGTCCATATTGAACCTCTACTAGCAGCTAGTTATTATAGGGAAGATGTTTAGGTCTGGTATTGAACCTCTACTAGCAGCTAGTTATTATAGGGAAGATGTTTAGGTCCATATTGAACCTCTACTAGCAGCTAGTTATTATAGGGAAGATGTTTAGGTCCATATTGAACCTCTACTAGCAGCTAGTTATTATAGGGAAGATGTTTAGGTCCATATTGAACCTCTACTAGCAGCTAGTTATTATAGGGAAGATGTTTAGGTCCATATTGAACCTCTACTAGCAGCTAGTTATTATAGGGAAGATGTTTAGGTCCATATTGAACCTCTACTAGCAGCTAGTTATTATAGGGAAGATGTTTAGGTCCATATTGAACCTCTACTAGCAGCTAGTTATTATAGGGAAGATGTTTAGGTCCATATATTGAACCTCTACTAGCAGCTAGTTATTATAGGGAAGATGTTTAGGTCCATATTGAACCTCTACTAGCAGCTAGTTATTATAGGGAAGATGTTTAGGTCCATATTGAACCTCTACTAGCAGCTAGTTATTATAGGGAAGATGTTTAGGTCCATATTGAACCTCTACTAGCAGCTAGTTATTATAGGGAAGATGTTTAGGTCTGGTATTGAACCTCTACTAGCAGCTAGTTATTATAGGGAAGATGTTTAGGTCCATATTGAACCTCTACTAGCAGCTAGTTATTATAGGGAAGATGTTTAGGTCCATATTGAACCTCTACTAGCAGCTAGTTATTATAGGGAAGATGTTTAGGTCCATATTGAACCTCTACTAGCAGCTAGTTATTATAGGGAAGATGTTTAGGTCCATATTGAACCTCTACTAGCAGCTAGTTATTATAGGGAAGATGTTTAGGTCCATATTGAACCTCTACTAGCAGCTAGTTATTATAGGGAAGATGTTTAGGTCCATATTGAACCTCTACTAGCAGCTAGTTATTATAGGGAAGATGTTTAGGTCCATATTGAACCTCTACTAGCAGCTAGTTATTATAGGGAAGATGTTTAGGTCCATATTGAACCTCTACTAGCAGCTAGTTATTATAGGGAAGATGTTTAGGTCCATATTGAACCTCTACTAGCAGCTAGTTATTATAGGGAAGATGTTTAGGTCCATATTGAACCTCTACTAGCAGCTAGTTATTATAGGGAAGATGTTTAGGTCCATATTGAACCTCTACTAGCAGCTAGTTATTATAGGGAAGATGTTTAGGTCCATATTGAACCTCTACTAGCAGCTAGTTATTATAGGGAAGATGTTTAGGTCCATATTGAACCTCTACTAGCAGCTAGTTATTATAGGGAAGATGTTTAGGTCCATATTGAACCTCTACTAGCAGCTAGTTATTATAGGGAAGATGTTTAGGTCCATATTGAACCTCTACTAGCAGCTAGTTATTATAGGGAAGATGTTTAGGTCCATATTGAACCTCTACTAGCAGCTAGTTATTATAGGGAAGATGTTTAGGTCCATATTGAACCTCTACTAGCAGCTAGTTATTATAGGGAAGATGTTTAGGTCCATATTGAACCTCTACTAGCAGCTAGTTATTATAGGGAAGATGTTTAGGTCCATATTGAACCTCTACTAGCAGCTAGTTATTATAGGGAAGATGTTTAGGTCCATATTGAACCTCTACTAGCAGCTAGTTATTATAGGGAAGATGTTTAGGTCCATATTGAACCTCTACTAGCAGCTAGTTATTATAGGGAAGATGTTTAGGTCCATATTGAACCTCTACTAGCAGCTAGTTATTATAGGGAAGATGTTTAGGTCCATATTGAACCTCTACTAGCAGCTAGTTATTATAGGGAAGATGTTTAGGTCCATATTGAACCTCTACTAGCAGCTAGTTATTATAGGGAAGATGTTTAGGTCCATATTGAACCTCTACTAGCAGCTAGTTATTATAGGGAAGATGTTTAGGTCCATATTGAACCTCTACTAGCAGCTAGTTATTATAGGGAAGATGTTTAGGTCCATATTGAACCTCTACTAGCAGCTAGTTATTATAGGGAAGATGTTTAGGTCCATATTGAACCTCTACTAGCAGCTAGTTATTATAGGGAAGATGTTTAGGTCCATATTGAACCTCTACTAGCAGCTAGTTATTATAGGGAAGATGTTTAGGTCCATATTGAACCTCTACTAGCAGCTAGTTATTATAGGGAAGATGTTTAGGTCCATATTGAACCTCTACTAGCAGCTAGTTATTATAGGGAAGATGTTTAGGTCCATATTGAACCTCTACTAGCAGCTAGTTATTATAGGGAAGATGTTTAGGTCTGGTATTGAACCTCTACTAGCAGCTAGTTATTATAGGGAAGATGTTTAGGTCCATATTGAACCTCTACTAGCAGCTAGTTATTATAGGGAAGATGTTTAGGTCCATATTGAACCTCTACTAGCAGCTAGTTATTATAGGGAAGATGTTTAGGTCCATATTGAACCTCTACTAGCAGCTAGTTATTATAGGGAAGATGTTTAGGTCCATATTGAACCTCTACTAGCAGCTAGTTATTATAGGGAAGATGTTTAGGTCCATATTGAACCTCTACTAGCAGCTAGTTATTATAGGGAAGATGTTTAGGTCCATATTGAACCTCTACTAGCAGCTAGTTATTATAGGGAAGATGTTTAGGTCCATATTGAACCTCTACTAGCAGCTAGTTATTATAGGGAAGATGTTTAGGTCCATATTGAACCTCTACTAGCAGCTAGTTATTATAGGGAAGATGTTTAGGTCCATATTGAACCTCTACTAGCAGCTAGTTATTATAGGGAAGATGTTTAGGTCCATATTGAACCTCTACTAGCAGCTAGTTATTATAGGGAAGATGTTTAGGTCCATATTGAACCTCTACTAGCAGCTAGTTATTATAGGGAAGATGTTTAGGTCCATATTGAACCTCTACTAGCAGCTAGTTATTATAGGGAAGATGTTTAGGTCCATATTGAACCTCTACTAGCAGCTAGTTATTATAGGGAAGATGTTTAGGTCCATATTGAACCTCTACTAGCAGCTAGTTATTATAGGGAAGATGTTTAGGTCCATATTGAACCTCTACTAGCAGCTAGTTATTATAGGGAAGATGTTTAGGTCCATATTGAACCTCTACTAGCAGCTAGTTATTATAGGGAAGATGTTTAGGTCCATATTGAACCTCTACTAGCAGCTAGTTATTATAGGGAAGATGTTTAGGTCCATATTGAACCTCTACTAGCAGCTAGTTATTATAGGGAAGATGTTTAGGTCCATATTGAACCTCTACTAGCAGCTAGTTATTATAGGGAAGATGTTTAGGTCCATATTGAACCTCTACTAGCAGCTAGTTATTATAGGGAAGATGTTTAGGTCCATATTGAACCTCTACTAGCAGCTAGTTATTATAGGGAAGATGTTTAGGTCCATATTGAACCTCTACTAGCAGCTAGTTATTATAGGGAAGATGTTTAGGTCCATATTGAACCTCTACTAGCAGCTAGTTATTATAGGGAAGATGTTTAGGTCCATATTGAACCTCTACTAGCAGCTAGTTATTATAGGGAAGATGTTTAGGTCCATATTGAACCTCTACTAGCAGCTAGTTATTATAGGGAAGATGTTTAGGTCCATATTGAACCTCTACTAGCAGCTAGTTATTATAGGGAAGATGTTTAGGTCCATATTGAACCTCTACTAGCAGCTAGTTATTATAGGGAAGATGTTTAGGTCCATATTGAACCTCTACTAGCAGCTAGTTATTATAGGGAAGATGTTTAGGTCCATATTGAACCTCTACTAGCAGCTAGTTATTATAGGGAAGATGTTTAGGTCTGGTATTGAACCTCTACTAGCAGCTAGTTATTATAGGGAAGATGTTTAGGTCCATATTGAACCTCTACTAGCAGCTAGTTATTATAGGGAAGATGTTTAGGTCCATATTGAACCTCTACTAGCAGCTAGTTATTATAGGGAAGATGTTTAGGTCCATATTGAACCTCTACTAGCAGCTAGTTATTATAGGGAAGATGTTTAGGTCCATATTGAACCTCTACTAGCAGCTAGTTATTATAGGGAAGATGTTTAGGTCCATATTGAACCTCTACTAGCAGCTAGTTATTATAGGGAAGATGTTTAGGTCCATATTGAACCTCTACTAGCAGCTAGTTATTATAGGGAAGATGTTTAGGTCCATATTGAACCTCTACTAGCAGCTAGTTATTATAGGGAAGATGTTTAGGTCCATATTGAACCTCTACTAGCAGCTAGTTATTATAGGGAAGATGTTTAGGTCCATATTGAACCTCTACTAGCAGCTAGTTATTATAGGGAAGATGTTTAGGTCCATATTGAACCTCTACTAGCAGCTAGTTATTATAGGGAAGATGTTTAGGTCCATATTGAACCTCTACTAGCAGCTAGTTATTATAGGGAAGATGTTTAGGTCCATATTGAACCTCTACTAGCAGCTAGTTATTATAGGGAAGATGTTTAGGTCCATATTGAACCTCTACTAGCAGCTAGTTATTATAGGGAAGATGTTTAGGTCCATATTGAACCTCTACTAGCAGCTAGTTATTATAGGGAAGATGTTTAGGTCCATTGAACCTCTACTAGCAGCTAGTTATTATAGGAAGATGTTTAGGTCCATATTGAACCTCTACTAGCAGCTAGTTATTATAGGGAAGATGTTTAGGTCCATATTGAACCTCTACTAGCAGCTAGTTATTATAGGGAAGATGTTTAGGTCCATATTGAACCTCTACTAGCAGCTAGTTATTATAGGGAAGATGTTTAGGTCCATATTGAACCTCTACTAGCAGCTAGTTATTATAGGGAAGATGTTTAGGTCCATATTGAACCTCTACTAGCAGCTAGTTATTATAGGGAAGATGTTTAGGTCCATATTGAACCTCTACTAGCAGCTAGTTATTATAGGGAAGATGTTTAGGTCCATATTGAACCTCTACTAGCAGCTAGTTATTATAGGGAAGATGTTTAGGTCCATATTGAACCTCTACTAGCAGCTAGTTATTATAGGGAAGATGTTTAGGTCCATATTGAACCTCTACTAGCAGCTAGTTATTATAGGGAAGATGTTTAGGTCCATATTGAACCTCTACTAGCAGCTAGTTATTATAGGGAAGATGTTTAGGTCCATATTGAACCTCTACTAGCAGCTAGTTATTATAGGGAAGATGTTTAGGTCCATATTGAACCTCTACTAGCAGCTAGTTATTATAGGGAAGATGTTTAGGTCCATATTGAACCTCTACTAGCAGCTAGTTATTATAGGGAAGATGTTTAGGTCCATATTGAACCTCTACTAGCAGCTAGTTATTATAGGGAAGATGTTTAGGTCCATATTGAACCTCTACTAGCAGCTAGTTATTATAGGGAAGATGTTTAGGTCCATATTGAACCTCTACTAGCAGCTAGTTATTATAGGGAAGATGTTTAGGTCCATATTGAACCTCTACTAGCAGCTAGTTATTATAGGGAAGATGTTTAGGTCCATATTGAACCTCTACTAGCAGCTAGTTATTATAGGGAAGATGTTTAGGTCCATATTGAACCTCTACTAGCAGCTAGTTATTATAGGGAAGATGTTTAGGTCCATATTGAACCTCTACTAGCAGCTAGTTATTATAGGGAAGATGTTTAGGTCCATATTGAACCTCTACTAGCAGCTAGTTATTATAGGGAAGATGTTTAGGTCCATATTGAACCTCTACTAGCAGCTAGTTATTATAGGGAAGATGTTTAGGTCCATATTGAACCTCTACTAGCAGCTAGTTATTATAGGGAAGATGTTTAGGTCCATATTGAACCTCTACTAGCAGCTAGTTATTATAGGGAAGATGTTTAGGTCCATATTGAACCTCTACTAGCAGCTAGTTATTATAGGGAAGATGTTTAGGTCCATATTGAACCTCTACTAGCAGCTAGTTATTATAGGGAAGATGTTTAGGTCCATATTGAACCTCTACTAGCAGCTAGTTATTATAGGGAAGATGTTTAGGTCCATATTGAACCTCTACTAGCAGCTAGTTATTATAGGGAAGATGTTTAGGTCCATATTGAACCTCTACTAGCAGCTAGTTATTATAGGGAAGATGTTTAGGTCCATATTGAACCTCTACTAGCAGCTAGTTATTATAGGGAAGATGTTTAGGTCCATATTGAACCTCTACTAGCAGCTAGTTATTATAGGGAAGATGTTTAGGTCCATATTGAACCTCTACTAGCAGCTAGTTATTATAGGGAAGATGTTTAGGTCCATATTGAACCTCTACTAGCAGCTAGTTATTATAGGGAAGATGTTTAGGTCCATATTGAACCTCTACTAGCAGCTAGTTATTATAGGGAAGATGTTTAGGTCCATATTGAACCTCTACTAGCAGCTAGTTATTATAGGGAAGATGTTTAGGTCCATATTGAACCTCTACTAGCAGCTAGTTATTATAGGGAAGATGTTTAGGTCCATATTGAACCTCTACTAGCAGCTAGTTATTATAGGGAAGATGTTTAGGTCCATATTGAACCTCTACTAGCAGCTAGTTATTATAGGGAAGATGTTTAGGTCCATATTGAACCTCTACTAGCAGCTAGTTATTATAGGGAAGATGTTTAGGTCCATATTGAACCTCTACTAGCAGCTAGTTATTATAGGGAAGATGTTTAGGTCCATATTGAACCTCTACTAGCAGCTAGTTATTATAGGGAAGATGTTTAGGTCCATATTGAACCTCTACTAGCAGCTAGTTATTATAGGGAAGATGTTTAGGTCCATATTGAACCTCTACTAGCAGCTAGTTATTATAGGGAAGATGTTTAGGTCCATATTGAACCTCTACTAGCAGCTAGTTATTATAGGGAAGATGTTTAGGTCCATATTGAACCTCTACTAGCAGCTAGTTATTATAGGGAAGATGTTTAGGTCCATATTGAACCTCTACTAGCAGCTAGTTATTATAGGGAAGATGTTTAGGTCCATATTGAACCTCTACTAGCAGCTAGTTATTATAGGGAAGATGTTTAGGTCCATATTGAACCTCTACTAGCAGCTAGTTATTATAGGGAAGATGTTTAGGTCCATATTGAACCTCTACTAGCAGCTAGTTATTATAGGGAAGATGTTTAGGTCCATATTGAACCTCTACTAGCAGCTAGTTATTATAGGGAAGATGTTTAGGTCCATATTGAACCTCTACTAGCAGCTAGTTATTATAGGGAAGATGTTTAGGTCCATATTGAACCTCTACTAGCAGCTAGTTATTATAGGGAAGATGTTTAGGTCCATATTGAACCTCTACTAGCAGCTAGTTATTATAGGGAAGATGTTTAGGTCCATATTGAACCTCTACTAGCAGCTAGTTATTATAGGGAAGATGTTTAGGTCCATATTGAACCTCTACTAGCAGCTAGTTATTATAGGGAAGATGTTTAGGTCCATATTGAACCTCTACTAGCAGCTAGTTATTATAGGGAAGATGTTTAGGTCCATATTGAACCTCTACTAGCAGCTAGTTATTATAGGGAAGATGTTTAGGTCCATATTGAACCTCTACTAGCAGCTAGTTATTATAGGGAAGATGTTTAGGTCCATATTGAACCTCTACTAGCAGCTAGTTATTATAGGGAAGATGTTTAGGTCCATATTGAACCTCTACTAGCAGCTAGTTATTATTTGAGCGTGGCAAATCTACCATTTCATTCTTGCTCAACCGGTTGACATTTCTAAAGAGCTGACGGAAATTAGTCAGTCAATCTCCGGCCTGAAGCTTTACCCTGGCAGATCAATCTGGCTTATCTAGAACTGGAGTTTAATGCAAAAAGGAAGCATTGATGTAGATATTTTCTCTTATTCTCATATGTGCACGTCAACATCATTCTTCATTTCCATATGAGAAATGTCAATATGAGAAATTTCAGATTTATTCACTTCTCATTCTCTGGCTTTCAGAGGATAACTAGGAGGATAACTAAGAGGATAACTAAAGAGGATAACTAAGAGGATAACTAAGAGGATAACTAGGAGGATAACTAGAAGGATAACTAGGAGGATAACTAGGAGGATAACTAGGAGGATAACTAGGAGGATAACTAAGAGGATAACTAAGAGGATAACTAAGAGGATAACTAAAGAGGATAACTAAGAGGATAACTAGGAGGATAACTAGGAGGATAACTAGGAGGATAACTAGGAGGATAACTAAGAGGATAACTAAGAGGATAACTAGGAGGATAACTAGGAGGATAACTAGGAGGATAACTAAGAGGATAACTAGAAGCATAACTAGGAGGATAACTAAGAGGATAACTAAGAGGATAACTAGGAGGATAACTAGGAGGATAACTAGGAGGATAACTAGGAGGATAACTAGGAGGATAACTAGGAGGATAACTAAGAGGATAACTAGACGCATAACTAGGAGGATAACTAGGAGGATAACTAAGAGGATAACTAAGAGGATAACTAAGAGCATAACTAAGAGGATAACTAGAAGCATAACTAGGAGGATAACTAGGAGGATAACTAGGAGGATAACTAAGAGGATAACTAGGAGGATAACTAAGAGGATAACTAAGAGGATAACTAGGAGGATAACTAGGAGGATAACTAGGAGGATAACTAGGAGGATAACTAAGAGGATAACTAGAAGCATAACTAGGAGGATAATTTACAGCATAACTAAGAGTATAACTAGGAGGATAACTTACAGCATAACTAAGAGGATAACTAGGAGGATAACTAGGAGGATAACTAGGAGGATAATTTACAGCATAACTAAGAGTATAACTAGGAGGATAACTTACAGCATAACTAAGAGGATAACTAGGAGGATAACTAGGAGGATAACTAGGAGGATAACTAGGAGGATAACTAAGAGGATAACTAGGAGGATAACTAAGAGGATAACTAAGAGGATAACTAAGAGGATAACTAGGAGGATAACTAGGAGGATAACTAGGAGGATAACTAGGAGGATAACTAAGAGGATAACTAAGAGGATAACTAGAAGCATAACTAGGAGGATAATTTACAGCATAACTAAGAGTATAACTAGGAGGATAACTTACAGCATAACTAAGAGGATAACTAGGAGGATAACTAGGAGGATAACTAGGAGGATAATTTACAGCATAACTAAGAGTATAACTAGGAGGATAACTTACAGCATAACTAAGAGGATAACTAGGAGGATAACTAGGAGGATAACTAGGAGGATAACTAAGAGGATAACTTACAGCATAACTAACAGGATAACTAACAGGATAACATGGAGGATAACTAAGAGCATAACTAAGAGGATAACTAACAGGATAACATGGAGGATAACTAAGAGCATAACTAAGAGGATAACTAACAGGATAACATGGAGGATAACTAAGAGCATAACTAAGAGGATAACTAAGCGGATAACTAAGAGGATAACTAAGAGGATAACTAAGCAAATCAAATAGTGCAAGGTGATGTGTGTGTGCTGCCTGTCTGTGTGTCAGTGTGTATTCTGGATGACCAGGAGGACCCACTGTCCGTCTTCCTCTCAAAACCCTTGTGCCCTTCATCCTCAAACTTCAAATGCAATCAGAGGAGCTGCCAGCCAGCGTGCAAACACTCCTCCAGCCATCTCGTCCTGTCTGCCTGGTTCTGAGTCTGAACAGTGATTAAAAACCCTTAATCTCTGTCCCATCCAGGAAAACATTTTCCCTGCTCAATCACCAGGGCAGTTACAAGCTTTTCGGATGGACAACAGAAAAGGGCCACCATGACGGAGCCCAATGAAAGGATCTGTCAAGAAGTTGGCACAAGTCCCCCTGCTGAAAATAATACACAATAGATTTGGTAGTGTTACATCAACACTTAAAGAGATACCTTTAAACACTATCTCAGAGCACATATGGTCCCACTCTAAAGAGTGTAAAAAGTACTGTGATTATAATGTCATTATGAGTGTTAATGTAACACTTTGTAGTTAAAAAATTAACACTGCTTTACACTTGCCAGTGTTACTCAAACATCACACTATGTGGTAATTAACACTCACAGCGTTATTTCTATTCAACACTAGTGTTAATCTAGACTGAACACCTATTAGTGTTTAACAAAAACACTGTTACAGCAAGTCATTTTGGGTGTTGTTTTAACACTGTATGGTGTAAAGCATAATTTGCATATTTCCCATGGTGCCTTTTCTTTTTCGAGTGAATTGTTACCACCCATTACTGTATTAGTTAGTGACAGAGACATGGCGAATGTTATCATTAAAATGTACTTTATGATAATACATTACATATATCCTAAGGCCTTACTTTGATGGCCTAGTTTAACCTTAACACAGTGGTGTTAAGAAACTCCTGGTTTACACGCCACATCAGGCCTGCAAGTCACATTATGCTGGCTTGCAAAGTGATGTTTAATTCCATTAGGAATACAGTCAGAGTTAGGATAACCAACAGTTAGAATTTTTAATCACCTGTGTTCAGAATGACTGTCATGGTTAGGAAACTTGATAACAAAAAAAAAACTACTCTAACCATTAAACCAAAACAACCATTTCAGAAACTGGTAACTTGGATTAGTAAAAAAAAAAAAGTATGTTATTTAAAGTATCTTTGTTTAGCATAAGATTAATCAAACAATGTACATGAGGGAAAAACACAGATATTAAATCTGGTTATTAACACCAACACAAATGCGGTTATTTTACACCACTGAGTGTTAATTTCACTCTTACGGAGTTAAATTAACTCCTGATTTAACACTAGAAATGTTACACAGAAAAATCACCACCTGCCAATTTGCTGTTTAGCTCTCAGGCCAAAACTGCTCAGCAACCCTGCCACGACCCACATTCAGCCCGCTGTCGGCCAGCAGGTAACGATCCGGCCCGGATGATTGAATCAATATGGTGGGAGAGGAGAGGCAGCGGTTACGAGCCGGAGCCGGTGACAACATGATGGAAATGTAACTGGAAAACTGCGGTGGATCTCTCACAGTCGCTTAGAAAAAAAAACCCGGACAGAAACTAAACAGATAATAAAGAGAGAGAATACATTGAGGAACACTGAGGGACTTCTTGGAGAATCAGCCTCACAGAGCAATACAGTGAGGTCAAGGGGGGGGGTCACTTCACCTGTCTCTGTTTTAGGTTGTTGGCAATGACTTCAGAGAGGGAAACAGCCTCTAGCAGCAGTAGAGGGGTAAAGACTGCAGAGACCAGACAGGTAACTTGAACTGTATGGCTGTACAGGAGATAGCTAGAGTTTAGGTTCTTGTCAACGACTGTGGAGCAGAGGGTGGGAAAAAAAACAGACTTAGAAACAGAGCAGTAGAAAGGTAGAGGCTGTGGAGGTCAGCTAGCTAAGTCACTCACTTCAACTGTCAACCTCTGCAGGGGAACGCTAGGATGTAGGTTCTTGGCAAAACTACAGAGGGAAACAGAGTAATACAGGAACCAGGACTAAAAGGTACCCTTTCATATGTTTACCAAAGAGGATAAGAGTTAAGTTAAGAGTTACCTGCAAAGACTGGAGGCCAAACAGGTCACTTCAACTGGCAAGCTTTACAGTCATACTGCAGAAGCTATGTGAACCCTAAGAGAATACATTACTAGTTTATGTCAACGCATAGTTACTGAACTAAAGAAGGAATCCATTAACTTGCTTATTGTGGAACTTAAGCTCATATGGTGAATAAACACTTAGGAACAGCTTCCTAATATTGAGTTGCACCCCCCAGGGCATAGACTCTACATGGCCCATGTTGACTCCAATGCTTCCCACAGTTGTGTCAAGTTGACTGGTAGTGGATCTCTACTCCAAATAGCTCGTTCCATCTCATACCACAGATGCTCAATTGGATTGAGATCTGGTGACTGGGCAGGCCACTGTAGTAAACTGAATTCACTGTCATGTTTGAGGAACCATTCCTGGACAATCCTAGCCTTGTGGCATGGGGAATAATCCTGCTGAAATAAACAATTTGCATATTGCTCTGCATAATTTGTGTCAGCCTCCTTTGTTCTCTTTCATCAATTACCCGTTTTTGACCACTGGCCTGCCTTTGGCTGGATGGACCGTTATTGATACTCACGGGAAACTGTTGAGCGTGGAAAAACCCAGCAGCGTTGCAGTTCTTGACACACTCCAACCGGTGCGCCTGGCACCTACTACCATACCCCCATTCAAAGGAAATTCAATCTTTTGTCTTGCCCATTCACCTTCTGAATGGAACACAGACACAATCCATGTCTCAATTGTCTCAAGGCTTAAAAAATCCTTCTTTAACCCGTCTCCTCCCCTTCATCTACACTAATGGATGTGGATTTAACAAGGTGACATCAATAAGAGACCCTAGTTTTACACCTGGATTCACCTGGTCAGTCTATGTCATGGAAAGAGCAGGTGTTCCTAATGCTTTGTACAGTCACTGTATAGTCCATTTCTAAAGGGAGATGCAGATGGGGAAAAATCTGTGTTATTTATCCCTGTAAAGGGAGGAAACCAGCCTTTCAAATAGACTCTACAGTTCTAGGACATGTGAATAGGGCTGTTGCGGCGTGACGTATTTTCTATTACCGTCACAAAGGCGTATTCATGAAGCCATGACTGCAGTAAAATTCAATGTGACCGTTGAGTCACGGTAATCTCCTCTGCTCTGGACATGCGTTGGTTGTAGCCCAGCTCGCTAACGACCTGATGGCTAAATGATCTGGAACCTCAGGGCTCTGTTGTCCCTCTAACCACTCTGACGTCAATGCAACTGCAATCAAAAAAAAAAAAAAATGACCTCAATACACCTATCATCAAAATAGTATCATGCTTTTAAAACTCACCTCACTGTGATGATCAAGAAGTGGAAACTGAGTGGACAATAGGTTTGTTGTTTCAAAGCCTAGCAACGATATGGACAACGCTTTCTAAGGTGATGAGAAATTAAAAATAAAAAAATAAAAAAACATACGCATATTAAACATGCTTCTAAAACAGAGGCTGATTGGTGGAGGGGAATAACGGGAGTAGCCTACCCTGCATGATGGAAAAAAACTAACTGGCGAGAAAGCGGGCCTCCGTTCGCTATTCGAATGCATACAGCTGACATGTATTTTCCCCCCCTGCCCCTGTTCTGGAACAGAGACTCAAGACAAAAAGGTTCCAAAAGAGAAACAGGTTTAATGAAACAATGATGGGTGAGGTAAAATGTAGTAGAGAAAGCTCTGTAAAGCCTGCTTGGCAGCTGGTGACCAGGACAGAGACTTGGGTTTTTGCCGAAGGAGGTTGGTCAACGGGGATGTGATGGAACTGTAGTTATGGATGAACTGGCAATAGAAATGAGAAAATCAGAGGAAACGTTGGAGCTCTTTGATGGTGGTAGGTGTGGGCCAGTTCCGGACCGCATTCACCTTCCCCTCGTCCATCTGGATGCCACGTTCACTGATGTTATAGCCGAGAAACTGGACGGTAGGTTGATGGAAGGAGCACTTCTCGGCCTTGAGGAAGAGGAGATGTGCTCTGAGGCGTTGGAGGACCTCCGCAACGTGATGCCAATGTTCAGCTAGGCTCCGGGAATAGATCAGAATATCATCTATGTAGACGATCACGGTACGATGAAGGAGTTTCCGGAGCACCTCGTGCATAAAGTCCTGGAATACGGAGGGAGCATTTGCCAGTCCATATGGCATAACCAGGCATTCATAGTGTCCAGTAGGAGTTATGAAGGCCGTCTTCCATTCGTCCCCCTCACGTATCCGGATCGTGTTGCACTAGCCACGGGCACCCTAGAATTATACCAGCGGTGGAATTCTCCAGAACCAGGAAGGAGATGGATTCTGTGTGTAACTGTCCCACTTGTAACTGGATAGGTCCCACGGTGTAACGCACATTGTTCTTGTTGAGAGGTTTGCCGATTATCGAGTGGACTTGATAATGGATCTTGTTGGACCTCTTCTGGAGGTTGAGCTGGCGGCAGAGGGAATCGGAGATGAAGTTCCCAGCTGACCCAGAGTCGAGGAGGGCGTGTACTGGAAGAGAGACATGTGAGGCAGAAAGGATGACTTCAGTAGTAAGCGGTTTCATATTTTCTGATGAGTAATGGATGACACTCACCATTGGTCGTGGTGGACGGATGGGACAGGCAGAGATGATGTGCCCACCATCACCACAATACAAACATCGACCCTGGGTCAGCCTCCTCTGTCGCTCCGTGTCTGAAAGACGAGTGTTATCCAGTTGCATGGGTACTGGTTCTGGAGAGCTGGTAAATTCTGGCTGACGAGGCAGAGTAGGTGAAGGCTGGCCCTGTAAATCTTCCAGGCAGGGCTGCATACGACGATCGGTTCGGAGGGCAATGTAGAAGATGAAGGAGTTAGCCGGATGATGACAACTGGAACCAGGAAGACGAAGGAGACAATGGAAGGCAGATGAAACAATGCTGATATCCAAGGAATAGGTCAGAGGAATCGGGAGTGAGTCCTTACTCAAACGAGACCAGACAAAGTGACTGTGTGGAGAGAGTGCCTTGACTGACTGTGCTGATGATCAAATGACGTGCAGGTGTGGGTGATTAGAACTCAGGTGACAGTGATCTCTGTGATTGTGTGGTGGTGGAGCCTGGCTGATCCTGTCCATTTCATAATGGGCCATTCTATTGAAACTCATTGTACATATTAGTAAAGATTAAATTATTCTATTGAAACTCATTGTACATATTAGTAAAGATTAAATTATTCTATTGAAACTCATTGTACATATTAGTAAAGATTAAATTATTATATTTAAACTCTTTGTACATATTAGTAAAGATTAAATTATTCTATTTAAACTCATTGTACATATTAGTAAAGATTAAATTATTCTATTTAAACTCTTTGTACATATTAGTAAAGATTCAATTATTCTATTGAAACTCATTGTACATATTAGTAAAGATTAAATTATTCTATTTAAACTCTTTGTACATATTAGTAAAGATTAAATTATTCTATTTAAACTCATTGTACATATTAGTAAAGATTAAATTATTCTATTTAAACTCTTTGTACATATTAGTAAAGATTAAATTATTCTATTGAAACTCATTGTACATATTAGTAAAGATTAAATTATTCTATTGAAACTCATTGTACATATTAGTAAAGATTAAATTATTCTATTGAAACTCATTGTACATATTAGTAAAGATTAGATTATTCTATTGAAACTCATTGTACATATTAGTAAAGATTAAATTATTCTATTGAAACTCATTGTACATATTAGTAAAGATTAAATTATTCTATTGAAACTCATTGTACATATTAGTAAAGATTAAATTATTCTATTGAAACTCATTGTACATATTAGTAAAGATTAGATTATTCTATTGAAACTCATTGTACATATTAGTAAAGATTAAATTATTCTATTGAAACTCATTGTACATATTAGTAAAGATTAAATTATTCTATTGAAACTCATTGTACATATTAGTAAAGATTAAATTATTCTATTGAAACTCATTGTACATATTAGTAAAGATTAAATTATTCTATTTAAACTCTTTGTACATATTAGTAAAGATTAAATTATTCTATTTAAACTCATTGTACATATTAGTAAAGATTAAATTATTCTATTGAAACTCATTGTACATATTAGTAAAGATTAAATTATTCTATTGAAACTCATTGTACATATTAGTAAAGATTAAATTATTCTATTGAAACTCATTGTACATATTAGTAAAGATTAGATTGAGAATAGTGTGATGGGTGAAAACATGAGAGAACAGCTGTGCAGCCTGAGACCAGGAACAGAACGAAAGCTTTTGTTTTTTGAGACTTTCTCAGATCGTCAATAGACGATATATATATTACATATATACTGTATCTTACAGGGACTTCGGAAAGTATTCAGACCACTTGACTTTTTCCACATTTTGTTACATCGTTCCCCCACCCCTCCACCCCTCATCAATCTACACGCAATACCCCATATTGACAAAGTGAAAAATAGGTTTTTATAAATATTTTCAAATGTATTACAAATAAAACAACTTAAATATCACCTTTACATAAGTATTCAGACTCAATAGTTTGTTGAAGCACCTTTGGCAGCGATTACAGCCTCAAGTCTTCTTGGGTATGACGCTACAAGCTTGGCACACCTGTATTTGGGGAGTTTCTCCCATTCTTCTCTGCAGATCCTCTCCAGCTCTGTCAGGTTGGATGGGGAGCGTCGCTGCACAGCTATTTTCAGGTCTCTCCAGAGATGTTCAATCGGGTTCAAGTCCGGGCTCTGGCTGGGCCACTCAAGGACATTCAGAGACTTGTCTCAAAGCCACTGCGTTGCCTTGGCTGTGTACTTAGGTTCGTTGTCCCGTTGGAAGGTGAACCTTCACCCCAGTCTGAGGTCCTGAGCGCTCTGGAGCAGGTTTTCATCAAGGATCTCTCTGTACTTTGGCCCTGGGTCTTTTAATGGCCCTGGGTCTTTTAAGCATATCTTGTCTGCTAAATGAATAAGCCCACAGCCTTTGGCATAGCGCATAGCCAGGTAACTTTTAGTAGGCAAACTTCTATTCTGATCTTCTGAAATACATTTTCTTAATGTGATAATGTTTCTTTAGACCTAAAATAAGTAATGGATTTATTGTGATGGTGGTATATTCAATTGATTCATTAAATGTAGTTGTTCCAAAGGAAAGCATCAGTGGCTTGTATTCGGCTTGTACGCACGGATGACTGGAGAGGCTAAACGTGTTTATGTTTACTTTACGGTCAATTATCATGACAATAACCGGCTGAAAACCCGCTGCCACAGCCCTAATATCATATGAACACATTAGAGAGATAAGAGAACACACTACAGAGACGAAACACCATCTTCTAACCGTCCCTATCAATTAGCTGTTACCGTTTAGAAAAACCAAGCATTTTGAATGCTTCTGACAAAATATTGATTTAGTAGCTTCTGTGTCTGTGATTAATTTATATGTCATTTGCATAAGAAAAAGAACAAAGGCAGCTATGCCCAAGCTTTGCTGTAATGCGGTGTATTGTGGAAGAGTGGTCATTATGTCCCCTGATATCCTTCCTTAAAGGGGCGTCTTGTGGAATAGTGGTCATTATGTCCCCTGATATCCTTTCTTAAAGGGGCGTCTTGATGAAAAGGGGTTATTTTGTCCCCTGACATCCTTCCTTAAAGGGGCGTCTTGTGGAATAGTGGTCATTATGTCCCCTGATATCCTTCTTTAAAGGGGCGTCTTGTGGAATAGTGGTCATTATGTCCCCTGATATCCTTCCTTAAAGGGGTGTCTTGTGGAATAGTGGTCATTATGTCCCCTGATATCCTTCCTTAAAGGGGCGTCTTGTGGAAGAGTGGTCATTATGTCCCCTGATATCCTTCCTTAAAGGGGCGTCTTGTGGAATAGTGGTCATTATGTCCCCTGATATCCTTTCTTAAAGGGGCGTCTTGTTGAAGAGGGGTTATTTTGTCCCCTGACATCCTTCCTTAAAGGGGCGTCTTGTTGAAGAGGGGTTATTTTGTCCCCTGACATCCTTCCTTAAAGGGGCGTCTTGTGGAAGAGTGGTCATTATGTCCTTTCTTCCCTCACAGAGTAGAAGGGTTTCTTATCGATCAGTTTCCCCTCCAGGACCACTCTAATACAATGGATCAACAGAATGTGTTCTTAAAGCACACACACGCGCGCACACACACACACACACACACACACACACACACACACACACACACACACACACACACACACACACACACACACACACACACACACACACACACACACACACACACACACACACACACAGCTGATTCCTGATGTGCTTATAAGACAGATTGAATTAGGCTGGTGAATAGCAGAGCTGTTGTTTGTTGTTGCTCCCCGGGGCTGGTTGAATGGAGATATAAGGACCCCAAGAGCTTTCTTTCTCCTCAGTTAATGTCCTTACTGAAAAGTGGGTTTTCAAAACAGGGCTATTTGTGTTCACAATGGGATTTGAAAGGACATTACGATATACATCTAAAAGCTAGCAACACTAAATGGAGTTAAAAGGGCATAACAAGATTCACATGAAGAGAGATTCCAGGGGTCAGGGGTCAGTCACACCGTAGGTTCCGTCAGTTACAGCCATGCTGTGACAGGGGTCAGGGGTCAGTCATACTGTAGGTTCCTTCAGTTACAGCCATGCCGTGACAGGGGTCAGGGGTCAGTCACACCGTAGGTTCCGTCAGTTACAGCCATGCTGTGACAGGGGTCAGGGGTCAGTCACACTGTAGCTTCATTGTGTAGCTTGGGGACACATAAAATGACCAGAGAGAGAGAGAGAGAGAGAGAGAGAGAGAGAGAGGGGAGAGAGAGGAGAATGAGGGGGAAATAGAGAGAGAGAAAAAGGGAAGAGAGAGCGAGAGGGAGAGAGAGAGAGAGAGAGAGAGGGGAGAGGGGGAGAGAGAGGGGGAGAGAAAGAGAGAGAACATTGTAAAAAGGACACAGCTGACTTTGAAGCCATTGTTGTTACATTCCTCCAGTTGTACAACAGCTCACTTCAAAATAACATTGCCGTCTGGTGCAGAAGCATCCTTCTATCTAGACACTTTTGTGTCATGTTGATAAACCAGAGAAAACATCATTATTCTGTTGTCACAAGAACAAAATACATTTTGTGTTACACGATGCAAACTGCTTTATACACAGTGATTATGCTGTCACTGCCAATGTGTATTAATAATCCAATCTCTCACAACATTTCAGTTAGTATTTAAATATATATTACCTGTTAGATATTACCTGTTAGATACTACCTGTTAGATACTACCTGTTAGATATTACCTGTTAGATACTACCTGTTAGATATTACCTGTTAGATATTACCTGTTAGATATTAACTGTTAGATATTACCTGTTAGATATTACCTGTTAGATATTACCTGTTAGATACTACCTGTTAGATACTACCTGTTAGATATTACCTGTTAGATATTACCTGTTAGATATTACCTGTTAGATACTACCTGTTAGATATGACCTGTTAGATACTACCTGTTAGATATTACCTGTTAGATACTACCTGTTAGATATTACCTGTTAGATATTACCTGTTAGATACTACCTGTTAGATATTACCTGTTAGATATTACCTGTTAGATATTACCTGTTAGATATTACCTGTTAGATACTACCTGTTAGATATGACCTGTTAGATACTACCTGTTAGATATCACCTGTTAGATATTACCTGTTAGATATTACCTGTTAGATATTACCTGTTAGATACTACCTGTTAGATATTACCTGTTAGATATTACCTGTTAGATACTACATGTTAGATATTACCTGTTAGATATTACCTGTTAGATATTACCTGTTAGATATTACCTGTTAGATATGACCTGTTAGATATTACCTGTTAGATATTACCTGTTAGATATTACCTGTTAGATACTACCTGTTAGATATTACCTGTTAGATACTACCTGTTAGATATTACCTGTTAGATATTACCTGTTAGATATTACCTGTTAGATATTACCTGTTAGATACTACCTGTTAGATATTACCTGTTAGATATTACCTGTTAGATATTACCTGTTAGATATTACCTGTTAGATACTACCTGTTAGATATTACCTGTTAGATATTACCTGTTAGATACTACCTGTTAGATACGACCTGTTAGATATTACCTGTTAGATATTACCTGTTAGATACTACCTGTTAGATATTACCTGTTAGATATTACCTGTTAGATATTAACTGTTAGATATTACCTGTTAGATATTACCTGTTAGATACTACCTGTTAGATATGACCTGTTAGATATGACCTGTTAGATATGACCTGTTAGATATGACCTGTTAGATATGACCTGTTAGATATTACCTGTTAGATATTACCTGTTAGATATTACCTGTTAGATACTACCTGTTAGATATTACCTGTTAGATATTACCTGTTAGATACTACCTGTTAGATATTACCTGTTAGATACTACCTGTTAGATATTACCTGTTAGATACTACCTGTTAGATATTACCTGTTAGATATTACCTGTTAGATATTACCTGTTAGATACTACCTGTTAGATATTACCTGTTAGATATTACCTGTTAGATACTACCTGTTAGATATTACCTGTTAGATATTACCTGTTAGATATTACCTGTTAGATATGACCTGTTAGATATGACCTGTTAGATATTACCTGTTAGATATTACCTGTTAGATACTACCTGTTAGATATTACCTGTTAGATATTACCTGTTAGATATTACCTGTTAGATACTACCTGTTAGATATTACCTGTTAGATATTACCTGTTAGATATTAACTGTTAGATATTACCTGTTAGATATTACCTGTTAGATACTACCTGTTAGATACTACCTGTTAGATATGACCTGTTAGATATGACCTGTTAGATATGACCTGTTAGATATGACCTGTTAGATATGACCTGTTAGATATTACCTGTTAGATATTACCTGTTAGATACTACCTGTTAGATATTACCTGTTAGATATTACCTGTTAGATACTACCTGTTAGATATTACCTGTTAGATATTACCTGTTAGATATTACCTGTTAGATAATACCTGTTAGATATTACCTGTTAGATATTACCTGTTAGATATTACCTGTTAGATACTACCTGTTAGATATTACCTGTTAGATATTACCTGTTAGATAATACCTGTTAGATATTACCTGTTAGATATTACCTGTTAGATATTACCTGTTAGATATTACCTGTTAGATATTACCTGTTAGATATGACCTGTTAGATACTACCTGTTAGATATTACCTGTTAGATATTACCTGTTAGATATTACCTGTTAGATATTACCTGTTAGATATGACCTGTTAGATACTACCTGTTAGATATTACCTGTTAGATACTACCTGTTAGATATTACCTGTTAGATATTACCTGTTAGATATTACCTGTTAGATACTACCTGTTAGATACTACCTGTTAGATATGACCTGTTAGATATTACCTGTTAGATACTACCTGTTAGATACTACCTGTTAGATATGACCTGTTAGATATTACCTGTTAGATACTACCTGTTAGATATTACCTGTTAGATACTACCTGTTAGATACTACCTGTTAGATATTACCTGTTAGATATTACCTGCTAGATATTACCTGTTAGATACTACCTGTTAGATATTACCTGTTAGATACTACCTGTTAGATATTACCTGTTAGATATTACCTGTTAGATATGACCTGTTAGATACTACCTGTTAGATACTACCTGTTAGATATTACCTGTTAGATACTACCTGTTAGATACTACCTGTTAGATATTACCTGTTAGATACTACCTGTTAGATACTACCTGTTAGATATTACCTGTTAGATATTACCTGTTAGATATGACCTGTTAGATATGACCTGTTAGATACCACCTGTTAGATACCACCTGTTAGATATTACCTGTTAGATATTACCTGTTGGATATTACCTGTTAGATATTACCTGTTAGATACTACCTGTTAGATACTACCTGTTAGATATTACCTGTTAGATATTACCTGTTAGATACTACCTGTTAGATACTACCTGTTAGATATTACCTGTTAGATATTACCTGTTAGATACTACCTGTTAGATATTACCTGTTAGATATTACCTGTTAGATACTACCTGTTAGATATTACCTGTTAGATATTACCTGTTAGATACTACCTGTTAGATATTACCTGTTAGATACTACCTGTTAGATATTACCTGTTAGATATTACCTGTTAGATATTACCTGTTAGATACTACCTGTTAGATATTACCTGTTAGATATTACCTGTTAGATACTACCTGTTAGATATTACCTGTTAGATATGACCTGTTAGATATGACCTGTTAGATATGACCTGTTAGATATTACCTGTTAGATATTACCTGTTAGATATTACCTGTTAGATACTACCTGTTAGATATTACCTGTTAGATATTACCTGTTAGATATTACCTGTTAGATATTACCTGTTAGATATTACCTGTTAGATATTACCTGTTAGATAATACCTGTTAGATATTACCTGTTAGATATTACCTGTTAGATATTACCTGTTAGATATTACCTGTTAGATAATTACCTGTTAGATATTACCTGTTAGATATGACCTGTTAGATACTACCTGTTAGATATTACCTGTTAGATATTACCTGTTAGATATTACCTGTTAGATATTACCTGTTAGATATGACCTGTTAGATACTACCTGTTAGATATTACCTGTTAGATACTACCTGTTAGATATTACCTGTTAGATATTACCTGTTAGATATTACCTGTTAGATACTACCTGTTAGATACTACCTGTTAGATATGACCTGTTAGATATTACCTGTTAGATATTACCTGTTAGATATTACCTGTTAGATATTACCTGTTAGATATTACCTGTTAGATATTACCTGTTAGATATTACCTGTTAGATAATACCTGTTAGATATTACCTGTTAGATATTACCTGTTAGATATTACCTGTTAGATATTACCTGTTAGATATTACCTGTTAGATATGACCTGTTAGATACTACCTGTTAGATATTACCTGTTAGATATTACCTGTTAGATATTACCTGTTAGATATTACCTGTTAGATATGACCTGTTAGATAATACCTGTTAGATATTACCTGTTAGATATTACCTGTTAGATATAATACCTGTTAGATATGACCCTGTTAGATACTACCTGTTAGATATTACCTGTTAGATACTACCTGTTAGATATTACCTGTTAGATATTACCTGTTAGATATTACCTGTTAGATACTACCTGTTAGATACTACCTGTTAGATACGACCTGTTAGATATTACCTGTTAGATACTACCTGTTAGATACTACCTGTTCGATATGACCTGTTAGATATTACCTGTTAGATATTACCTGTTAGATATTACCTGTTAGATATTACCTGTTAGATATTACCTGTTAGATATGACCTGTTAGATACTACCTGTTAGATATTACCTGTTAGATACTACCTGTTAGATATTACCTGTTAGATATTACCTGTTAGATATTACCTGTTAGATGCTACCTGTTAGATACGACCTGTTAGATATGACCTGTTAGATATGACCTGTTAGATATAACCTGTTAGATATTACCTGTTAGATATTACCTGTTAGATATGACCTGTTAGATATTACCTGTTAGATATTACCTGTTAGATATTACCTGTTAGATACTACCTGTTAGATACTACCTGTTAGATATTACCTGTTAGATATTACCTGCTAGATATTACCTGTTAGATACTACCTGTTAGATATTACCTGTTAGATACTACCTGTTAGATATTACCTGTTAGATATTACCTGTTAGATATGACCTGTTAGATACTACCTGTTAGATACTACCTGTTAGATATTACCTGTTAGATACTACCTGTTAGATACTACCTGTTAGATATTACCTGTTAGATACTACCTGTTAGATACTACCTGTTAGATACTACCTGTTAGATATTACCTGTTAGATATTACCTGTTAGATATGACCTGTTAGATATGACCTGTTAGATACCACCTGTTAGATACCACCTGTTAGATATTACCTGTTAGATATTACCTGTTGGATATTACCTGTTAGATATTACCTGTTAGATACTACCTGTTAGATACTACCTGTTAGATATTACCTGTTAGATATTACCTGTTAGATACTACCTGTTAGATACTACCTGTTAGATATTACCTGTTAGATATTACCTGTTAGATACTACCTGTTAGATATTACCTGTTAGATATTACCTGTTAGATACTACCTGTTAGATATTACCTGTTAGATACTACCTGTTAGATACTACCTGTTAGATATTACCTGTTAGATATTACCTGTTAGATATTACCTGTTAGATATTACCTGTTAGATATTACCTGTTAGATACTACCTGTTAGATATTACCTGTTAGATACTACCTGTTAGATACTACCTGTTAGATACGACCTGTTAGATACTACCTGTTAGATATTACCTGTTAGATACTACCTGTTAGATACTACCTGTTAGATACGACCTGTTAGATATTACCTGTTAGATACTACCTGTTAGATATTACCTGTTAGATATTACCTGTTAGATATTACCTGTTAGATATGACCTGTTAGATATTACCTGTTAGATATTACCTGTTAGATACTACCTGTTAGATACTACCTGTTAGATACTACCTGTTAGATATTACCTGTTAGACATTATATAAATGGCATTGTTTAAAGTGGCTAGTGATACATTATTTCATCCAATTATAATTATTAAAGTGGCTAGAGATTTGGGTCGATGACCGAACGGCATAGGCAAGATACAGTAGATGGTTTAGAGTACAGTGTATACATTTGATATGAGTATGTCGGATACGTAAACATTATATACAAAATTGTTTAAAGTGGCTAGTGATACATTTGTTACATCCAATTCCTATGTATAAAGTGACTAGAGATTTAAGTCAGTATGTTGGCAGCAGCCACTCAATGTTAGTGATGGCTGTTTAACAGTCTGATGGCCTTGAGGTAGAAGCTGTTTTTCAGTCTCTCGGTCCCAGCTTTGATGCACCTGTACTGACCTCGCCTTTCTGGATGATAGCGGGGTGAACAGGCAGTGGCTCGGGTGTTTGTTGTCCTTGATGATCTTTTTGGCCTTTCTGTGACATCGGGTGGTGTAGGTGTCCTGGAGGGCAGGTAGTTTAACCCGGTGATGCGTTGTGCAGTCCTCACTACCCTCTGGAGAGCCTTACGGTTGTGGGCGGAGCAGTTGCCGTACCAGGCGGTGATACAGCCCGACAGGATGCTCTCGATTGTGCATCTGTAAAAGTTTGTGAGTGATTTTGGTGACAAGCCAAATTTCTTCAGCCTCCTGAGGTTGAAGAGGCGCTGTTGCGCCTTCTTCACCACGCTGTCTGTGTGGGTGGACCAATTCAGTTTGTCCGTGATGTGTACGCCGAGGAACTTAAAACTTTCCACCTTCTCCACTACTGTCCCCTCGATGTGGATAGGGGGGTGCTCCCTCTCCTGAAGTCCACGATCATCTCCTTTGTTTTGTTGACATTGAGTGAGAGGTTATTTTCCTGACACCACACTCGTCTCGTCGTTGTTGGTAATCAAGCCTACCACTGTAGTGTCGTCAGCAAACTTGATGATTGAGTTGGATGCGTGCTTGGCCACGCAGTCATGGGTAAACAGGGAGTACAGGAGAGGGCTGAGAACGCACCCTTGTGGGGCCCCAGTGTTGAGGATCAGCGGGTGGAGATGTTGTTTCCTACCCTCACCACCTGGGACCGGCCCGTCAGGAAGTCCAGGACCCAGTTGCACAGGGCTGGGTCGAGACCCAGGGTCTCGAGCTTAATGACGAGCTTGGAGGAACTATGGTGTTAAATGCTGAGCTGTAGTCGATGAACAGCATTCTTACATAAGTATTCCTCTTGTCCAGATGGGTTAGGGCAGTATGCAGTGTGATTGCGATTGGCGTCTGTGGACCTATTGGGACGGTAAGCAAATTGGAGTGGGTCCAGGGTGTCTGGCAGGATGGAGGTGATATGATCCTTGACTAATCTCTCAAAGCACTTCATGATGAGGGAAGTGAGTGCTACGGGGCGATAGTCATTTAGCTCAGTCACCTTAGCTTTCTTGGGAACAGGAACAATGGTGGCCCTCTTGAAGCATGTGGGAACAGCAGACTGGGATAGGGACTGATTGAATATGTCCGTAAACACACCAGCCAGCTGGTCTGCGCATGCTCTGAGGACACGGCCAGGGATGCCATCTGTGTCTGAGCCTCTTGTGTCTGAGCCATTGAATTGTGACTCTACTTTGTCTCTATATTGACGCTTAGCTTGTTTGATTGCCTTGTGGAGGGAGCAGCTGCACTGTTTGTATTCAGTCATGTTTCCGGTAGCCTTCACCTGGTTAAAAGCAGTGGTTCGCGCTTTCAGTTTTGCGCAAATGCTGCCATCAATCCATGGTTTCTGGTTGGGGAAGGTTTTGATATTTGCTATGGGTACAACATCACCAATGCATTTGCTAATAAACTCGCTCACCGAATCAGCGTATAAATCAATGTTGTTGTCAGATGCTATTCGGAACATATCCCAGTCCACGTGCTCGAAGCAATCTTGAAGCATGGAATCAGATTGTTCGGACCAGCGTTGAACAGACCTGAGAACGGGCGTTTCCTGTTTTAGTTTCTGTTTGTAGGCAGGGAGCAACAAAATGGAGTCATGGTCAGACTTGCTGAAAGGAGGGCGGAGAATAGCCTTGTATGCATCACGGAAGTTGGAATAACAGTGGTCCAGGATTTTACCAGCCCGGGTGGCACATTCGATATGCTGGTAAAATTTCGGGAGCCTTGTTCTTAAATTAGCCTTATTAAAATCCCCAGCCACAATAAATGCAGCCTCAGGATATGTGGTTTCCAGTTTACATAGAGTCCGATGAATTTCTTTCAGTGCCGTCGATGTATCAGCTTGAGGGGGGATGTACACGGCTGTGATTATAATCGAAGAGAATTCTATGTCAGGTGAACAAAAGGACTTGAGTTCCTGTATGTTGTTATGATCACACCACATCTCGTTAATCATAAGACACACACCCCCACCCTTCTTCTTACCAGAGAGATGTTTGTTTCTGTCGCGCGATGCGTGGAGAAACCAGGTGGCTGTACCGACTCTGATAACGTGTCCTGAGTGAGCCATGTTTCTGTGAAGCAAAGAACGTTGCAGTCTCGGATGTCTCTCTGAAAGGCAACCCTCGATCGGATTTCGTCTACTTTGTTGTCAAGAGACTGTACATTGGCGATTAAAATACTCGAGAGGTGCACGATGCGCCCGTCGAAGTAGCTTTACCAAAAGACCGGCGTGTTTCCCTCTTCTTCGCGCCGGCCGTTGTTTTGAGTAGCCACGTGCTATCCAGTCTGTTGTTGTGTTTGGGTTAACGAAAGGAGAATCCTCTTTGGGAAAGTCGTATTCCTGGTCGTAATGTTGGTAAGTTGACGTTGCTCTTATATCCAATAGTTCCTCCCGGTTGTATGTAATTAAACTTAATATTTTCCGGGGTAACAATGTAAGAAGTAAAACATAAAAAAACAAAATACTGCATGGTTTCCTGAGAACGTGAAGCGAGGCTGCCATCTCTGTCGGCGCCGGAAGTGTTAGATATTACCTGTTAGATATTACCTGTTAGATACTACCTGTTAGATATTACCTGTTAAATATTACCTGTTAGATACTACCTGTTAGATACTACCTGTTAGATATTACCTGTTAGATATTACCTGTTAGATATTACCTGTTAGATACTACCTGTTAGATATGACCTGTTAGATATTACCTGTTAGATATTACCTGTTAGATATTACCTGTTAGATATTACCTGTTAGATACTACCTGTTAGATATTACCTGTTAGATATTACCTGTTAGATACTACCTGTTAGATACTACCTGTTAGATATTACCTGTTAGATATTACCTGTTAGATACTACCTGTTAGATACTACCTGTTAGATACGACCTGTTAGATATGACCTGTTAGATATTACCTGTTAGATACTACCTGTTAGATATTACCTGTTAGATATTACCTGTTAGATACTACCTGTTAGATATTACCTGTTAAATATTACCTGTTAGATACTACCTGTTAGATACTACCTGTTAGATATTACCTGTTAGATATGACCTGTTAGATATTACCTGTTAGATACTACCTGTTAGATATTACCTGTTAGATATTACCTGTTAGATACTACCTGTTAGATACTACCTGTTAGATATTACCTGTTAGATACTACCTGTTAGATACTACCTGTTAGATACTACCTGTTAGATATTACCTGTTAGATATTACCTGTTAGATACTACCTGTTAGATATTACCTGTTAGATACTACCTGTTAGATACTACCTGTTAGATACTACCTGTTAGATACTACCTGTTAGATATTACCTGTTAGATATTACCTGTTAGATACTACTGTATCGTCGGATCTAGAGGCATAAGCATTTCGTTACACTCACATTAACATCTGCTAGAGAGAGAGAGAGAGAGAGAGAGAGAGAGAGAGAGAGAGAGAGAGACAGAGAGAGAGACAGAGAGACTGAGAGACTTTGTGCTTAAACTTTGCACATCGTTACAACACTGTACATAAACATAATATGACATTTGTCTTTATTATTTTGGAACTTCTGTGAGTGTAATGTTTACTGTTAATAAACAAAAGTTAAATAAACAATAAAAATGATCCACTTCACTTGCTTTGGCAATGTAAACATGTTTCCCATGCCAATAAAACCCATATATTGAAATTGAAAGTGAGAGAGAAAGAGAGAGAGAGATATAACAGTATTGCCTATGTGTCTGACTGAGGACTGCATACATACTGACTTTATTATCCCCATGGGGAAATTTTGTTGCAGTGTCATGTACACATTTTAAAGTGGCGTTTAAATACAAAACAAATTCACAATACAACATTCATAACAGTTACATACCATAAAAATATATGTTAATAATAAAAGAAGATAGAACATTAACCTGAGCTATTTAGGAGGGATATCACACCTGGCACAAATGATTGTCTAGTTCTGTTTTTCCTGCTGAGGGGTGCCCTATACCTGCGCCCAGAGGGGAGTAGTTCAAAGTCCAGGTACAAGGGGTGACTTGGGTCTAAAATGATTTTATGAGCCTTACGGAGGGCCCTGACCTTAAAGATCTCATCCAGGCCTGTCTGTTTGCCTCCAAGTACCTTGCTTGCTGTTGTAATAATCCTTCTCAGCATATTTCTCTGGCTGATAGTGGCATTGCCAAACCAACAAACAATACAAAAGTTAAAATACTCTCAATGAAAGATTTGTAGAACAGAGTCAGTATAGTGCAGTCAACATTAAAAGATCCCAGCTTTTTGAGAAAGTACAGTCTCTGTTGGCTCTTTTTGTAGATCAGGTCTGTACATTTACTCCACTGAAGCTTGTTGTCCAAGAGGACACCCAGATATTTATATTCCTCTACAACCTCTATATTCTGACCTCTGATAGATGTTGCAGAGGTAGGTGTTATACGCTTCCTGAAGTCTATGGACATCTCTTTAGTCTTGTTGGTATTGAGGACCAAGTGTGATTTCTCACACCACTCTACAAAGTCATCTAGGACCGGGCCATGGTGTTCCTGCGGTAGTGGAGCCAACCTGATCCCCGTGTTAATGACTCTGTGGGCCCCATGCATTATGAAGTGTTGTCACGTCCTGTGGATCTCAACCTCCACTGATGACTGTGCCCTTTTCAGCTGTCTGGGTCTGCTTCAACTGCTTCTGCCTGCTACACAACAGTGGAGAAAAGCCAAACGCCATGGGTTCCATCCCAAATGGAACCCTATTCCCTTTATAGTGCACTACTTTACACCAGGGCCCAATGCACTATAGGGACAAGGTGCCATTTGGGACGAGAGACTCACTAGAGACTCATACCGCATTCCCGTTGCATAAGACAGTCAGTAACGTCCTAAATGATAACATGTCCACTGTAACATGTTCCTTTAGAGAGAGAGAGAGAAATAGTGACGGAGAGAAAGAAAGGGACCAGGACCCATAGGGAATAGGGACCAGGACCCATAGGGAATAGGGACCAGGATCCATATGGAATAGGGACCAGGACCTATAGCGAATAGGGAATAGGGACCAGGACCCATAGGGAATAGGGACTAGGACCTATAGCGAATAGGGAATAGGGACCAGGACCCATAGGGAATAGGGACCAGGACCCATAGGGAATAGGGACCAGGACCCATAGGGAATAGGGACCAGGATCCATATGGAATAGGGACCAGGACCTATAGCGAATAGGGAATAGGGACCAGGACCTTCAGGGAATAGGAACCAGGACCTATAGGGAGTAGGCAATAAGGACCAGGATCCATATGGAATAGAGACCAGAACCTATAGGGAATAGGGACCAGGACATATAGGGAATATGGAATAGGGACCCATAGGGAACAGGGACCAGGACCTATAGGGAATAGGGACCAGGATCCATATGGATTAGGGATCAGGACCTATAGGGAATAGGGACCAGGATCCATATGGATTAGGGATCAGGACCTATAGGGAATAGGGACCAGGATCCATATGGATTAGGGATCAGGACCTATAGGGAATAGGGACCAGGATCCATATGGAATAGGGACCAGGACCTATAGCGAATAGGGAATAGGGACCAGGACCTTCAGGGAATAGGAACCAGGACCTATAGGGAGTAGGCAATAAGGACCAGGATCCATATGGAATAGAGACCAGAACCTATAGGGAATAGGGACCAGGACATATAGGGAATATGGAATAGGGACCCATAGGGAACAGGGACCATGACCCATATGGAATAGGGACCATGACCTATAGGGAGTAGGCAATAGGGACCAGGATCCATATGGAATAGAGACCAGAACCTATAGGGAATAGGGACCAGGACATATAGGGAATATGGAATAGGGACCCATAGGGAACAGGGACCATGACCCATATGGAATAGGGACCATGACCTACAGGGAATAGGGAATAAGGCCCAGGATCCATAGGGAATAGGGACCAGGACCCATAGGGAATAGGGACCAGGACATATAGGGAATAGGGAATAGGGACCAGGACCCATAGGGAATAGGGACCAGGACCCATAGGGAATAGGGACCAGGACCCATAGGGAATAGGGTGCCATTTGGGATGCAAACAACATCACAGCATGATGCTCTGTTAATGTATATAGATCAACACATGAACCAGCCATACTGTTAATGTATATAGATCAACACATGAACCATCCATACTGTTATTGTATATAGATCAACACATGAACCCTCCATAATGTTATTGTATATAGATCAACACATGAACCCTCCATAATGTTATTGTATATAGATCAACACATGAACCATCCATACTGTTATTGTATATAGATCAACACATGAACCCTCCATACTGTTATTGTATATAGATCAACACATGAACCCTCCATAATGTTATTGTATATAGATCAACACATGAACCATCCATACTGTTAATGTACAGTCGTGGTCAAAAGTTTTGAGAATGACACAAATATGAATTTTCACAAAGCTTGCTGTTTCAGTGTCTTTAGATATTTTTGTCAGATGTTACTATGGAATACTGAAGTATAATTACAAGCATTTCATACGTGTCAAAGGCTTTTATTGACAATTACATGAAGTTGATGCAAAGAGTCAATATTTGCAGTATTGACCCTTCTTTTTCAAGACCTCCGCAATCCACCCTGGCATGCTGTCAATTAACTTCTGGGCCACATCCTGACTGATGGCAGCCCATTCTTGCATAATCAATGCTTGGAGTTTTTGTGGGTTTTTGTTTGTCCACCCGCCTCTTGAGGGTTGACCAGAAGTTCTCAATGGGATTAAGGTCTGGGGAGTTTCCTGGCCATGGACACAACATATCGATGTTTTGTTCCCCGAGCCACTTAGTTATAACTTTTGCCTTATGGCAAGGTGCTCCATCATGCTGGAAAAGGCATTGTTCGTCACCAAACTGTTCCTGATGGTTGGGAGAAGTTGCTCTCGGAGGATGTGTTGGTACCATTCTTTATTCATGGCTGTGTTCTTAGGCAAAATTGTGAGTGAGCCCACTCCCTTGGCTGAGAAGCAACCCCACACATGAATGGTCTCAGGATGCATTACTGTTGGCATGACACAGGACTGATGGTAGCGCTCACCTTGTCTTCTCCGGACAAGCTTTTTTCAGGATGCCCCTGAAAAAACAATGGGAAAGGGGATTCATCAGAGAAAATGACTTTACCCCAGTCCTCAGCAGTCCAATCCCTGTACCTTTTGCAGAATATCAGTCTGTCCCTGATGTTTTTCCTGGAGAGAAGTGGCTTCTTTGCTGCCCTTCTTGACACCAGGCCATCCTCCAAAAGTCTTCGCCTCACTGTGTGTGCAGATGCACTCACACCTGCCTGCTGCCATTCCTGAGCAAGCTCTGTACTGGTGGTGCCCAGATCCCGCAGCTGAATCAATTTTAGGAGGCGGTCCTGGCGCTTGCTGGACTTTCTTGGGCGCCCTGAAGCCTTTTTCACAACAATTGAACCTCTCTCCTTGAAGTTCTTGATTATCCGATAAATGGTTGATTTAGGTGCAATCGTACTGGCAGCAATATCCTTGCCTGTGAAGACCTTTTTGTGCAAAGAAATGATGACGGCACGTGTTTCCTTGCAGGTAACCATGGTTGACAGAGGAAGAACAATGATTCCAAGCACCACCCTCCTTTTGAAGCTTCCAGTCTGTTATTCGAACTCAATCAGCATGACAGAGTGATCTCTAGCCTTGTCCTTGGCAAGACTCACACCTGTGTTAACGAGAGAATCACTGACATGATGTCAGCTGGTCCTTTTGTGGCAGAGCTGAAATGCAGTGGAAATGTTTTTGGGGGATTCAGTTCATTTGCATGGCAAAGAGGGACTTTGCAATTAATTGCAATTCATCTGATCACTCTTCATGACATTCTGGAGTAAATGCAAATTGCCATCATACAAACTGATGCAGCAGACTTTGTGAAAATTAATAATTTGTGTCATTCTCAAAACTTTTGGCCACGACTGTATATAGATCAACACATGAACCATCCATACTGTACATGACCAGCCTGAGTTCCTGGGAGATTCTCATTCGGGGCGAAAGACTGTCCTCTCTTCTCCCTGACCTGAAAACCGATAAGTGGTTGAGTGGTCGAGGAGAGTGTCAATTCATTAGCAGCTGAATGTCAGAGTCTTCCCCTGCCTTCATCAAGTATGGCCATGTGTATCTTTTAAGAAAAAAAACACACACACATTTAGAGGTATCCCAAACAAGAAAGGGATTTGCTGAACCTATATATTATACTGGAAAAACGCAGTTATAAATTATTTTGTCTTAGTTAAGTATTAAGTTGTCCTCCAGAGTCCTTCGCAGAAGAGTTTTGATATCTGACACACCCAAATCAGCATGCAGGTGTTTAAAAACGTTACGCTCATTTTATCTATAAAATATCTGCCACAGCTAACTAAATGCCATTTTACCACCACTACACTGATATACTTGGGGATTCCTCCTCTGTAAAAGTACATTTCCTGATGACGCGCTAGTGAACAAGGAGAGTCTAATTTCATACAAGCGCATTTGTTTCCCATTTCCTCTCCACACCTCCTTTACTCGATTAACGTTGACCTTTTCCAAAAGGAGGACGAGGAGAGGACGGAGGAACCAATTCAGAATTCCCCCGCTGATCTGTCTGTTCTGAGTTGCCAAGACAACAGGTAGCCTAGTGGTTAAGAGCGTTGGGCCAGTAACCAAAAGGTTGCTGGTTTAAATCCCATAGCCAGAAAGTTGGAAAAATCTGCTGTTCTGCCATTGAGCAAGGCAGTTAACCCTCCCCCAACAACACAACAACAACTGCTCCCTGACGCCGATGATGTGGACGTCGAATGTGTGTGTGTGTGTGTGTGTGTGTGTGTGTGCATGTTACGATGCAGTGGGGAATGAGTGGGGTCAGAAATCTCACAGAGTCCAATCATGTGGATGAATCTGTGTAAGAGCATATCAATAATCCACACACAGCACTACGTTTAGTGTCAATGTAAAACTGTCTGGCGTGCAACCCAACGCAGACCAACAGCAGGGTCAAAGGTTCAGGGCTGTCATGATTGCTCTAAACTAGCAGTCCTCATATACAGGAACGATCGTGATAACAGGCATTGGACTTCACATGGGGTAGACATGAGGTAGACATGGGGTAGACATGGGGTAGACATGAGGTAGACATGGGGTAGACATGACGTAGAAATGAGGTAGACATGAGGTAGACAGGGGGTAGAAATTAGGTAGAATTGGGGTAGACATGGGGTAGACAAGGGGTAGACAAGAGGTAGACATGAGGTAGACAAGAGGTAGACATGAGGTAGACATGAGGTAGACATGAGGTAGACATGGGGAAGACATGAGGTAGACATGAGGTAGACATGGGGTAGACATGGGGAAGACATTCGGTAGACATTCGGTAGACATTCGGTAGACATGGGGTAGACATGAGGAAGACATGAGGTAGGCATGGGGTAGAAATGAGGTAGACATGGGGTAGACATGAGGTATAATTGGGGTAGACATGAGGAAGACATGGGGTAGACATGAGGTAGACATGGGGTAGGCATGTGGTAGAATTGGGGTAGACATGGGGTAGGCATGGGGTAGACATGTGGTAGACATGAGGAAGACATGGGGTAGACATGAGGAAGACATGAGGACATGAGGCTATATACAGGGGGTACCAGTACAGAGTCAATGTGGAGGCTATATACAGGGTGTACCGGTACAGAGTCAATGTGGAGGCTATATACAGGGGGTACCGGTACAGAGTCAATGTGGAGGCTATATACAGGGGGTACTGCACAGAGTCAATGTGGAGGCTATATACAGGGGGTACTGCACAGAGTCAATGTGGAGGCTATATACAGGGGGTACCGGTACAGAGTCAATGTGGAGGCTATATACAGGGGGTACTGCACAGAGTCAATGTGGAGGCTATATACAGGGGGTACCGGTACAGAGTCAATGTGGAGGCTATATACAGGGGTACTGCACAGAGTCAATGTGGAGGCTATATACAGGGGGTACTGCACAGAGTCAATGTGGAGGCTATATACAGGGGGTACTGCACAGAGTCACTGTGGAGGCTTACAGGGGGCAGTGCACAGAGTCAATGTGGAGGCTATATACAGGGGGTACTGCACAGAGTCAATGTGGAGGCTATATACAGGGGGTACTGCACAGAGTCAATGTGGAGGCTATATACAGTGGGTACAGGTACAGAGTCAATGTGGAGGCTATATACAGTGGGTTACCGGTACAGAGTCAATGTGGAGGCTATATACAGTGGGTACAGGTACAGAGTCAATGTGGAGACTATATACAGGCGGTACAGGTACAGAGTCAATGTGGAGGCTATATACAGGGGGTACTGCAGAGTCAATGTGGAGGCTATACAGTCAATGTGGAGGCTATATACAGGGGGTACCGGTACAGAGTCAATGTGGAGGCTATATACAGGGGGTACCGGTACAGAGTCAATGTGGAGGCTATATACAGGGGGTACCAGTACAGAGTCAATGTGCAGGCTATATACAGGGGGTACCGGTACAGAGTCAATGTGGAGGCTATATACAGGGGGTACCGGTACAGAGTCAATGTGGAGGCTATATACAGGGGGTACCGGTACAGAGTCAATGTGCAGGGACACCGGTTGGTTGAGGTAATATGTACATGTAGGTAGAGTTATTAAAGTGACTATGCATAGATAACAACAGAGAGTAGCAGCAGCGTTGAAGAGGGGGGAGGGGCAATGCAAATAGTCTGGGCAGCCATTTGATTAGCTGTTCAGGAGTCTTATGGCTTGGGGGTAGAAGCTGTTTAGAAGCCTCTTGGACCTAGACTTGGCGCTCCGGTACCGCTTGCCGTGCGGTAGCAGAGAAAACAGTCTATTACCAGGGTGGCTGGAGTCTTTGACAGTTTTTAGGGCCTTCCTCTGACACCGCCTGGTATAGAGGTCCTGGATGACAGAAAGATTGGCCCCAGTGATGTACTGGCCTGTACTCAGTACCCTCTGTAGTGTCTTGCGGTCGGAGGCCAAGCAGTTGACATACCAGGCAGTGATGCAACCCGTCAGGATGCTCTCAGTGGTGCAGCTGTAAAACCTTTTCAGGATCTGAGGACCCATGCAAAATCCCATTACCTCCCATTAGCCCCCTCACCTCCCATTAACTCCCTTACCTCCCATATCTCCCATTACCTCCCTCACCTCCCATTACCTCCCTCACCCCCCTACCTCCCATTACCTCCCTCACCTCCCATTACCTCCCTCACCTCCCATTAGCTCCCTCACCTCCCATTACCTCCCACCTCCCATCATCTCCCTCAGCTCATATTACCTCCCATTACCTCCCATTACCTCCCATTACCTCCCTCACCTCCCATTACCTCCCATTATCTCCCTCACCTCCCATTAACTCCCTCACCTCCCATTATCTCCCATTACCTCTCTCACCTCCCATTATCCCCCATTACCTCCCATTACCTCCCTCACCTCCCATTATCCCCCATTACCTCCCTCACCTCCCATTAACTCCCTCACCTCCCATTACCTCCCATTACCTCCCTCACCTCCCATTACCTCCCTCACCTCCCATTATCCCCCATTACCTCCCTCACCTCCCATTAACTCCCTCACCTCCCATTACCTCCCTCACCTCCCATTAACTCCCTCACCTCTCATTATCTCCCATTACCTCTCTCACCTCCCATTATCCCCCATTACCTCCCATTACCTCCCTCACCTCCCATTATCCCCCATTACCTCCCTCACCTCCCATTAACTCCCTCACCTCCCATTACCTCCCATTACCTCCCTCACCTCCCATTACCTCCCTCACCTCCCATTACCTCCCACTACCTGTTCAGCTCTCCTGGAAGCTAAGCTAATCTAACTGTTAGCTAAGGCTCCGCCTATCCTTGTCTAGCCAGGCCTTCCGTGTATCTAACACTCAGTCCTCTCAGTCCCAAACTGTGGGTGGATGATGGTGAGAGGGATGGATTTAAAGACAAACATAAATCGTTTTTAAGAGCCTCCCCTTGCTGTCTCTGTCCCCGCTAGTGGAGCGTCTGTCGCAGCATATGTCTGGGCTCTTCTGCTACAGTAGCATATTAATCAGTCCAATTTGTCAGACATTATGCCTTCATAGCTGCCTTCATCGCTCTGTATCAATCCTTTTCACTGGAGGAAAAATGCCCATATCAGGGGATATCTTTACATTACATGTTTTTCATATTCTGAAGAATATAGACCATAGAGTTTTGTGTATATGTACCTGACAATCTGAATCCACATGTGTCTTTTAGACATACAGTAACAGTCAAAGGTTTGGACACACCTACTCATTCCAGGGTTTTTCTTTATTTTTTACTATTTTCTACATTGTAGAATAATAGTGAAGACATCAAAACTATGAAATAGCACATATGGAATCATGTAGTAACCAAAGAAATGTTAAACAAATGAAAATATATTTTATATTTGAGATTCTTCAAAGTAGCCACCCTCTGCCTTGATGACAGCTTTGCATACCTCTTGGCATTCTCTCAACCAGCTTCATGAGGTAGTCACCTGGAATGCATTTCTATTAACAGGGGTGCTAAAGTGTTAAACAAATAACTCTTGGCATTCTCTTGGCATTCTCTCAATATCCCTCCACCACTGTTATATCTTTTGATTAAACACATTATTTTCCAAATCTGATACATCAAGACACTTACATGCTTTATAAAAAAGGGCCCGTTAAGAGTCAAGCTGGTGATATAGCTGTTGCCGGCTTCAAACAAAGTAAATCAAGGAATCCCGCCGTGAAAGCAACCACTACCATGCTGTCCACACAAGATAACCAAGGTGACTAAGGTAACTAACGCAAAGAATACGGCTCAAGTGGCAATGCAAAAATCAAGGGAAAAAGCCACTCTGAATAAAGCTGCGTTGGGGGTCCGTGGAGACTAAGCTAACAATGCAGACTGGACAGGTGGCTACAATGGAGCAATGCATCGTCCAATGACTGTTATGTGTAATGTAACGGAACTGAGAGTCATGATGATAAAGGGCTAGCCCACTATGACAGGTTACATTATGTTGACTCTATGACAGGTTACATTATGGTGGCTCTATGACAGGTTCCATTATGTTGGCTCTATGACAGGTTACATTATATTTCTCTATGAAAGGTGCCATAATGTTGGCTCTATGACAGATGACATTATGTTGGCTCTATGACAGGTTACATTATGTTGGATCTATGACAGGTTACATTATGTTGGCTCTATGACAGGTTACATTATGTTGGCTCTATGACAGGTTACATTATGTTGGATCTATGACAGGTTACATTATGTTGGCTCTATGACAGGTTACATTATGTTGGCTCTATGACAGGTTAAATTATATTGGCTCTATGACAGGTTACATTATGTTGGCTCTATGACAGGTTACATTATATTGGCTCTATGACAGGTGACATAATGTTGGCTCTATGACAGGTTACATTATGTTGGCTCTATGACAGGTTACATTATGTTGGCTCTATGACAGATTACATTATGTTGGCTCTATGACAGGTGACATAATGTTGGCTCTATGACAGATGACATTATCTTGGCTCTATGACAGGTTACATTATGTTGGCTCTATGACACGTTACATTATATTGGCTCTATGACAGGTGACATAATGTTGGCTCTATGACAGGTTACATTATGTTGTCTCTATGACAGGTTACATTATGTTGGCTCTATGACAGGTTACATTATATTGGCTCTATGACAGGTGACATAATGTTGGCTCTATGACAGGTGACATAATGTTGGCTCTATGACAGGTTACATTATATTGGCTCTATGACAGGTTACATTATATTGGCTCTATGACAGGTTACATTATATTGGCTCTATGACAGGTTCCATTATGTTGGCTCTATGACAGGTTAAATTATGGTGGCTCTATGACAGGTTCCATTATGTTGGCTCTATGACAGGTTACATTATATTTCTCTATGAAAGGTGCCATAATGTTGGCTCTATGACAGATGACATTATGTTGGCTCTATGACAGGTTACATTATGTTGGATCTATGACAGGTTACATTATGTTGGCTCTATGACAGGTTACATTATGTTGGCTCTATGACAGGTTACATTATGTTGGATCTATGACAGGTTACATTATGTTGGCTCTATGACAGGTTACATTATGTTGGCTCTATGACAGGTTAAATTATATTGGCTCTATGACAGGTTACATTATGTTGGCTCTATGACAGGTTACATTATATTGGCTCTATGACAGGTGACATAATGTTGGCTCTATGACAGGTTACATTATGTTGGCTCTATGACAGGTTACATTATGTTGGCTCTATGACAGGTTACATTATATTGGCTCTATGACAGGTGACATAATGTTGGCTCTATGACAGGTTAAATTATATTGGCTCTATGACAGGTTACATTATGTTGGCTCTATGACAGGTTACATTATATTGGCTCTATGACAGGTGACATAATGTTGGCTCTATGACAGGTTACATTATGTTGGCTCTATGACAGGTTACATTATGTTGGCTCTATGACAGGTTACATTATATTGGCTCTATGACAGGTGACATAATGTTGGCTCTATGACAGGTTACTGATCTATTATACCCTAGAAGATCCCTTATGTTTATATGACCTTTTCCAACTGAAAAGGGTGACGAGAGGAGGATGAAATCTCTTATTTACCAGAACTATCACGGACTGCACAATGACTCTTAACTGCGTCTCCGCTCAGCTCCTCTCAGCTCCTCTCTGCTCCTCTCAGCTCCTCTCTGCTCCTCTCAGCTCCTCTCAGCTCTTCTCTGCTCTGCTCCTCTCTGCTCCTCTCCGCTCCTCTCAGCTCCTCTCCGCTAATCTCCGCTCCTCTCAGCTCCTATCCTCTCCTCTCAGCTCCTCTCAGCTCCTCTCAGCTCCTCTCCGCTCCTCTCAGCTCCTCTCTGCTCCTCTCAGCTCCTCTCCTCTCAGCTCCTCTCAGCTCCTCTCAGCTCCTCTCTGCTCCTCTCAGCTCCTCCCAGCTCCTCTCCGCTAATCTCAGCTCCTCTCAGCTCCTCTCAGCTCCTCTCCGCTCCTCTCAGCTCCTCTCCTCTCAGCTCCTCTCAGCTCCTCTCCTCTCAGCTCCTCTCTGCTCCTCTCCGCTCCTCTCAGCTCCTCTCTGCTCCTCTCCGCTCCTCTCCGCTCCTCTCCGCTCCTCTCTGCTCCTCTCCGCTCCTCTCAGCTCCTCTCAGCTCCTCTCTGCTCCTCCCCTATCCCTTTTCTCCCTTTTTTTGTTTATATTATTATTTAAGTAAATTCAAAGGGTGCAGATACTGGAACTATCATGAACTACAAAATTACACTTAAACTCTTAAACTGCCTGGCCGGTTCCCCTCTCTCCACTGGGGATTCTCTGCCTCTGACCCCATTACGGGGGCTGAGTCACTGGCTTACTGGTGCTCTTCCATGCCGTCCCTAGGAGGGGTGCGTCACTTGAGTGAGTCACAGATGTGATCTTCCTGTCCGGTTTTGCGCCCTCCTTGGGGTGGAGAGAGTTCCTCAGCCTGGTCTCAGGGTAGTAAGTTGGTGGTCTGTTGATATCCCTCTAGTGGTGTGGGGGCTGTGCTTTGGCAAACTGCGTGTGGTTATATCAAGCCTGGTTGGCCCTGTCCAGGGGTATCGTCGGACGGGGCCACAGTGTCCCCCTAACCCACCCCTGTCTCAGTCTCCAGTATCTATGCTGCAGTAGTCTATGTGCCGGGGGGCTAGGGTCAGTCTGTTATATCTGGTGTAATTCTCCTGTCTATCTGGTGTCCTGTGTTAATTTAAGTATGCTCCCTCTCCCTCTCCCTCTCCTCCCGGAGTACCGGAGCCCTAGGACCATGCCTCAGGACTACCTAGCCTGATGACTCCTTCCTGTCCCCAGTCCACCTGGTCGTGCTGCTGCTCCTGTTTCAACTGCTCTTTTCACCGGACGGACGTGCTACCTGGTCGCGGATCTGCTGTTTTTGATTCTCTCTCTCTCTCTCTCTCTCTCTCTCTCTCTCTCTCTCTCTCTCTCTCTCTCTCTCTCTCTCTCTCTCTCTCTCTCTCTCTCTCTCTAGTCTCTCTCTCTCTCTCTAGCTCTCTCTCTCTCTCTCTCTCTCTCTCTCTCTCTCTCTCTCTCTCTCTCTCTCTCTCTCTCTCTCTCTCTCTCTCTCGCTCTCTCTTCTCTCTCTCTCTCTCTAGCTCTCTCTAGGTTCCTGTCTTTCTAGGGAGTTTTTCCTAGCCACCGTGCTTCTACATCTGCATTGCTTGCTGTTCTGTACAGCACTTTGTGACAACTGCTGATGTAAAAAGGGCTTTATAAATACATTTGATTGATTGATCTCTCCACCTCTCCAAGATATGAAACCTGAGTTCAGAAGATCATTGTAATTACAAATCCTCGCGACATGGGGCCGTCCATTGTCATGCTGAAACATGAGGTGATGGTGGTGGATGAATGGCACAACAATGGGCCTCAGGATCTCGTCACGGTATCGCTGTATATTTAAATTGCCATCGATAAAATGCAATTGTGTGCCCAACATAATCGCCCAGCATCAGTGTTCCCGACCTCACTAGTGCTCTTGTGGCTGAATGGAAGCAAGTCCCCGCAGAAATGTTCCAACATCTAGCTTAAAGCCTTCCCAGAAGAGTGGAGGCTGTTATAGTAGCAAAGGGAGGGACCAACTCCCTATGAATGCCCATGGTTTTGGAATGAGATGTTCGACAAGCAGGTGTCCACATACTTTTGGTCACGCAGTGTATATCTGACCGTAGGGAGTAATCTGATATTGTAGACCATGAAATGTACATGACATATTTATGAAATATGATTTTTCCATTCTTCTACAGTGTATCTCCTCATAACATTCCTAAGTACTTTATTGGTGCTTAAAAGGAAATGGCGATTAAATCTGGCAAAATTGTGCCGGACAGATAATGACGGGTTTGTTAGTACGACATTGCCAAGTCTATTTATACTCTTCTTCAAAACTATCGCCAACCAAAATTCTAACAACAAGACACTAACCACTGACTGCCCACTCTTCCTTAAGAGACTTCACTATATCTATTGACGATAGGAAATCATTATTAGAGATAGTACATCATTACCAGAAGAACAACTGGAGAATAACAGAATAAGTTAGTCACCATGTTCCCCGGGCTCACTGTTGAAACACAAGGTTCTCCTGGCCTGCACAGTGCCCTGACTTCTAGACATGCAGCTAATGAACCAGACTTAGCCTGGAGCCTGCTAACCATGCAGCTAATGAACCAGACTTAGCCTGGAGCCTGCTAACCATGCAGCTAATGAACCATACTTAGCCTGGTAGCCTACTAACCATGCAGCTAATGAACCAGACTTAGCTTGGTAGCCTGCTAACCATGCAGCTAATGAACCAGACTTAGCTTGGTAGCCTGCTAACCATGCAGCTAATGGACCAGACTTATCCTGCTAACCATGCAGCTAATGAACCAGACTTATCCTGCTAACCATGCAGCTAATGAACCAGACATAGCTTGTTACCCCGCTAGCCATGTAGCTAATGAACCAGACTTAGCTTGTTAGCCTGCTAGCCATGTAGCTAATTAACCAGAGCCATGCAGCTAATGAACCAGACTTAGCTTGTTAGCCTGTTAGCCATGATGAAGTAATTAAATGAACAGCCTGGACTAGTTTAATAATGTACTAATAATGTGTGTGTGTGTGTGTGTGTGTGTGTGTGTGTGTGTGTGTGTGTGTGTGTGTGTGTGTGTGTGTGTGTGTGTGTGTGTGTGCACTACATAGGGAATAGAGTGCCATTTGGGACACACGCTATGATAGGAGCATGTAGGGATCAGTAGGGGAAGGCTATCTGACCTAACATGATTTATATAGGGTAACTATGGGGCGTATACGGGGTGGCAGGGTAGCCTAGGGGTTAGAGCGTTGGACTAGTAACCGAAAGGTTGCAAGTTCAAATCCTCTGAGCTGACAAGGTACAAATCTGTCGTTCTACCCCCTGAACAAAGCAGTTAAACCCACTGTTCCCCGGGTAGGCTGAATCTGTTCTTAAATGACTTGCCTAGTTAAAATAAAGGTAAATATATATATATATATATGCTATGACCTAGTGTTAACCATGGAGAAGGGAGCATCCATCCCTTTAATGACAGACTCAGCGGTTGACAGTATTGTTACAAAACGTTATTTACAGGTATGTTAACACACTACATATATTTTACTGTTACATTCAAGTGTCAGCATGAGCGACATAACTCACATGGTTAAATATTAACTATTCTTGACATACTCTTAACGAGACCATGTTTGACGACAGCTACGACTTGAGTTTCGCCTTCCTTCATCATTCCGTAATATTCCCGAGGACAACCTGTCATGCAGGTTTCTGTTTTTCATCGGGAATTCCCTTCATCCTGTCTTGATTTTGTCCTGCTCCGTTAATCCATCTTCATTGCCCTCCATCAGGGTGGCAGCAATCATATGGAAACTGACAGTCACCTTCAAGTAGTCTGTTCAAGAGAAGACAGGGCTTGACTTGCTTCAGGATGTTACCACCCCAGCGTTGTAAATGCCACCCTATTCCACATATAGTGCACTACTTTTGACCGGGAACCACAGGGCTCTGGTCCCAAAAAAAAAAGTTGTGTACTATATAAGGAATAGGGAGCCATTTGGGACGCAAGGGACCTCTTCTGTTTAGGAGACGAGACGACGTGGCTTGGCTTCAGGTTTTCACTCAGTCTTCATTATAGTGACAGATGAAGACGCCAAACATATGACAAGTGACATTTTGTATCAAAACTTTATTTATCAAACAAAAAAAGAATACACCGTTGAAATACCATTTCTATAAAAAAAGGAACAGTGAAACTGCTTGCTCTACAGTGCATTACAAAACCAGCAATTGTATACAACGTTGTGGGTAGAAACAGCCAGGAGAAGAAGAAGAAGAAGAAGAGGTTGTCTTACTCTATATAATAATAAGGTACGTAATAATGTCTCATTCCCTTCCTCACTTCAAAATGAACAAAATGTACACTTTAATATTGCAAATCTCTAAATCTAATTTGGTTAACAATTCTAAAATTTGAAATATTTTAAGGATTAATTCAATATACATATACTTAGGACTTCTTTCTGGATATTTTACCTTCTCAACAGTCATCAGAGTGTTCAGTTAGTAAAAATGGTGGTCCTGTATTTTAACTAGTACTGTTGTATTCATGACCACGTGACAGTTAGGAACCACCATCTATCTATCATCTCAGCCCAGCCTGCTATCTGTCTCTAACTATACCTAATCTCACTGTCACCTCAGTCTCCACCTCACCCCAGCCTGCTATCGGTCTCTAACTATACCTAATCTCACTGTCACCTCAGTCTCCACCTCACCCCAGCCTGCTATCGGTCTCTAACTATACCTAATCTCACTGTCACCTCAGTCTCCACCTCACCCCAGCCTGCTATCGGTCTCTAACTATACCTAATCTCACTGTCACCTCAGTCTCCACCTCACCCCAGCCTGCTATCGGTCTCTAACTATACCTAATCTCACTGTCACCTCAGTCTCCACCTCACCCCAGCCTGCTAGGAATGTCTTGTCATTCAAGACCAACCACAGAATCATAGCCTACATAATCCATAACAGGTTATAACAACAGCCTATAATCCATAACAGGTTATACCCATAGCCTATCATCCATAACAGTTTATAACCATAGCATATCATCCATAAGAGGTTATAACCATAGCCTTTAATCCATAAGAGATTATACCTATAGCCTATCATCCATAACAGATTATACCCATAGCCTTTAATCCATAATAGGTTGTAACCATAGTCTATAATCCATAACAGATTATAACCATAGCATATCATGTAGAACAGGTTATAACCATAGCCTATCATCCATTAGAGGTTATAACCATAGCCTATAATCCATAACAGGTTATACCCATAGCCTATAATCCATAACAGGTTATAACCATAGCCTATAATCCATAACAGGTTATAATAACAGGTATAGCCTATAATCCATAACAGGTTATACCCATAGCCTATAATCCATAACAGGTTATACCCATAGCCTATAATCCATAACAGGTTATACAGGTTATAAGCCTATAATCCATAACAGGTTATAACCATAGCCTATAATCCATAACAGGTTACACCCATAGCCTATAATCCATAACAGGTTATACCCATAGCCTATAATCCATAACAGGTTATATCCATAGCCTATAATCCATAACAGGTTATACCCATAGCCTATCATCCATTAGAGGTTATAACCATAGCCTATAATCCATAACAGGTTATACCCATAGCCTATAATCCATAACAGGTTATACCCATAGCCTATCATCCATTAGAGGTTATAACCATAGCCTATAATCCATAACAGGTTATACCCATAGCCTATAATCCATAACAGGTTATACCCATAGCCTATCATCCATTAGAGGTTATAACCATAGCCTATAATCCATAACAGGTTATACCCATAGCCTATAATCCATAACAGGTTATACCCATAGCCTATCATCCATTAGAGGTTATAACCATAGCCTATAATCCATAACAGGTTATAACCATAGCCTATAATCCATAACAGGTTATAACCATAGCCTATAATCCATAACAGGTTATACCCATAGCCTATAATCCATAACAGGTTATACCCATAGCCTATAATCCATAACAGGTTATACCCATAGCCTATAATCCATAACAGGTTATACCCATAGCCTATAATCCATAACAGGTTATAACCATAGCCTATAATCCATAACAGGTTATATCCATAGCCTATAATCCATAACAGGTTATACCCATAGCCTATAATCCATAACAGGTTATAACCATAGCCTATAATCCATAACAGGTTATACCCATAGCCTATAATCCATAACAGGTTATAACCATAGCCTATAATCCATAACATGTGTTGAAGGCCACATTCGTTGGGTGGTTGCGTGCTCCAACCCTTTTAATGGCACAGTGATCTCTCATTAGTAAAACCCAATATCCCATTATCTGACAGACACACCGGCTCTCTCATCAGCACATTTGGCTAAATGAAGGTCACCTTGAGAGGAGTCCCAAAAGGTACCTTGTTCCCTATGGGCCCTGGTCAAAAGTAGTACACAACATAGGGAATAGGGTGTAATTTGGGACTCAATCCTTGAATCCCTCTATGTTTACACACTCCAACAAACACCACACAGAGAGCACTTCTTGTCCCTTTCTTGTCCTGTCCAGTCCTGACTGGGAAAAGTCTCAGAGCACAGCTAGCTATCGCAAACTATTTGTCTTGCAAAATTTCGTCTAACGTTCAACTTCAAATTAACTTGTTTGTGCAAATACACAGACAATGTAGACAGTCTATGTTGTAGGCCATGATACGTGTCTATGTCATTTCGCAGCTCAAAAGTTCCTGTGGATGTGTTCCTTTTCTGAGAAGAAGTGCTACCCTGTACAGCGTCCTAATTAGGACTGGAGTAACGCCTTGTGACTCTAGCCTAATGTGGATATCGTAATCCTGAAGTGGCTGATGGGAGAATGACAACGGGAAGAGGCTATTCAATGGGACAGACACCTCTCCGACAGGATTCGAGAAAACAGACTTGAACAAGTTTTCCTATTTGTTTTTTTGTTGTTGTCCTAAGCTAAATTAAATTTCCAGAACGATTATAATTGTTTTTCATCAATAAATAACAGTAAGAGTAGTGCTGTAAATAATATATTAAAACGTAATCATATAAATTCAACTGCTCTATGGAACAGTACAATAAAAATAAAAAGCATGGTTGCATCTCAAATGGCTTCCTATTACCTAAACAGTGGACTACTTTTGACCAGGGCTCCAGCCAAAGGTAGTGTACTACATAGGGAATAGGATGCCATTTGGGAAACACTGACTATTTTCATGTTGTCTTGCTGCAGCCGTCTTTTGTCTCCATGGTAAAAAATACACAAGGAAATAATGGAGCCATGTTTCTGTTTGCCTGTCTGTCTTCCAGAGGAGAAGACCGTGTTGATGCAATGTCATAGATCATGTGTTGCCCTGCGTTTAGGGCCAGGAGAAAAAACACATTTTACGTTTTCACACAGATCTCCATACATATATCTATACAGATATCCACACAGATCTCCACATAGATCTCCACACAGATCTCCACACAGATCTCCACACATATATCTATACAAATATCCACACAGATCTCCACATAGATCTTCACATAGATCTCCACATAGATCTCCACATAGATCTCCACATAGATCTCCACACATATATCTATACAAATATCCATACAGATCTCCACACAGATCTCCACATAGATCTCCACATAGATCTTCAAATAGATCTCCACATAGATCTCCACATAGATCTCCACATAGATCTTCACATAGATCTCCACATAGATCTCCATACATATATCTATACAGATATCCACACAGATCTCTATACGGATAAAGTGATCAACAAAGAGAAAAACTAAGAACGAAAAAGTGAAATGTATAGGCACATACAACGTCTAGATTTTTCTCAACAACGTAAACAAACAAACAAACAAACAAACAAACAAAGTCTCGGGGGCAAACAGATCAAAGAAAAAAAATCTCAAACAAAATGGCATTAGGTACAAGAGGAGCACACTTGACGGTTTGTTTTGTGACGAGTCGGGGCTGATCTCTGAATCTCTACGGAGGCAGCCAATATGTGTTTCTATCCCTCTGCGCTAAACCGTGTGAATCTCCCACTGACACACACATCAATACCATAGCATTATTCCCATTCAGCATCGTCATTACTTTCCTGGAGTCATCATTTTTCCAAGAGCGCAAGTCAGAATTCTAATATTGAATAATGAATTCCTGATATTTGAAACAGTGTGATGAATTCACTGCTTCAACCCCCACCCCCTCTGTTCAATTCTCTACATGTTCTGAATGCCAATGCAGCTATCCTTCCTGTTTTTTGGTCCCCAGGACAATCCATCGTCAGAGGGAAAAAATAGAGACTTGCAAATTATAAAAGGGAGCACAGTTACCGTGGGTTACCAGAGTCAAACATGAGAATATTGATGTCCTATTTCCATGGCGATTAAGTTGTACATGTGTCCCCCCCAACCCCCCGGGTGCCTTGTTTTGTTAAAAGGCTGAAGGTTATGTATCTATCCTCAGTGATGCATAGCAGTCCATGGAGCCTCCTAATGGTAAACAATATTACAAGTCGGAAAGGCTGTTATAAATTGGTTAAGAAATAGTTGTTACTGCAGCGTTTGACAGAACTGCTGATGTAAAAATATATACTATATGGAAATCATATGCATCGTTTATCATCTATAAATGGCCCCCTGCATTAGCGTGCCAAAAAGACCCCTGGGTGATAGAGCATCCAAAACAAACCCTGGGTGATGGAGCATCCAAAACAAACCCTGGGTGATCGCATCCAAAACAAACCCTGGGTGATAGCATCCAAAACAACACCTGGGTGATAGCATCCAAAACAAACCCTGGGTGATAGCATCCAAAACAAACCCTGGGTGATAGCATCCAAAACAAACCCTGGGTGATAGCATCCAAAACAAACCCTGGGTGATGGAGCATCCAAAACAACACCTGGGTGATAGCATCCAAAACAACCCCTGGGTGATCGCATCCAAAACAAACCCTGGGTGATGGAGCATCCAAAACAACCCCTGGGTGATAGAGCATCCAAAACAAACCCTGGGTGATAGAGCATCCAAAACAACCCCTGGGTGATAGAGCATCCAAAACAACCCCTGGGTGATAGAGCATCCAAAACAACCCCTGGGTGATCGCCCTTCACAGTCAGTCAAGCGTCCATAAATTGAGGTACATGTGTTTGTCTCATGACAACCTTAACTGTAAAAAAGATCATCATCTTCACCATCACCACCATCATCATCATCATCATCATCATCATCATCATCATCATCACCAATGCATCATAAGCAACAAAAAGATCACGTTGGGATGGTGAATAAGGCTGTCAACACATACGTTTTAACAGGGACCAAACTCATGGATTGTCCAGAGTAAATACCATACATTCATACAAAAGCCTTCCAACCCCCTTTGTAATACCACTTGATACCACTTGATTCCCAATACGTTCCAAGACCATCCGTACCTCGACTGGAACCAGTGGTTATCAGGCTGTCAGATGTTGTTCTAAGGATATCACAGCTACATTTTGGCAACAAAAAAAAAACAACACAGCTGTGTCTGTGGTTGTAATAAGGTAGCAACATGACCAGGGCAGAAGGGGTAAGTTGAGGAGAAGCAACATACTGTAGATGGAGAACTTTTTTCGGAGTCTGCCATGGTCCTGTAGAGTCCGTCTAGAGATGATTCAGTACTAGGTCTAACCAGTGTTCACACAGCCTGTGGAATGTTCTAGGCTGTGGTCACTAACTGTGTCGTAGTTTTAGGAAATAGGAGAGGGAGAGGAATGTGGAGAGTGTGTACGGTGTCCAGGACTTTGTCGCTGTCCGTTAGCACGTGGTCACTGCGAGACCTACCACTGCGAGGCCTACCATGTCATCTCACATCGTCACCAGGCAACGAGGGTCCAGACAAGCATTGATGTTTGGAGATGGCAAACAGTCCTTAGGTCTTATAGGTCCAGCTGTAACTGAAGCGCCTTCAGTTCAAAAGTTCAATCCAAAACACCAGTAACGCACAAGGAAACAAACGACAAACAAACAAAAAAAAGAACATTGATCAATGAAAACTCTAAAAGGTTACGCTATAAAGGGAAAACAACACTGTGGAAAACATGGAATAGAATTTCTTCATCGTTTATCGTTTTAGAGTCTCCGTCGTCCCCCTTTCAGATGTCCTTTGGGGAGGGGCGGGGGGGTATTATAGAGTTATAGAGGTGCAGACAGGACAGATAGGTGGTTGGTTACAGTATTATAGGGACACAGAGAGGTCCGTTAGGTGGGGTGGTTACAATATTCTAAGGGGTTTGTTGAGAAGTATCTGTGTTTCTGAGGTCCAGGCACCAAGCCCCCCCGCTCTCTCTCTGTGCCCTGCCCCTTGTTTCTGTGATCCTGACACCATGCTTCTCCTAGTGGTAATGCTGTCTGTCTCTATGTCTGTGCTGCTGCTGTGTAGGTCTGACGGACTGTCTGGGTGGGACTCTCTGCCAGGGCTGCTGGGGTTAAAAGGCCGAGCCAGTGATGGCGTTGAGTTGCTTCATGAGTCCCTCTAGGCTCGCCATCTGTTCACTCAAGTCGTCCTGTTCGTAAACCTAGAAGATACAAAAAAAAAAAATAACATTCCTCCGTCACACAAGTTCAAAGAAGGGTCATGATACATGCAGTACTTTATATTGGTATGATCATACAGTACTTTATATTGGTATGATACATACAGTACTTTATATTGGTATGATACATGCAGTACTTTATATTGGTATGATACATGCAGTACTTTATATTGGTATGATCATACAGTACTTTATATTGGTATGATCATAAAGTACTTTATATTGGTATGATACATACAGTACTTTACATTGGTATGATACATGCAGTACTTTATATGGGTATGATCATAAAGTACTTTATATTGGTATGATACATGCAGTACTTTCTATTGGTATGATCATACAGTACTTTACATTGGTATGATACATGCAGTACTTTATATTGGTATGATCATAAAGTACTTTATATTGGTATGATACATGCAGTACTTTATATTGGTGTGATCATACAGTACATGGGTCTAAGTGGGTCCTATTATATCTGGGTGATTATAGCTTCCATGTAAACAGCATCAATATCACTCTGCTGTTATCAGCCTTGCATTGGCTTACCAGTGGAACGACAAGTGATTTACCATCGTGATTCTCCCAAAGTGTGTGTGTGTTGACACACTCTGCATCTGGTTACTTTCCTGTCTCTCTATCTGTGACCTCCAGTCAGACAGCTTCCTCCCCTCTATCTGTAACCTCCAGTCAGACAGCTTCCTCCCTCTCTATGTGACCTCCAGTCAGACAGCTTCCTCCCTCTCTATGTGACCTCCAGTCAGACAGCTTCCTCCCTCTCTATGTGACCTCCAGTCAGACAGCTTCCTCCCTCTCTATGTGACCTCCTGTCAGACAGCTTCCTCCCCTCTATCTGTGACCTCCAGTCAGACAGCTTCCTCCCCTCTATCTGTGACCTCCAGTCAGACAGCTTCCTCTCCTCTATCTGTGACCTCCAGTCAGACAGCTTCCTCCCCTCTATCTGTAATCTCCAGTCAGACAGCTTCCTCCCTCTCTCTATCTTTGACCTCCCGTCAGACAGCTTCCTCCCTCTCTCTATCTGTGACCTCCAGTCAGACAGCTTCCTCCCCTCTATCTGTGACCTCCAGTCAGACAGCTTCCTCCCCTCTATCTGTGACCTCCAGTCAGACAGCTTCCTCCCTCTCTATGTGACCTCCAGTCAGACAGCTTCCTCCTCTCTCTATCTGTGACCTCCATTCAGACAGCTTCCTCCCCTCTATCTGTGACCTCCAGTCAGACAGCTTCCTCCCCTCTATATGTGACCTCCAGTCAGACAGCTTCCTCCCTCTCTCTAGTTGTGACCTCCAGTCAGACAGCTTCCTCCTCTCTCTCTCTGTGACCTCCAGTCAGGCAGCTTCCTCCCCTCTATCTGTGACCTCCAGTCAGACAGCTTCCTCCCCTCTATCTGTGACCTCCAGTCAGGCAGCTTCCTCCCCTCTATCTGTAACCTCCAGTCAGACAGCTTACTCCCCTCTATCTGTAACCTCCAGTCAGACAGCTTCCTCCCTCTCTCTATCTGTGACCTCCAGTCAGACAGCTTCCTCCCTCTCTATGTGACCTCCAGTCAGACAGCTTCCTCCCCTCTATCTGTGACCTCCAGTCAGACAGCTTCCTCCTCTCTCTATCTGTGACCTCCAGTCAGACAGCTTCCTCCCTCTCTCTATCTGTGACCTCCAGTCAGACAGCTTCCTCCCTCTCTCTATCTGTAACCTCCAGTCAGACAGCTTCCTCCTCTCTCCATCTGTGACCTCCAGTCAGACAGCTTCCTCCCTCTCTCTATCTGTGACCTCCAGTCAGACAGCTTCCTCCCTCTCTCTATCTGTGACCTCCAGTCAGACAGCTTCCTCCCCTCTATCTGTAACCTCCAGTCAGACAGCTTCCTCCCTCTCTATCTGTAACCTCCAGTCAGACAGCTTCCTCCCCTCTATCTGTGACCTCCAGTCAGACAGCTTCCTACCTCTCTCTATCTGTGACCTCCAGTCAGACAGCTTCCTCCCTCTCTATGTGACCTCCAGTCAGACAGCTTCCTCCCCTCTATCTGTGACCTCCAGTCAGACAGCTTCCTCCTCTCTCTATCTGTGACCTCCAGTCAGACTGCTTCCTCCCTCTCTCTATCTGTGACCTCCAGTCAGACAGCTTCCTCCCCTCTATCTGTGACCTCCAGTAAGACAGCTTCCTCCCCTCTATCTGTAATCTCCAGTCAGACAGCTTCCTCCCCTCTATCTGTGACCTCCAGTCAGACAGCTTCCTCCCCTCTATCTGTGACCTCCAGTCAGACAGCTTCCTCCTCTCTCTATCTGTGACCTCCAGTCAGACAGCTTCCTCCCCTCTATCTGTGACCTCCAGTCAGACAGCTTCCTCCCTCTCTCTAGCTGTGACCTCCAGTCAGACAGCTTCCTCCCTCTCTCTATCTGTGACAGAGGAAGCTTTCTGACTGGAACGTAACTGTTATGTACTATTACACCTATATTTAAATTAGGTCAATGGGTTTTTTTTTAAATACTTTGTCGCTCTCTCTCTATATATCTCTCTGTCTGTAGGACACTGTGGTGGACTGTCAGCCCTCAGACCTACAGCTGCCCCCATGGTGGTAAGGACAGGCAGAGGTTGAAAAGACTGCATTGCAAACAGGGCCGAGGGACAATCACAACCTCGTCCTGACACAGACATAGATATCCACACCATACGCAGGCACTAGTAAAGAGACTCCCGAGTCTTCACCCAGCAGCTCGGACTGTCACTGGTCATTTCCCCTTTGTTGCACGCTTCTAATTTGTTCCCATTCTGAGTCTTTGTGTATTAGACTATAGTCCTACTGGAATACAATGATTTGTTCCTATTCTGAATATTAGACTATAGTCCTACTGGAATACAAGGATTTGTTCCTATTCTGACTATTAGACTATAGTCCTACTGGAATGTAATGATTTGTTCCTATTCTGACTATTAGACTATAGTCCTACTGGAATGTAATGATTTGTTCCTATTCTGACTATTAGACTATAGTCCTACTGGAATACAATGATTTGTTCCTATTCTGACTATTAGACTATAGTCCTACTGGAATGTAATGATTTGTTCCTATTCTGACTATTAGACTATAGTCCTACTGGAATGTAATGATTTGTTCCTATTCTGACTATTAGACTATAGTCCTACTGGAATACAATGATTGTTCCTATTCTGACTATTAGACTATAGTCCTACTGGAATGCAATGATTTGTTCCTATTCTGACTATTAGACTATAGTCCTTACTGGAATCCAATGATTTGTTCCTATTCTGACTATTAGACTATAGTCCTACTGGAATGCAATGATTGTTCCTATTCTGACTATTAGACTATAGTCCTACTGGAATACAATGATTTGTTCCTATTCTGACTATTAGACTATAGTCCTACTGGAATGCAATGATTTGTTCCTATTCTGACTATTAGACTATAGTCCTACTGGAATGCAATGAATTGTTCCTATTCTGACTATTAGACTATAGTCCTACTGGAATGCAATGATTTGTTCCTATTCTGACTATTAGACTATAGTCCTACTGGAATGCAATGATTTGTTCCTATTCTGAATATTAGACTATAGTCCTACTGGAATGCAATGATTTGTTCCTATTCTGACTATTAGACTATAGTCCTACTGGAATGTAATGATTTGTTCCTATTCTGAATATTATACTATAGTCCTACTGGAATGTAATGATTTGTTCCTATTCTGAATATTATACTATAGTCCTACTGGAATGTAATGATTTGTTCCTATTCTGAATATTATAATATAGTCCTACTGGAATGTATGGAAGAAGAAATTGAAGTCATGAAGTCATTGAAGCCAATTAATGTCATTATTTGCCTTCATTCTTATAATATTTTGTAATTCCGGTTCAATTTTGATAACAATATCTCTCAGATGAACGTTGTATATAATGTTATGACAACATAATGTACCTATGAACGAGACAGTGACCTGCCCTCATTCTCCTCGTGTTAATATTATATTATATTGTGTAATGTCTTTCCTTATCAAATGTAAGACTAAATGCTGTCTGTAAATTGTTTGGGGTGCAGATATGTGTTTAACGTACTATCCAGATAAGAAAGTGACTGATCACAGAACGTTCCGTAGGATTCGAGAATAATAGCATCGGTGACTAAGGAATTACTATTCTGATTTCAGATTATCAAGCCGTACAAAATAAGGAAGACTCAATATGCTCTATCCAAGTTGTTTTCTATCTTCATTAAGAAGTTGTATAAATGGCAGTTGTTTTTTGGGGGGGGGAGTGTACAACACAGTTTTTTTTCTCGACTGATTGATTACCATTTGATTGATGTGGTGCGATTGTTTGTGTCATATCATTTGAAATGGCTGTGTGTATCACGTATCACATCTTTATATATAGTTTGACACCAGAAAAAAAAATATGCTCATCAATGCACTCAGCGGGCAGGAATTTCAAAACTCTCCTACTGATGAAGCAAACATTCACCATATGGCGATTTACAGTTAAAGCCTAGTGCAGGGTTCATCTACTAGGTTTGGCCTCAGGAATAGTACATAATACATTCAGTGACAATAACATGATCCTTTTTTATTTTAATCGGATTTACGCTCATAAAATCACCAATGTCTCTATTCAATTATTATTTTTATTTGATAGGGAAAAACAGATGTACGTATCCTACTGTAGGATACACTACGTTATTTTTAATGGCAACGTTTGTTGCCAGATGTCACGATCGTCGTGAAGAACGGACCAAGGCGCAGCGTGCCGGGTGCAGTTAAACATATTTATTTGGTTAACTGACTCAATACAAAAATAAAGAACCAACTGACCGTAACGAAGGTGTAGCACATACAGGTACTCACACCTAAACAATGACCCACACCGCAAGTGGGGGAAAAGAACAAACATATATATGGTCCCCAATTAGAGGTAACGACACTCAGCTGCCTCTAATTGGGAACCATCCACAAACCAAACCTAGAAATTAAACATAGAACAAAAAACCACCCCTGCTCACGTCCACCATAGAGCAGCCAAAAGGGCTATCTATGGCCAGGACGTGACACCAGAACAATTAGCTTGATAGCGAGAGAATATGTCGCTCTCAAAAAGAATCAAAAGAAAGGTTGGATAAGGAAAAAAAACGTTGCATATTATAATTCAATCTCAGACGTCATTATGAATCTAAACATGGAACTTTCAAAGTGGCCTTCCCGCCCCAGACATAGGCCCGACGCAGAAACACTGAAGCCTTAACTGCAAGTTACAAACACTGCTTCTTTTTTTGGGGGGGGCTGACATATTCTGTCACTTAAACGGGTTAAATCTCCGGTTACAAGGGAGACGGGAAAACAGTTGTGCAAGACGGTGGAAAAACCTGAGGCTTTTACTAGGAAGCTTAAGTTGTTTGATTTGGACTTGTCATCTGGAAGGCTACTGCCCTTCAGCGCACTGAAGAAACGACAAGCCGCAGCATTGTCTCAGAGGTGATGGAAGATTTCATCAATCAGCTGAGGGAAAACTTCTCCACCAGATTTGAAGACTACAGCATGCCCAAGGATATCATTGTGTTTGTACGTGATCCTCTCACAGTCCGCCCAGGTGGAGAATTCTCTTCCCTTGCTAAGAAAACGGTACCCTCGCTGGATGAGGCCGCAATTCAAACTGAGCTGATTGAATTCCAGACATCGAGGCGAAATCAGGGATGCGCTCTGGAGTGCGGAATCCTTGTGTGCGTTTTGGGTGGCATGCTCAGAGAAATACAGCACAATAACGAAAACGTGCATTTTATGTAATAACAATGTTTGGATCGACTTACACCTGCGAGTCCTCATGTTCTTCTATGAACGCAATATGGACTCACGACAGGAACCGGCTTTCACACAAGTCAATTAGAGACTCACGACAGGAACCGGCTTTCACACAAGTCAATTAGAGACTCACGACAGGAACCGGCTTTCACACAAGTCAATTAGAGACTCACGACAGGAACCGGCTTTCACACAAGTCAATTAGAGACTCACGACAGGAACCGGCTTTCACACAAGTCAATCGAGGACTGCCTGCGCATCAAAATCACATCCATCTCACGCGACATCCACAAGAACGTGTCCGAGGGGAAATTCAACCTTTCCCCATTGAATAAGTCAGTTAGTGGCCTATATGACTGCAAATTCAGTAAATACTCACATTATTGTGAGTGTTTATCCAGGGATATTTAGGTCTCAATCTGACAGGAACAGGCCTGATACAGACATTCAGACACAGACATCGACTTTTTGTTTTAACTTTAAATTATTGTTTTATGTAGGATGCTACATTTTTGACCAGCTACAATTGTAAGTAGACCTAATAAATAAAATCCCCACTTCTATTAGGCCATTCATTTTGTTCTTGTGAAAGATGCTGTTAAGCCTCATAGCCTTCCTCATCTGCCAGTTAAGTTATTTTATATAGGCCTAGTCTCGGGAAGGAATGTATAATACAATTAAGCCCTCTTGTTGTGTGTAAAGTCTAATTAAAATTAAGATTATTGTTTTAAATGATTTACTCGACTGGTGTAGTTTTTGCTGCATAACAAGTGATCTGTATTTTCAGCGCCAGGCGCTGTTCACCTCCTATTGATTGCGCTGCGGTTGCAGCTTTAGGTTTCAGGGCCACATAATGGTCCGCTGCCCGCTGGTCCGCTGCCCGCTTCGTTAGTTGACCTTCTCTCTCTCCTCATGAAATTGAAGTCATGAAGTCATTGAAGCCAATTATTGTTATTATTTGCCTTTATTCTTATAATATTTTGTAATTCCGGTTAAATTTTGACAACAATATCTCTCAGATGAACGTTGTATATCATGTTTTGACAACAATATCTCTCAGATGAATGCTGTATATAATGTTTTGACAACAATATCTCTCAGATGAACGTTGTATATCAGGTTTTGACAACAATATCTCTCAGATGAATGTTGTATATCATGTTTTGACAACAATATTTCTCAGATGAACGTTGTATATCATGTTTTGACAACAATATCTCCCAGATGAATGTTGTATATCATGTTTTGACAACAATATCTCTCAGATGAACGTTGTATATCATGTTTTGACAACAATATCTCTCAGATGAATGTTGTATATCATGTTTTGACAACAATATCTCTCAGATGAACGTTGTATATCATGTTTTGACAACAATATCTCCCAGATGAATGCTGTATATAATGTTTTGACAACAATATCTCTCAGATGAACGTTGTATATAATGTTTTGACAACAATATCTCTCAGATGAATGTTGTATATCATGTTTTGACAACAATATTTCTCAGATGAACGTTGTATATCATGTTTTGACAACAATATCTCCCAGATGAATGTTGTATATCATGTTTTGACAACAATATCTCTCAGATGAACGTTGTATATCATGTTTTGACAACAATATCTCTCAGATGAATGTTGTATATCATGTTTTGACAACAATATCTCTCAGATGAACGTTGTATATCATGTTTTGACAACAATATCTCCCAGATGAATGCTGTATATAATGTTTTGACAACAATATCTCTCAGATGAACGTTGTATATAATGTTTTGACAACAATATCTCTCAGATGAATGTTGTATATCATGTTTTGACAACAATATCTCTCAGATGAACGTTGTATATCATGTTTTGACAACAATATCTCTCAGATGAATGTTGTATATCATGTTTTGACAACAATATCTCTCAGATGAATGTTGTATATCATGTTTTGACAACAATATCTCCCAGATGAATGTTGTATATCATGTTTTGACAACAATATCTCTCAGATGAACGTTGTATATCAGGTTTTGACAACAATATCTCTCAGATGAATGTTGTATATCATGTTTTGACAACAATATCTCTCAGATGAACGTTGTATATCATGTTTTGACAACAATATCTCTCAGATGAACGTTGTATATCATGTTTTGACCACAATATCTCTCAGATGAATGTTGTATATAATGTTTTGACAACAATATCTCTCAGATGAATGTTGTATATCATGTTTTGACAACAATATCTCTCAGATGAACGTTGTATATCATGTTTTGACAACAATATCTCTCAGATGAATGTTGTATATCATGTTTTGACAACAATATCTCTCAGATGAACGTTGTATATCATGTTTTGACAACAATATCTCTCAGATGAATGTTGTATATCATGTTTTGACAACAATATCTCTCAGATGAACGTTGTATATCATGTTTTGACAACAATATCTCTCAGATGAACGTTGTATATCATGTTTTGACCACAATATCTCTCAGATGAATGTTGTATATAATGTTTTGACAACAATATCTCTCAGATGAATGTTGTATATCATGTTTTGACAACAATATCTCTCAGATGAACGTTGTATATCATGTTTTGACAACAATATCTCTCAGATGAATGTTGTATATCATGTTTTGACAACAATATCTCTCAGATGAACGTTGTATATCGTGTTTTGACAACAATATCTCTCAGATGAATGTTGTATATCATGTTTTGACAACAATATCTCTCAGATGAACGTTGTATATCATGTTTTGACAACAATATCTCTCAGATGAATGTTGTATATAATGTTTTGACAACAATATCTCTCAGATGAACATTGTATATCATGTTTTGACAACAATATCTCTCAGATGAACGTTGTATATCATGTTTTGACAACAATATCTCTCAGATGAATGTTGTATATCATGTTTTGACAACAATATCTCTCAGTTGAATGTTGTATATAATGTTTTGACAACAATATCTCTCAGATGAACGTTGTATATCATGTTTTGACAACAATATCTCTCAGATGAACGTTGTATATCATGTTTTGACAACAATATCTCTCAGATGAACGTTGTATATCATGTTTTGACAACAATATCTCTCAGATGAATGTTGTATATCATGTTATGACAACAATATCTCTCAGATGAATGTTGTATATCATGTTTTGACAACAATATCTCTCAGATGAACGTTGTATATCATGTTTTGACAACAATATCTCTCAGATGAACGTTGTATATCATGTTTTGACAACAATATCTCTCAGATGAACGTTGTATATCATGTTTTGACAACAATATCTCTCAGATGAATGTTGTATATCATGTTTTGACAACAATATCTCTCAGATGAATGTTGTATATCATGTTTTGACAACAATATCTCTCAGATGAATGTTGTATATCATGTTTTGACAACAATATCTCTCAGATGAACGTTGTATATCATGTTTTGACAACAATATCTCTCAGATGAACGTTGTATATCAGGTTTTGACAACAATATCTCTCAGTTGAACGTTGTATATCATGTTTTGACAACAATATTTCTCAGATGAACGTTGTATATCAGGTTTTGACAACAATATCTCAGATGAATGTTGTATATCATGTTTTGACAACAATATCTCTCAGATGAACGTTGTATATCATGTTTTGACAACAATATCTCTCAGATGAATGTTGTATATCATGTTTTGACAACAATATCTCTCAGATGAACGTTGTATATCATGTTTTGACTACAATATGCAGCTTTACGTTTCAGCGCCACAGAATGGTCCGCTACCTGCCTTTTGTTAGTCTCTCCTCATGAATGAAGTAAAATGTAACTTTTGCCTTATTTAGGTAGAGTAACTTCCTTCTTGGGACATTGCATTTGGGAGTTTTTGCATCTCATCTTAAATTTGTTTTATGAAAAAAATATATTCATAATTCATTTTTGGAGCTTTTGGGGGCCAAATACTATTTGCTGGCGGACCAGATTTGGCCCGTGGGCCGCCAGTTGGGGAACCTTGGCCTAGTGTTTCCATTCCCTTTTAATAAGCTCCACAATGTTAAATCAGACAACTTAATACGTCTTACTAAATTCATCCTAGTTTGACCCTTACCAATTAAGGTCGAGGACCATCAACAAATAGCCATCTCCCTTATTACTAGCTGATGAAGCCCTGATGACACAGCACTGATGTACAACTATTGGAGTGTGTGTGCATGTATGTACAGTTGAAGTCGGAAGTTTACATAAACTTAGGTTGGGAGTCATTAAGACTAGTTTTTCAACCCCTCCACAAATTTCTTGTTAACAAACTATTAGTTTTGGCAAGTTGGTTAAGGACATCTACTTTGTGCATGACCCAAGTAATTTTTCCAACAATTGTTTACAGACAGATTATTTCATTTATAAATCACTGTTTCACAATTCCAGTGGGTCAGAAGTTTACATACACTAAGATGACTGTGCCTTTAAACAGCTTGGGAAAATTCATGGCTTTAGAAGCTTCTGATAGGCTAATTGACATCATTTGAGTCAATTGGAGGTGTACCTGTGGATGTATTTCAAGGCCTACCTTCAAACTCAGTGCCTCTTTGCTTGCCATCATGGGAAAATCAAAAGAAATCAGCCAAGACCTCAGAAAAAAATTGAAGACCTCCACAAGTCTGGTTCATCCTTGGGAGCATTTTCCAAATGCCTGAAGGTACCACGTTCATCTGTACAAACAATAGTACGCAAGTATAAACACCATGGGACCACGCAGCCATCATACCGCTAGGAAAGAGACGTGTTCTGTCTCCTAGAGATGAACGTACTTTGGTGAGAAAAGTGCAACAGCAAAGGACCTTGTGAAGATGCTGGAGGAAACAGGTACAAAAGTATTTATATCTACAGTAAAATGAGTCCTATATCGACATAACCTGAAAGGACGCTCAGCAAGGAAGAAGCTACTGCTCCAAAACTGCCATAAAAAAGCCAGACTACGGTTTGCAACTGTACATGTGGACAAATATCCTCTGGTCTGATGAAACAAAAATATAACTGTTTGGCCATAATGACCATCGTTATGTTTGGAGGAAAAAGGGGGAGGCTTGCAAGCCGAAGAACACCATCCCAACTGTGAAGCACGGGGGGTGGCAGCATCATGTTGTGTGGGTGCTTTGCTGCAGGAGGGGCTGGTGCACTTCACAAAATAGATGGCATCATGAGGAAAGAAAATGATGTGGATATATTGAAGCAACATCTCAAGACATCAGTCAGGAAGTTAAAGCTTGGTCGCAAATGTGTCTTCCAAATGGACAATGACCCCAAGCATACTTCCAAAGTTGTGGCAAAATGGCTTAAGGACAACAAAGTCAAGGTATTGGAGTGGCCATCACAAATCCCTGACCTCAATCCTATAGAACATTTGTGGGCAGAATTGAAAAAGCTTGTGCGAGCAAGGAGGCCTACAAACCTGACTCAATTACACCAGCTGTGTCAGGAGGAATGGGCCAAAATTCACCCGACTTATTGTGGGAAGCTTGTGGAAGGCTACCCGAAACGTTTGACCCAAGTTAAACAATTTTAAGGCAATGCTACCAAATACTAATTAAGTGTATGTAAACTTCTGACCCACTCGGAATGTGATGAAAGAAATAAAAGCTGAAATAATTCATTCTCTCTATATTATTCTGACATTTCACATTCTTAAATAAAGTGGTGATCCTAACTGACCTAAGACAGGGAATTTTTTACTATGATTAAATGTCAGGAATTGTTGAAAACTGAGTTGAAATGTATTTGGCTAAGGTGTATGTAAACTTCCGACTTCAACTGTATCTGTCTGTGTATCTCTGTGTGTCTCAATTTTCCTTAATAAGCTTATTTACATTTACAGTTTAGTCATTTAGCAGACTCTCTTATCCAGAGAGACTTACTGTAGGGAGTCATTTAGCAGACTCTCTTATCCAGAGAGACTTACAGTAGGGAGTCATTTAGCAGACTCTCTTATCCAGAGAGACTTACAGTAGGGAGTCATTTAGCAGACTCTTATCCAGAGAGACTTACAGTAGGGAGTCATTTAGCAGACTCTCTTATCCAGAGAGACTTACAGTAGGGAGTCATTTAGCAGACTCTCTTATCCAGAGAGACTTACAGTAGGGAGTCATTTAGCAGACTCTCTTATCCAGAGAGACTTACAGTAGAGAGTCATTTAGCAGACTCTCTTATCCAGAGAGACGTATAGCTAGTTGTAAGCTACTGGTCCATTCCCCTTTTAAATTAGCCTTTTATAGCTAACGTAAGGCCAGGTTAATGTTCTCATTTCTGCTGTGGAGGCGGCCATTTTGATATAAGAGAAAAACGTAAACACACCCCAAAACGTCTTGGCGGCGAGAGAACAGATGAGAATATACAGTGTGTGATCGATGCCAACCTATTTATTTGGAGAGACTCCCACTTACTTCATGGCTGATGAGAAAAGGCCAGATCAATTACAAAGATATGTTGGATGGATGGAAGGCTGCTGACCTTTGAGCCAGCAGCAATCCTCTCTCTACCGCCAAAGTAGGTTTGGGTTTATGCTAGGGTGTTGTGGGATCGGGATGGCAGATGGGCGTAAGCATCTGCCTTTTTTAAGTATCCCATAACCTTAACCTTACCTCAGTCATTCTGAGTTAATGCCTAAACCTAACCTTAAACACTTCGAAATTTGACGTTTGGAACAATTTCGAAATGTGACGTGTGAGAAACATGGATGAACGTCTACTTCTGATGTGAGACTGTGAGAGTGTGTTGCTCCCCCTCCCTTCCTTCCTCCCAGCCTCCCTCCCCCTGCTTTTCTCATTACTCTAGCAGGTCCTATGAAGTGTTATGGGGCTGTCTAATGCGTCTCCTGACTCCAATCCATGATGGCACAGATGCTTTCTCTCCGCGTTATTGTTATTGAGGTATTAATATTTAATGGGACGATTCTTCGCCTGCACTGTTCTGTGTTTTACAATTCATACTCTGAGCGTGTGTGTGTGTGTATGCTTTTCTGTCCAACAATTCTTAGTGCTCTGCTTCTGTCTTACATTCTCCATGCTCCCTTCATGGTGTTTTGGTTGTTGTTCTCTATCCATGCTCCCGTCATGTTGTTTTGGCTGTTGTTCTCTATCCATGCTCCCGTCATGTTGTTTTGGCTGTTGTTCTCTATCCATGCTCCCGTCATGTTGTTTTGGCTGTTGTTCTCTATCCATGCTCCCTTCATGGTGTTTTGGCTGTTGTTCTCTGTCCATGCTCCCTTCATTGTGTTTTGGCTGTTGTTCTCTGTCCATGCTCCCTTCATGGTGTTTTGGCTGTTGTTCTCTATCCATGCTCCCGTCATGGTGTTTTGGCTGTTGTTCACTATCCATGCTCCCGTCATGGTGTTTTGGCTGTTGTTCTCTGTCCATGCTCCCGTCATGGTGTTTTGGCTGTTGTTCTCTATCCATGCTCCCTTCATGTTGTTTTGGCTGTTGTTCTCTATCCATGCTCCCTTCATGGTGTTTTGGCTGTTGTTCTCTATCCATGCTCCCTTCATGGTGTTTTGGCTGTTGTTCTCTACCCATAATCCCTTCATGGAGTTTTGACTGTTGTTCTCTATCCATGCTCCCTTCATGGTGTTTTGGCTGTTGTTCTCTATCCATGCTCCCTTCATGGTGTTTTGGCTGTTGTTCTCTATCCATGCTCCCGTCATGGTGTTTTGGCTGTTGTTCTCTATCCATGCTCCCTTCATGGTGTTTTGGCTGTAGTTCTCTACCCATAATCCCGTCATGGTGTTTTGGCTGTAGTTCTCTACCCATAATCCCTTCATGGAGTTTTGACTGTTGTTCTCTATCCATGCTCCCTTCATGGTGTTTTGGCTGTTGTTCTCTATCCATGCTCCCTTCATGGTGTTTTGGCTGTTGTTCTCTATCCATGCTCCCTTCATGGTGTTTTGGCTGTTGTTCTCTATCCATGCTCCCTTCATGGTGTTTTGGCTGTTGTTCTCTATCCATGCTCCCTTCATGGTGTTTTGGCTGTAGTTCTCTACCCATAATCCCTTCATGGTGTTTTGGCTGTTGTTCTCTATCCATGCTCCCTTCATGGTGTTTTGGCTGTTGTTCTCTATCCATGCTCCCTTCATGGTGTTTTGGCTGTTGTTCTCTGTCCATGCTCCCTTCATGGTGTTTTGGCTGTTGTTCTCTGTCCATGCTCCCTTCATGGTGTTTTGGCTGTTGTTCTCTATCCATGCTCCCTTCATGGTGTTTTGGCTGTTGTTCTCTGTCCATGCTCCCTTCATGGTGTTTTGGCTGTTGTTCTCTATCCATGCTCCCTTCATGGTGTTTTGGCTGTTGTTCTCTATCCATGCTCCTCTTCATGGTGTTTTGGCTGTTGTTCTCTGTCCATGCTCCCTTCCATGGTGTTTTGGCTGTTGTTCTCTGTCCATGCTCCCTTCATGGTGTTTTGGCTGTTGTTCTCTATCCATGCTCCCTTCATGGTGTTTTGGCTGTTGTTCTCTGTCCATGCTCCCTTCATGGTGTTTTGGCTGTTGTTCTCTATCCATGCTCCCTTCATGGTGTTTTGGCTGTTGTTCTCTGTCCATGCTCCCTTCATGGTGTTTTGGCTGTTGTTCTCTGTCCATGCTCCCTTCATGGTGTTTTGGCTGTTGTTCTCTGTCCATGCTCCCTTCATGGTGTTTTGGCTGTTGTTCTCTGTCCATGCTCCCTTCATGGTGTTTTGGCTGTTGTTCTCTATCCATGCTCCCGTCATGGTGTTTTGGCTGTTGTTCTCTATCTATCAGAACACGACAGACATAAAGCCTTGGTATTTCTAAATTGTACTGGGAGGAACGACAGAAAGGTAGAAAGGCCAAAGTAAACGGCAGACATCATGTAAATCAGGGTATTCATCTAGAGCTCATGGGAAATCTTTCTGGATGCATTCCATTCAAAATGTTCGTGTATAATGACAATGAACTAACGGGCATCCCACCTCAGTGTGTCTGTGTGTGTGTGCGTGTGTGTGCGTGTGTGTGTGTGTGTGTATTCACAACAAACAAAAAACCCCACTATAAATCAAAAGCGAACAAACATACAAGAAAATAACATTATTCTCTTAACTCTACATAAGGTTAGCAGATTTTGTTAAATTCCTCAGTTTTTCCTTTTATGTAGTAATTGATCTTGTCAAATATTATGTAACTTGCTAATTAATTTAACCAAAAAGATCATGTAGAAGAGCTGTTGGATTTCCAATTAATATTTTGTTCTCATACTTGTTCCCATAAGTCAGGTTTATTCGTACCAAGGAGGCATAATTCGAAGGTGAAAGGTGAAATGCGAGTTTGCAAAGACAAGAAAGACAAAGTGTCTATGACAGAGTTCCAAAATGTTGCAAGTAAGTCACAAGACTAAAAACCATAATAAAGAAGGTACCTCTTGCAGCGAGAAACACACATGAAAAAAATAAAATAAAAAAAAACACATCTCAGTCATCATTTTATTACGTTTTTCCCAGAGTACAATAAACTTTATTGTAACCGTGGTTTTGCGTCTGGAGATCTAAGAACACTTGTGTATTTTCAAATATTGAAATGAGCCCATTCTTCGCTATATCCATCTTCAGCTGGAGATCCTGTTCACATTGTTTTTTTTTTTTTTGGTCTGGTACTATAGGTGTTGACAGTTGAACAGTTTGAACAAAGTATTTTTCTTCTTCTTCATTGTTAAGTAATACTAATTTGTAGAAGGCGTGGTTTCAACCAGAGAGCCTAGGTTCAGCTGTTAGCTAACCGTATCCCATTGTCATAAACAAAGGTTTAAATGTAGGATGAAAAACTAGGATTTTATCCATATGAGAGAAAAAGGAGAAATGTTCTTTATTACCCAATGATTTGGTGAGACCGTCTCCATAGTTTAAAGGGTGTTTAAAATTACTGGGAAAATCTTCCTAACTTATTTTAGGCTAATATAGGGCATATATTTAAACTCGTATAGGAAAACATCAGAAGATTCTAGCCCATGTACCTAATAAATTTGCGAACCATTGCATAATCTGTGCAAATTGTGTTGGCTAGAAAATATAATTTGAGATTAAGAAGATTCAGACCAGATATAACACTAAATACCATTAAATCTGCCTATAAGGAATATTGGTAATGTAAAATATTCATGACGTTGGACATTAGTAGATAGTTTAGGTTATGGGATTCTTACGTCATTGGGAATGTAAATTCCCAAAATACTTCATTAAAATTTAAACAACGTATCTATCTAAACTGTACCTGTAAATGTTTGTGATTTGCGTTCAGAATTTAGATATGGGAATAATTCCTGTTTTTTGTCTCGTCTACTTTACATTTCACAAAAGTCATTGAGCAGTTTCAAAAGCACTGTTATCCAGGTGGCAGGGTCGTCAAGATAAAGTAAAGTGTGTGTGTGTGTGTGTGTGTGTGTGTGTGTGTGTGTGTGTGTGTGTGTGTGTGTGTGTGTGTGTGTGTGTGTAAGAGAGAGAGAGAGGCCTTGGGGACTCTTTTACTGTTTAATGTAGTCAGCCGGATCTCATCTCTGTAGACAGTAATAGGGCTATGGGGAGTAACGTGCTGCTCATCTAGTGCATCACAAAAGGGAAAGGGGGTGTCATTTGGGAAGTAGACCAACGAACCCTATTCTAAACCTCTAAACCTCTACAGATTCAGGTGCTGAAACCCACATCTATATCCAATTTGTCTGCAGTAGCAGATGATTTAATTTTATCACACTTCTTCTTCTGTCTCAACATATAATAAGAGGAGCCATTACAGAGAGCTGTTTCAGAGTAGCAGGTTCACCATTACAGAGAGCTGTTTCAGAGTAGCAGGTTCACCATTACAGAGAGCTGTTTCAGAGTAGCAGGTTCACCATTACAGAGAGCTGTTTCAGAGTAGCAGGTTCACCACTACAGAGAGCTGTTTCAGAGTAGCAGGTTCACCATTACAGAGAGCTGTTTCAGAGCAGCAGGTTCACCATTACAGAGAGCTGTTTCAGAGCAGCAGGTTCACCATTACAGAGAGCTGTTTCAGAGTAGCAGGTTCACCACTACAGAGAGCTGTTTCAGAGTAGCAGGTTCACCATTACAGAGA